>CM031240.1:267727251-268112251 GCA_018340775.1 Taxus wallichiana var. yunnanensis
GGTTCAAGCTCTATATTTGGTATCAGAGCTATATTCGTTCCTTGCATATTATGGAGTTCTAATGATTTTCTAGGGGCAGATATATTCCTCCATTGCCCCTGCAGATGGTGGCATTCTTCTGCAGGTTGCAGTTGCAGTTAAATTAAATAGAGGGTATTTCATTCATATTGTCTGATTTGCTGTGCATAGTAATTATCCCTGTCAGATATTCTTTTAAGCGCAATTATTATGAAGATTCATTGATCCTGAAGGAAACTGTACTCTATTGCGAGAAATCTGATTGGAAGGTATTATACCGTGGACATCACGCTGATCTATTCATCAACAATCATCTGTTCATGCATGTGTGGCACTGATCTGATCCCAAAATAGACGTTCTGCTTGGGACTGCATGCAAAATAGCGGTGAAAAATTGTGATCTGATCCCATGAAGTCTTCCACATGTTCATAAAGATAAAAAGTCATTCGGTGGGTCCAATTACCGTGCATAGGTGATCTCAATCAACATTTTGGATTGTCAAGCGGCAGCGGCATCTTCTAGATCCACAATAATCATTAGTTCTATACAGCTAGGACGTAACAGATCAAAAAGGATATCAATTTATTCGGATAGTGAGATTGAATCGCCATAATAGTGGGATTGAATCGCCATCATTCACGATAATAAGATAGAAGCGGATTTGGTGCCTGAACGTGACATATAATTTATCTCATGCTGATCTATCTCGCCAGATCGTGTGAACTCTGTGAATCCTATTCGGTGAACAAATTTCAATGCACATTCTGCAACCACGTGGAGGGAGTGTCTTCATCAGTTAAGTATTCGCCTGATTTCATCATTCAATGAAAGTCCCTCTAAAATAACTTCAAGGCATAGTCTATGATTTGTTTTTTGCATACGCATCAGAAATTCCTGAACGCAGCTCCACCTATCACGCCAACTCCTGCATCTATCAGTTGTTCCTGCTCAGTACGTAGAGTTCTGAAGATCTCTACTTTGAGAGCTTTGATCTAGTCGCTTAAACATATTATTGTAGTTGAGTGTGACTAAATTGTTTTAATGGTCAATTTGGAATTTGTAGATCAGTCACTTTAGAAAGTAATTAAATATTACTTTTTTAGCAATAGATTTTGATTTTATAGAGTCAAATAGTCTCTTGTTTAAAAATAATATTAAGTTGTTTTCAGTAAAAAGTGTCGTTATATTTGTAAGTGTTAAAAAGTCCGAAAAAATTGAGTCTATAGTCTTTATAAGGTCGATGCGAGTTTTTAACTTATTTAGTCGATATACAATAGGTTTGATATTTTTGAAGTCTTGAGTTATTTTTAGTGACTTTGAGAGTCATTAAAAATGTCAAAATAGGTGATTTTAGGGTATATGTTTGTTGTCATTCTATTGTCATCAAAATTGAGTCGAAAAGTTGTTAAAAAAATTTTTTTTTTTAAAAGGACAAATGAGTGCATTTTCGGTGTAATCCGACACTCATTTTTAAGGAAAATGCAAATGAAAACTGTTCCTGGCTTCGGGGGCTCCGCCCCTCGACCCCTCCCTGTATCACGATAGGGAACGCGTATCATCCTCGACTATACTTTCTGCTGAGTTAGCAGGGATATTCTGATGGAGGCTGGAGAAAACGGAGGCAGGAGGTCAATCGGTGACCTCTCGTCAGGCACCATCGATGAGGCCGCGGTATTGATTTGGTGGCCAAGTATTTTAGTTGTGTGTTTCATTATTTGTAATAAGAACAGATGTCACATTCCTGTTCAGAGTTGTATTTCCTTTTATAACCTCCTGATGTAAATATGTTATAGTAGAAAGATAAAAGCACAAGAAAAAGCAGCATCATGTTTTTCTTGAAGAGGATGAACAGAGGTTCATGAGCAGGGGCTCGTACCTAGGACAGAGGTCCGTTATTGTCTAACAGGGGTTCAGATTGATGAACAAAGGTTCATGAACAAGTGTTCTTACCTTGACCGAGGTCCATATGTGTACCAAGATCATGAGCAAACAGGGGTGTGCAAGTCACAAGAAAGTGTAACTATTCTTTTCTATATTGTTCACATTAAGGGAGTGTATGTGTGGAAATAATAATGTTAACAATAGGGGAGTGAATGTTAGGAATATTTTAATAATGTGAACATTATTATTGTGCAAATAATGAGTTGGTGACAACTCATAGAGATCTCTTAGAGAGATTCTAGGTTTGTTGAGTGAGAATAGGTATTGGGAGAGATAACTGATCTTTGAGTGATCATGAGAGAGATATGAGGGATAGAAGTTGACTCCTTACTTTAAGGATGTCATTTACCTATATAATGTATGTAATCCCTCCAAAGGTAATCTATCCCGGAAGTTTTCAATAACAAAACTCCATTATTCTATTTCTGGTGTATTTTTCTTATTAAATCTGGTTCAAGCTCTATACTAAAATCACAAGAAGGAAAGCAAAAAAATACACAAGGCTTCAACATGCAAAATCCAAAGGAGTAAGATCTATGGGGAAGTCACTTATGCCTCCCAATCAGAAATGGGTGCCCACCTAGAAACCCTCCAATAAAAATCTCAAATCCCTACACACTCTTATGCCTCCCTCGAGTACCATATATACCTCCCACATTCTCTTATGTCTCCCTACACATCTCTTATGGCTCCCTAAAAAAAAAAGACCAAGTAAGAAATGCAAGATATTTCTTGTCCAAGGTGGGGCACCCAACCCAACTCCCTCCAAAACATTAAATGTATTCTTATGCCTCCCCACATGCAATATCCATATATTCCCCTCCTACACCACACTTAAGCAATCTACCTAAACAACAAACAAGAATACCAAAGCACTCAAAACATGCACATAAACAAAATATAAAAGGAAACATTTTACAAGAGTATAGCTCCTACCTTTCCATGGTAGAGCTTGATTTAAGAGTTCCACACCAAGCTTCTTCAAGTCCTAACAATCACCAAAGGCTCTAAAAATCCACAAGCATTCCAAAATCTTGTAACTCTTCAACAATGCAAGAGCACAAAGAAATGAAGTAACCCCAAACAATCAAAAGAACTTGAATAAATAGAAAATGGGGAGAGGAGGGTGAGGTGAATCCATGTAGGATGCCACATCACTCATTCTCAACTCCGCCTCCCAAGTCAAACTTCAAACTCCAAAGCACAATTAATAAGTGGTTAAAGAAATGGCATTTTACTTACACACATAATCTAAGCCCACACCTCTTAAGGACTAAAATTAAGACATGTATGAAAGTTCAATAAAAACTTACAATTTTTCTTCCCAAAACACATAATGGGGTCTAATTTTGACCCCCAACCCATAACTAAGGTTGGTATAGTAATTTAAGAGGTGTGGGACAAGTTTAACTTGTCCCACAAGCCTCCAAAATTTTCCCTTAAGGACAAATCAGAATTTCAAAGGGAGGTGGAGTGTACAACACTCAAGATCTTAAGCACTCAACTTAAACACATAAACCAAAGAGCTATCAAATCCAATAAATGAATTCTTTTGACCCATTCTTAATTAATTTAGTAAAATAATTAATTTACTAATCTAGACATAAATCAAGTGATTAACAAAAGGGGAATACATCACTAAAATATCACATACAAAAATTAAATAAAGGAAGCTAAATGAAAGAAAACACATAACCCCTTGGTCACAATTTCCCCTAACAACAATTCAAACACATACACATAACAAAATACATGTTTCCATGGTGACCCTTGTTGAATTCATCTAGAATTCCAATGTGGTTGGTCTCCAATCCCCCTCGACATTTGTTGTGACATGTTTACCTGTAAAACACATAACACCTCCTTCAGTCATGGATGAATCAAAAACATCTAGGATAAAATATACAATATAAATTCATAATCATCTATATACAAATCAAATATCATCTAGGTGGATATTATATCATTTACAATTTCTAGCAAAATTTCTATTCTACATTTCATCCATGTCAAAATTATCGAACATTAGTTCAATTTTCAAAACCTACTCAAGTGTGATGAAAATATCACATGTCAAATATATATATGTATATTTATGTATGTATGTATTTATGTATAACCGTGTCAATAGCATATAATCCTTAATATCTAAATGTCTCTTGAAGTTCACACGTATAATATATGAATCGAAATCAACAATAATTCATGATCTCTAATCTAACATCATGTCAAATCAAAAGCTACATTAATAATTTTCATAAGTATAGTAGATAGTATCATAACCAATAACAAAAAGGTGTCGAAGGAAGTGGAAAATACACTATAACTTGATAAGGAATGTAACAAAACTTCAATATTTTCCAATACACTATCTTTGCAATAAGGAGTATTAAGCTATTTTATTTTTTTTCTTTTTTTTTCTTCTTACAATAACAATTAACGTGACAACCATTTTACATAGCAAGTGCATTTTAACAAGATTCTCATTTCTTCTAAAATGAAACATATCACATTTTGGAAATAATGAAACAACTTAAATTAAAGGAGATGCATTTCCATTTCAAACCATATCAAGTTTTCTATTTCACCTAAAAACTATAAATTTTGGTAGTTTTCTTTCAAAAAACTAACACATTTTTAAATACATATATATTAGAATGCTTCTCGGCATGTTAAACCTCATCTTAGCAATTTGTGTTGTATCTGGCTTCGAGTTCTACTTGTATTCTCCTTACTTGGAAGTGCACATAGAACAATAAATATTTTAAAACTCCCTTACGGATGAGCTCATTGAAATGAAGGTTGCCAATTTCATCAAGGAATTCTGCAAGGTAAAGTAGAAACCGGAGTTCTCCCGAAGCATCACAACGGTTTTCTACAACTCCGCGAGTCTACTTGGCAGCTTTGGGAAGTCTGAACATTTTATTTTATCCAAGATATGTTACATGGGTTGAACACATCTTATTAAATCTACAGGGATCAAATTGATATCAATTATATCGGTGTAGGGCTCTTCACGCTTCCGCTGCACTAGTATAGATGCTCATTTAGAGTTAAATCAACACTTTTTAGGCAACTAATAATTTGTAGATACTTAAATGAGGCTCTCATTTAGAGAGGGATGAGAGGTTCCATCTATGGATAAGAAATTTAATGCATGAGAGATCTTGTGGGGTCTATCAATGACCACTCGCCAATGAAATGTGCACTCAAGAAGCTTCCACGTCTAGAAAAAAAAATAGCTACATGTTAATGTAGAGATCTTAGAATCAACACATCTCCCTCCTTGTAGTGCCAACTTGACATCTCCAAACTTTTGTTTTCAATGAGAATGATAAGCACATCAAAGAAAAGGGGTCTTCCCACACAGTTTTAATCCTCCAAGTCAAAAACTAGACACAACATTCAACAAAGCAATAAATAAAACCATACCCTCACATCTTGATTATGTCCTCTCCCCTCATACATGTGGAAAGAAATTAATAGTAAGAAAAATATAAATATAAACTTGGACAAAAGTGGTCAAATAGATTGCTATTGTGCACGTCATACAATATGCCCGCACCAATCCAAGACAAGGAAGAAAAAAAAAAAAAAAGAAACACGTCCTCTCTAAAATAGGTCTCTCCAAACTTCAATATCCCAAAACTATAGAATGCTCATCTATGATACCAGATTGAGAAAAAATATGCAATGCTTAATGGTTTATTCTCAACCACAGATGAGTATTTATACAAAAGAGTTCGTAAAAATGATGTAATCGTTTCCTCCGTAACTACCAGCTTCTACCTACCCCGATATCCCATTCTATCAAGCCAACAAACCATTCTAGAAATCTTCCAACAACAAATGATGAATGTATTGCAACAATCAACATGGAGCCTCTATGTGTTTTCTTTGGTGCATTACATGTGTTATAAATTTTAAGAACATGTAAAGTTGGATATTGTTTTATCCAATATAATTTATAGGTATAAATAAAAACTCTTGACAAATTTCACCATCCTTCCATCTTGCACAAAAATTGTAGCTTTGGAAACTTGTATGGAAATCCATCAAAACATACTTAAAAGTGGGTATTTGTTAGATGACATAAGTAAGAATTGCATTATTGAAATGTATGAAAAACTTGGAAACAAAAATGAGGTGCAAAACAATTTAACAAAATACTTATCAAGGATGCAATGTGTTGGAAAACATTGGTTGCAATAAATGCACAAAATGGTAGTTTTGTTAAAGGATTGCAACTATTTTGAGAAATGAATGGTTCCTAACGAATTTGATCGTAAGTATAGTTATGTTTTCCCAATGGTTTTGGTGTTGATGTGTATAGTCTACACTACAATCCGTGGATGTCCTAAAACATCAAGGTTAGAGACATCTAATAAGGTCTTCAAGGTACCCTTGATGTCACTATGATTAACTCCATAAAACTAATATAAATTTTTTTCCCATTTATGGTAAAGAGTGGTTAATATCATTTTATTATGACAATTTTTGTTAATAGAGACCTTCATATGATTGGGTTGTCTATGTACCTTCCAACCTTGTTATGAATGAAATTATTCATACCTTGCGATATGAATTATTTAAATATGGAATCAACATTACATTAGTCTTCCATTGTCCAATTGATTCATCACCTACTTTGAAAACTCAGTAAAGGAAAACTACCACCAAGATTATTATTACTTATTACATTAGAGGTGTGATATTGGAAAAAATACCCATTATAAAGGTATATCATCAAGATATCCAAATACGTAACAAAACATTTTATCATGCTCAAAATTAAATCCTTTTTCATGTATTAGATGGAAAAATATTTCTCATAGAAAGATTCTTCAAATGAAAATTCAATTAGTTATTACTAACTAGGACCACTTATTAGAGAAAATATGAATTTCCTTTTAACTCTATGAATACAATTCTATTAGTGTTTGTGTATATGACAATGATGAGGATGAGAATATCTCAACCTTATAATATTATAAAAAATTATCATCTTTTTCAAAATGTACGTATAGATTGCAAGAATAATGGCCATGGATATTGACACCACTCTCACAAACTCATGAATGAACAACCTTCCATAGGTCTAATCCTTTTTTTCTATAGCTGTAAACACATATACTTATTTCGTGGAAAACTAGGAAGTTTGGTTTTTAATCACCAAGACAAAAGAAAGTGTGGAGATGGAGACAAGTGAGATGATGATAGTAAAGCTAACTAATAAGTCATATGGAGACAAGGATGATGATGCTATTAATTTTTGGTATAGATTGATACAAAAATATTTTGATATAGACTAAAGGTAACATTAACAAAAGTGTTTATAAATAATGTGTGAGTAATTTTTTAATTATTATGACTTTGATGTGGTGGAGCTAATGAATTATTATTCCGATGCATGTCATTTATAATCTGTGTCTAAAGATTTGTGAAATAAATATTGATTATAATAATCAGCAAAATTAAAATTAGAGTAGATGAGGAAATTAATAATGCTAAAAGAATTATTCCTATCAAACAGATTCATGCAATTAAAAGTTGGAATCATACCTAATGGTGAATCATAATTCATCTATCAAATCTCATTGTGTCTAAATATGAAATATTGGTCAATTAGTAACAATTAAACCATAATTAAAACTAAAATAAATGAATAAAAACTTCTTTAATAATGAATTTTATAAATGCTACATCACAATGCATATTCTCAAAATTTCAAATCCATGTCCAAACATTTGTTTGAGAATTATTCAAGATACTAGCTTCTAAATATGCTTTTAATTTATAATAATAATGGATGAGGAAGTAAATATTTAAAAAAATTGATTTACTATCATAGATCGTCATGCACTTTAAACTTATAATCTTAACTAAAGATGCATCATAATTTGTGTATATCAAATGTATGTATCCAAAAAAAAACTTAGACATTAACAATAAGATAGTGTAACACCCGCTAAAAATATCTTCACACAAGACTAGAGAATAACCTAAGGTTAACTAGAACAACTATGGAATATTTTTTTATTGAAAACATGCCCACAAATAGGCTTCAAAACTACAATTGTCACATTAATATTTTAAAGTCAATTATATTAAACAAATAAAAGTTTCCATTATAACAAAATATTAAACCCAAATTGAAACTAATGAGTATAACTAGTCCAAGCATGGTTAAATTCTCTCTAAGTGTTAATTTAATAAACAATTAAATTCCTACTATAGTTGAACATTTCATATTTAATTCCACAAGGATTAAACAATTCACAAGCTACCCATTTTACATGGTGTTCCAATAAACATTCCCTTCCCCATAAAGTGACCCCTTACAAAGTAAACTCAAGTTTTGAAATTAAAACATTTAAATTAAAAGGGTAATTTCCACTCACCCACCATCTACCTAATTTTTGTAGGGATGAATTTCATCCCTTGGATGGATTCAATTTGGACCCTTGATGAGGAAAAAGGAAAATAACCCTCACAACATCCTTATGAAATATTCTTTCTCATTTCATTTGGCTCATTGTTTTCCATTTGTTTTGCAGGTTGTTGGAGGATGAAGGGAATCCATTAGAGGCCATTCCAAGCTTTTGGAGAGGCTTTCAAATTTAATTATTTTCCTATCTTGTATACACCCTCTCCTAGGGTTTCAATGTACATAAATATTTTGTTTAGGTCTCTTTGGTTGGGTTTTCCCTAATGGATTTTATTGTATTTTCAAATTTTATACAAACAACTAGATTTTATTTAAATTGTCATTTGGGTATATGAAAATGTACACACACACACACACACACACACACACACACACACACACACACACACACATATATATATATTTTTATTTATCTCATATATGAGATAAACCTGAAATAAATTTATTAGAGGAATAGATAAATTTATTTATCTTTTATATTATATATATATATATATATATATATATATATATATATATATATATATATATAATAAACAAGTTGAAAAGTTTCATCCACGGCCATTCATTATACAGTCCAACAAAAAAATGCACACAGGGGAACAGTGTATTGGCCGCATATGTTATGTGGGTTAAAGTCTTTATGGGGTGCGGAGGGGTCAGCGACCCCAACCCCATCTCATTTAATATTAAATGGGGTGGGGCTTGGGGTCGCCGACCCCTCCCCACCCCAAATCCATTACTTACTACAATGTGGCCATAGTTTTTAAAAAAATTAATACAATCCACTTTAAATTTCTACTTTCATACTAATATTATATTATATTATATATATATATATATATATATATATATATATATATATATAGCTCTATTAATATTATATCTTATAAATGCAATAATATTATAGCATTAGTAATATATATAATAATGTTGTTGTTATTATTATTATTATTGTTGTTATTATTCTTAGGTAATTAGTAATATAAAAAAATAGTAAAAATAATGGATGTTATTGGCACTTTAATGTTACAATACATTAGTTTTAACATTATTATCAAAGTAGTAAAAATTATATAGTTATTAGGGTCATCAAATTTTAGTTCTAAATTTGAAATGTCTTTATAAAAGTTGGGTAACTTTTTTTTTATTAAGAGGCATGAGAAGAATAGCAACTCCAATTTTACTTATTGCTATATCAAGATTATAATGGGTTTATAAGAAAAGTTACAATATCTTAATATTAATTTTACATAATCCAAGAGGCTAAGGCCTAAGTTGTAAATGGGTAGTTTCTTCTCTCCACTAGATTTAGGAATTGTAACTATTTGATTGACCAATGAAAAAAAAATTTATCTTTTGAGCTCTTCCATCCACATGGATAAAATTAAACTTTCTTTCAACTACTATAAGAAAATAACAAATGTAACTTTTCACAACTTTATAAATTTCATGGAATACAATGGAGATACTATTTCTCAATACAAATTTCCAACACACTTTTATTACCATCTAGCTTCACTAAAGAGTCTTTCCTTTCCACATACATCACAACTATGATAATAAAATCAATACAACTTTCCTTTAAAATATTAATACAACATCTTCCACTTAAAGTGGGAAAATTTTACAAAAATGAAAGCTAAAAGGAATACAATATTACAAGTTTTCCACCCTAAGTGGGAATAAAAAGAACGTTTTCTCACAAGGAAAGAATTCATGACAACACCAACCAATCTCCATGCTTCACATCACCAACAAGAGAGATCCACCATGTTTCATTTGATCCCAACAAAAAATAGGGGGAGAGTAAACACTATCCACCCAACCAAGAATTCCAATGAAGAAGTTTGTGAAGAAATGGCATTTTACTTACACACACAATCCAAGCCGACAACCCTTAAGGACTAAAAATAATTACATGTAAGAAGGTGCAATAAAAACTACAATTTGTCTTCCCAAAACCCATAATGGGGTCTAATTTTGACACCCCATCCCATAGGTAGGGTTGGTACATAAATTTAAGAAGTGTGTGACAAGTTTAACTTGTCCCACAAGCCTCCAAAAATTTCCTTTAAGGAAAAATCCAAATTTTCATGAAGGGGTAGAGTGTACAACACTGAAGATCACAAGCTCTCAATATTACAAGCCAAAACCCAAGAGCCATCTAGTCTAATAAATGAAAACTTTTGGTCACATCCATAATTACTTAATAACAAGATTAATTAACTTAAATAGGACACTAAAACCCATTAAGATAAAGGGGAAGAATACATCATTTTCTAAATAATTAAAACAAGGAAATTACATCACTAAAAATCACATACTACATTAAATAAAGGAAACTAAATAAAAGACAACACATAACCCCTTGGTCATAATTTCCCACTAAAAATAATTCAAACACACACACAAACACATGTTGCCATGGTGACCCTTGTTGAATTCACCTAGAATTCCAATGTGGTTGGTCTCCAATCCCCCATTGTTTGTTGTGAATAAATTTACTTGCAAAACACATAAATACCTCCTTTGGCCTCATGGCCACATTAAAACATCTAAGATAAAATATGTAAAATAAATCAATAATCATCTATATATGCATCAAATCATCATCTAACCAATTATGAATCATTATGATATCATTTCTACAACATCTATATATGATCATAAGATTAGTTCAATTGTTTGGGTCTACTCAATATGATGAAATATCACATGTCTAAAATATATAATTATAACCATGTCAATAACATATCAACATCAATATAAAATGTCTCTAATAATCCACACACATCATGTATGAATCGAAATCAATAATATTCAAGTATCTCTAACATCTAACATCATGCTAAATCAAAAGCTCCAAAATATCTCAAAGTATAGTCGAAAGTAACAAAATTAATAACAAAAGGTGTCAAAAGGAAGTGGGCACTACATCCCCCTCTCTTTAGACTCAACTTCCTCATGAAGTCACTAGAAACATGTGTGGAAACTAAACTCGTAGCAACGTAGTATCCTACTATGTAGCCGCGGTCTCATCATATCTATCCCATTGGACTCGAACCTGGTCAATCTCTCTGCCTCAAATGACCGGGGTCCCATGCTCTAAAATATAGATGGGCTTCACCATCACCTCCCCCGATCCTACACCTATAATGAGGTCCAATCTAGCATATGAAAAGGATCTATAATATATCTCCTAAGTACTAAAACATGAAACACATCGTGGATGCGAGATAAGCTAGGTGGCAATGCTAGATGGTAGGCCAAACGACCAATATTCTCCAAGATCTCAAATGGACGCACAAACCTAGGAGATAGCTTAGAGCCTTTTCCATAATGGATAGGGCTTTTATGTTTCCTAACAGAAAGGAACATTTTCATGCCCATCTCAAAACTATAATTTTTCCAATGTTGATTCACATACTTCTTCTACCTATCATGCGCCTCCTATAACCTCTGCCTAATCATAACAACCTCGCTACTCCATGTCTTGTAATAAAGTTGGCCCAAGGGAAACCCTGTCCTCTAACCTGTCCCAACTAAAATGTTTCCTGCACTCTCTACCATACAATGCTTGAAAATGAGCCATACCTATGGAAATCTGAAAACTATTATTGTAAAAACTCCACCAAGTACAGGTACTCCTCACATCTTGAATAATGATCCATAACGTACATCCTAAGCATGTCCTCTAAGATCTTATTCACCCACTCGCCTATCCATCTATCTCAAGATGATATGTTGTAATGAAATTGATCTTCATCTCGAGAGTATGTTATATGGTAATCCAAAAGTGGGAAGTGTACAAAGGATCGTGGTCACAAATAATCTTTTACGGAAAATCCCATGCAATCTAACAATCTCATCTAGATATACCCGTATCACTTCACTAGCTGGCTATGTAGATAATCTCCACCAGATAAAAATGAGCCACTTTCATCAATTTATCCCCCGTAACCATGATGGCATCGTGGTGGTATCTCGACGTTGGTATCCCAATAATGAAGTACATGGAAATGGTATAACATTAGGAAAGAGAATGCTAGATGGATATTGATGCTCCACCTTTACCTTCTGACACTCTTTAAAACATGACACAAATTGAGCCACGTCTCTCCAAATTCCCATCCAATGGTACAATTGTCTCAAAGTCGCGTGCATCTTCTTTACCCTAGAATGGGATGGATACGGTGCATGATGAGCCTCTATTAAAATGTCTTGCCTCAAGCCTCCATCTCTATGGACATAGATCTGACCTTTGTGTCAGAGAAGATCACCTGTCTCTAATGAAAATCCATTAAACTTCCCCTCAAGGGATCTTTGAGACTCAATCTCTACTCTGGCTACAAGGTAGAAGTTTTCGTGGGGAAATGACTTTAATATCCTAATCCATGAATTTGTTCCCACCGAAGTGGTCATAACCACATGTCTCTATCAACTCAGGGAATCTGCAAACACATTCTCCTTCCCCTTCACATGTTCTATCTCCATGTCATACTCACAAAGAAAATCCATCCAATGCCACTGACGAGTGTTGAGATTGGGCTACATGAAGATGTGGTGAAGACTCAAGTAGAATATCCTAAGTGTGAATCTCCGACCAATAAGAAATTGTCTCCATCAAACTAAGGTGTAAACAATTGCCACAAGTTCAAGATTATGAGTTGGATAATTGATATCATAATATTTGAGTTTATGAGACTCAAAAGCCACTACTCTTCCCTCCTACATCAAAACACCTCTAAGTCCTACCAAAGAAGCATCTGTGCATACAAAGAAATTACCCTAAGGATCTAGAACTACAAGAATAGGTGTTGTTGTGAGGCATTCCTTCAGTGTCCTAAAGCCTACTCACATCTGTCTTACCATACAAACTTCTTCCCTTTCCACTAAAGGGAAGTGATGGGGTGTGCCACTCGAGAGAATTCCTACATAAATATCCTATAATATCCTACTAAACCCATGAAGTTGTGCACCTCTGTCACACTAGTGGGTGCTAGCCAATCCATAATAGCTCAAATCTTGGAAGGATTAACTATGATACCTTCTCCAGAAATGATATGGCCCAAATACCGCACCTCTATTTGAAAGAACTCACACTTCTCTAGGTTCCCGTAAAGATTTTGCTCATGAAGACACTGAAGATTTTGGTGAAGGTGCTCCTCGTGATCCTCACATGTACGTGAGTAAATCAGAATGTTTTCAAGGAAATTGAGCATGAAGAAATCCAAGAATGTCCTGAACACCCCATTCATCAAGCTCATGAACACTACAAGGGCATTTTTAAAACCAAAAGGCACTATTGTGAACTCGTAGTGGCCATATCTCGTATGGAAGGAAGTGTTATGAATATCTCATTTGTAATCCTCACCGATGATAACTTGACTTAAGATCTATCTTGGAAAATTGTGGCCCCTTTCATCTGATCAAATAAATAATCAATGTGTGGAAGGGGTAATGATTCTTGATCGTTACTTTTTTAGATGGAGGTAATCAATACACAACCTCGAGATCCACCCTTTTCTTTCTAAAAATCACTAGTGCACCCCAAGAGGATACACTAGGATAGATTAGACCTTTCACCAGGAGGCCCTCAAGCTATAACTTGAACTCATAGATCTCAGAGTAGTCATCGATAAGGTGCTCGTGACATAGGCTATGTGAGTGAACTAAATCTATGTGAAAATTTATCTCACGTGGGAAGATAACCCTAGTGGATCCCTTGAAAGACATTAGAAAAGTCTCCCAAGATGTGATGGTCATCAAGAGATGGCCCACTAGACTCATCCTCTAATCTATCACTAATTGTAACAGGATACATCTGACAACCTCATTGCACACACCACTTAAGCTACATAGCAGAGATGGTGCAAATAGAAACATGCCTCCTAACTCCCACTATCACTGACTCAACTCCTAGATTATTTGTACATGATATAGTCTTATTGTAATAGTCCACTCTAGCTTTGTGTGCAGACAACCAATCCATGCACAAGATGACTCCATATGAGCACAAAAGAAGGATACAAAGATATGAGGTAGTGGTAAAGGGTCCCAAATCCACTACACACTTCTTAACTAAGGATCTATAGAGATTTTGGCTTTAGAAGCCATTTCGATGTCCCAACTAAGACCCTTCCTAAGTACCCCCTAGCCACAAACTCTACAAAGGATGGTGCAATAAAAGAATCTGATGAAATAGAATCAAACAAAATTGAGGTAGGAATACCACCAATGTTACATGTCATCTCTATGATGGTACTCTAATGCTCAGCCTGGTGGTTCTCAACCACTGCATAGATCCGATGGTTGTGCCCCATGTCACCAATAACGTAGGCTCAAAAATTTTCATCTTATCCTTGTTACTAGGGTTTTGTGGGCACTCTCTCTAATGATGTCTAGAAACACCACAACCATAACAACTACCCAACCCTCTCCAATGAGAAGTAGCTCTAGCCGGTACTCTAGAGGTCTGTGATGTGGACCTTGATGATCCGGCTATGGATTGCTGAGGTCTCTGTTGGTGAGCTCCTACTGATTAAGCTCTCATTGCACCATGTGTCCTAATGGGACCCCTAGGAGGAGGCCCCATACTCCGCCCCCTTTATGCATTGAATATTTGTGGAGGCCTGTAAAGTGGGTAGGTTTACTACTGCTTTATAGGTGGCTATTGTGGTGGCCTCAAAGATGACTGTACTGCACCCTACCACCACAAGGAGGAGGAACTTACCCCTTGATCTATTATGCTGCATCTTATGGATGTATCTCCAAACTATTTCCCTAGCCTGCTTGTGTCTTTCCTCGTGTATCCTTTGCAATGTAGGCCTTCTCCACAAATCTTCTAAGTTTGTGGGCAAGTGAATGCGCACCACACCACCCAAATCCAAATTCAAACCCCTGATGAACCTATGAATCCTTACCTTCTCATCCTACATATAGTTGACATAATGGAGTAGGTCTAAAAATCACTCTCATACTCATCTACATTCATAAATGTCTGATGAAGGTCATGGAACTCGTCTATACGCTACTAAATAAACCTCTGGGATAAGTACCTACTCTTGAACTTCTCTTCAAAGAGATCCTAGGTAACTATCTCTCGAATCAATGGGAGCTTCTTCTCCTCGGTCCTCAACCATACACCTTCTCCATCCCTCAAAGGATAGATCATAACATGAGCTTTCATGTTGCTAGTACAAGGGAAAAGCTTTTAGCACCCGCTCAAGCTCACCAACTAGGCCTCTTCCTGAAATCCACATGTATCTCCAGAATAGTGAGATGGTTGTAGCTTTAGGATCTCCCTGATATGGTCTGTGGCTATCAACTCTACTCACCACTAGGCCTCTTTGCATGCTCATCTCTAGGTATAGGGCTATGAGACCTATCCCTGTGTCTTGAAATCTTGTCTCCATCTCCCCTTTGTGGTGACTCTACTCTACCTGACTCCACATGGGATTTCTCTTCCCTATTCTCCTCACTATGTCGAGGAGATGCATGAGCCTCAAAAATGGCTCCCTATCATGTTTGGTGATCGTCCTCCTAAGAACCCTCCACGTAAAGTGGCATTGAGGTCCTGAAGCGTCTATAAAATATGAGGTAGAATGGTTGTTATGGCCTGCTCTGGAGGTGGAAAGTCTAGGTCTATGTGAAAGGACCCCTCTTCTGATCCACACCTCCTGCATAAACCAAGGTGAGAGTTAGTTCATCATTATAGGTTTTATTTCATTTTTCTATGTTTACTAAAATATATAATCTTTCGGACAAGTTTTTTCTACATTTAGTATTATGCTAGGGTTAACGTTCGTGTCTCACATTTTCCTATTTTCCCAAGGGTCCAAGCTTTGAACCCACAAATCTAATACCAAGTGTAATGCCTACTAAAAAAATGCCCATGAGACCCAAGAACAACCTAGGGTTAACTAGAACAATTATGAAATAATTATTTTTTGAAAACGTGCCCACATACAGGCTTCGAATCTACAGTTTTCACATTAATATTTCAAATTCAATTATATTTAAAAATAAAATTTTCCCGTTATAACAAATTATTAAACCCACATTAAAAATAATGAGTATAATTAGTCCAAGCATGGTTAAATTCTCTCTAAGTGTTAATTTAATAAACAATTAAATTCCTACTATAGTTAAATATTCCATATTTAAATTTAGAGGGTTAAAAGGGGCCAAAAAAATAATTATCCAAGGTATTTAATTCCACAATGATTAAACAATTCACAAGGTGCCCATTTTACATGGGGTTAAAATAAACATTCCCTTCCCCATAAAGTGACCCCTTAAAAAGTTAACTCAAGTTTTGAAATTAAAACATTTAGTTTAAAAGGGTAATTTCCACTCACCCACCCTTTACCTACTTTTTGTAGGGATGAATCTCATCCCTTGGATGGATTCAATTTGGACCCTTGATGAGGAAAAAGGGAAACTAACCCTAAGGCATCCTTATAAAATCTTCTTTCTCATTTCATTTGGATCATTATTTTCTATTTGTTTTACAAGTTGTTGGAGGATGAAGGGAAGCCATTGTAGGCTATTCCAAGCTTTTTTAGAGGCTTTCAAATTTAACTATTTTCCTATCTTCTATATACCCTCTCCTAGGGTTTCAATGTACATAAATATTTTTAGATCTCTTTGGTTAGGTTTTCCCAAATGGATTTTGTGGATATTTTCCATTTTATACGAAAAAAGCTAGATATGTGTTTAAATCTCCATTTGGGTATACAAAAATGTGTGTGTGTGTGTGTGTGTGTGTGTGAGAGAGAGAGAGAGAAAGAGAAAATAAATTTAGTAGAGGAAAAAAATTAGATTTAACATATATATTTTTAAGTATATATGTATATATATTAAGTATATATATATATATATATATATATATATATATTAAAAAAATGATTTGAAAAGGTTCAGCCACGGCCATTCATTATACGATCCAAAAAAAAAATGCGTAGGGGGAAGAGTGTGTTGCCCGCATATATTATGTGGGTTATAGTTTTTGTGGGGTGGGGAGGGGTTGGTGACCCAAACCCCCACCCCATTTAATATTAAATGGGGTGGGGGTTGGGTTCGCCAACCCACCCCACCCCAAATCCATTACTTACTACAATGTGGCCGCAGTTTTTTTTTAAAAATTAATACAAACCACTTTAAATTTCTACTTTTATCTAATACCATTACATATATATATATATATATATATATATATATATATATATATATATATACCACTATTAATACTATATTTTATAGCAATAATATTATAACATTAGTAATATATATAATAATGTTATTATTATTATTATTATTATTAGGTTATTATTAATATAAAAAAAAATAGTAAAAAAATGGATGGTATTGACACTTTTAATCTTACAATACATCAGTTTTAACATTATTATCAAAGTAGTAAAAATTATATAGTTATTAGGGTCATCAAATTTTAGTTCTAAATTTGAAATGTCTTTATAAAAGTTTGGTAACTTTTTTTTTGAATAACAGGCATGAGAAGAATAGCAACTCCAATTTTATTATGATAATTTATAATGAAAAGAAAAATTACAATATCTTAATATTAATTTTACATAATCAAAGAGGCTAAGGCCTAATTTTTAAATGGGTATTTTATTCTCTCCACTAGATTTAGGAATTTTAACTATTTGATTGACCAATAAAAAAAAATTATCTTTTGAGCTCTTCCATCCACATGGATAAAGTTAAACTTTCTTTCAACTACTATAAGAAAATATCAAATGTAACTTTTCACAACTGTATAAATTTCATGGAATACAATGGAGATACTATTTCTCAATACAAATTTCTAACACACTTTTATTATCCAATGAGCTTCACTAAAGAGTCTTTCCTTTCCACATACATCACAAATATGATAATAAAATCAATACAACTTTCTTTCAAAATATTAATACAACATATTCCACTTAAAGTGGGAAAAATTTACAAAAATGAAAGCTAAAAGGAATACAATATTACAAGTCTTCCACCCTAAGTGGGAATAACAAGAAGGTTTTCTCACAAGGATATATTTCATGAGGACACCAACCAAGCTCCATTCTTCACATCATTAACAAGAGATATCTACCATGCTTTATTTGATCCATATAAAAATGGGGGAGAGGCACAACTATCCACCCAACCAAGACTTCCAATGAGGAGGAGAAGTCATTCTCCTCATTGGCCCTCGAGCCTCAAACACATTGTAATGAAAAGGGATTGAACTCATGGCAATAAAACAAGATTCCACATCACAATACAAGATTTTACAACCATACAAAAATCCAACAATGTAACTACAACCATAAGAATGAAATCAACAAAATACACAAGTCTTGAAGATGCAAAAGCATAAAGGAGTAAGATCTATGGGGAGGTCACTTATGCCTCCCAATGGGAAATGGTTTCCCACCTAAAAACCATCCAATGAAAATATCAAAAATACCTACACACTCATATGCATCCTTCAAGTACCCCTTATACCTCCCACATTCGGTTATGCCTCCCTACAAAGCTCTTATGGCTCCTCATAAAAATAAACCAAGTAAGAAATGAACATAATTTCTTGTCCAAGGTGGGGCACCCAACCCAAGTCCCTCAAAAACATGAAATTAACTCTTATGCCTCCCCACATGTAAGATCCTTATAGTCTCTCTTACACCACACTCAAGCAAGAAATCTACCCAACCAACAAGCATACCAAAACACTCAAAAATATGCACATATACACAATATAAAATTAAAGGTATTTTACAAGAGTATACCTCCTACCTTTCCATGGTAGATCTTGATCCAATAGTTTCACACCATGTTTCTTCAAGCCAAAACAATCACATAAAAGTTCCAAAAATTCCACAAGCATTCCAAAATCCTCTAACTCCCAAAAATGAAAGAGCACAAAGATATGAAGTAACCCCTAAACAAGAAAAAGAACTTTAAATAAATAGAAAAGGGAGAGATGAGGGTGAGGTGGCTCCACATAGGATGACATGTCACTCATCCTCAACTCCACCTCACAAGTAAAACTTCAAAATCCAAAGCACAATTAATAAGTGGGTTAAGAAATGTCGTTTTACTTACACACACAATCCAAGCCCACCCCCTAAGGACTAAAAATAATTACATGTAAGAAGGTGTAATACAAAATTATTATTTGTCTTCCCAAAACCCATAATGGGGCCTAGTTTTGACCCCGCAACCCATATGTAGGGTTGGTACAAAAATTTAAGAGGTTTGGGACAAGTTTAACTTGTCCCAAAAGCCTCCAAAATTTTCTCTTAACGACAAATAAGAATTTTTTTGAAGGGGTAGAGTGTACAACACTCAAGATCATAAGTACTCAATCTTACAACCCAAAACTTAATAGCCATCTAGTCTATTAAATGAAAATTTTTTGTCACATCCATAATTAGTTAATAATAAGATTAATTAACTTAAATAGTACACTAAAACCCATTAAGATAAATGGGAAGAATACATCATTTTCTAAATAATTAAAACAAGGAAATTACATCACTAAAATCACATACTACATTAAATAAAAGAAACTAAAAAAAAACAACACATAACCCCTTAGTCACAATTTCCCTAACAATAATTCAAACACACACACAAACACATGTTTCCATGGTGACCCTTGTTGAATTCACCTAGAATTCCAATGTGGTTGGTCTCCAATCCCCCTATTGTTTGTTGTGAATAAATTTACCTGCAAAACACATAAATACCTCCTTCGGCCTCGTGGCGCATTAAAACATCTAAGATAAAATATGTAATATAAATCCACAATCATCTATATATGCATCAAATCATCATCTAAGAAATTACGATATCATTTAAAATTTCTAACATCTCGATTCTACATTTCATCAATATCCATATGATCATAAGATTAGTTCAATTGTCTAGGTCTACTCAATATGACGAAATATCACATGTCTAAAATATATAATTATAACCATGTCAATAGCATATCAACATCAATATAAAATGTCTCTAATAATCCACACACATCATGTATGAATCGAAATCAACAACAATCTAGTATCTCTAACATCTAACATCATGCTAAATCAAAAGCTACAATAATATCCATAAGTATAGTCGATAGTAACAAAATCAATAACAAAATTTGTTGAAGGAAGTGGGACTACATCTCTCCCCCTTAGACTCAAAATCCTCCTAGAAATCACTCGAACAAGTGTGTAAATTAAACTCTTATCAATGTAGCATCCTCCCATGTAGCTGCAGTCTCATCATATCTATCCCATTGGACTCGAACATGGTCAATCTCTCTACCGAAGTAAATATTTCAAAAATTTGATTTACTATCATACATCGTCATGCCCTTTAAATTTATAATCATAACTAAAGATGCGTCATAATTTATATATCAAATGTATGTATCCGAAATAGAAAAAATTAGACATTAACACTAAGATAGTTTTAAATCTAAATAAATGAAGGAATACTCTTTCCATATGGATCCAATAAATGCTACATCAAAATTTATCTCTCACCTTTCATTTCATTTGATAGAGGAATTGGATAATAAGCACAAATATAACCACTTACGATAAAGGAAACTTAAATAAATGAGTTAGGAAATGCATATTTAATGGTTTATGAAAAAACCATTTTTGAATGATTTATAAATAGGCTACATTTTGGTAATCACTTATATGTCCATGTGAAACAATACTCATGAATAATGCCCTACATCACTACTTAAGTGAATATTTATAAAATGAAACCCTAAACAATACTCATGAACATAACATTGCATCAGTTTTAACTGAATAATTAGATAATAAAACCCTAAAAACCACTTATATAAACACATGTTTATGATTAATATAATGATAAGTAATACATAATTAATTCCACAAAATAAATACATATAAACTAATAATATGTTGAAACCTAGAAATAACTAATCATATGAAAGAAACTTAAAAAAACAATATAAATAAATTTAATAGTATAAAAAAATATGCATGATGGGAAATCAAAATTAAAAGGAAAAATTATGTGCTCTCGAATATGTAAAATTCTAGTAAACTCAAGCCAAGATGGCTATTAGGATTAGATTTGAGAAATGTTACAAGAAACTACAATAGGGTAAAAGAGGTATACAACTAGTGAAAGATAATAAAAATGGTACAAGGAAACTCAACCAAAATTTATTCGGGTTTATGTAGGGTTAGAAAATATATGTTAAGGAAATTTGAAGATACATATGTTGGTGTGATGATATTTACACCAAACTTGAATATAAAAAAAAATGGTGTAACACCCATAATTTTATTGTTCTAAAACCACATTAATCCTTAAATATTTATCTTCAAAGTTGCAAAAAAAAAATTTGTTTTAAATTATAAGGGTGTCAAACTCTAATGTTTAGTTAATTAATTTATAAAACTACTATCTAAAGGCTGGATCTAGTCTATATTATTAATTAAATGTTCTTAATCTAGTTCTAAGGTCATGTTAATTAACATCACTAGCTAAGTGTTCAAAATTCCCTTTTACTAAGTTAAATAGCTCTCATAAATCATTTTCTTTAATGTCCATTTAAATAGTTACTTAAACATACTAGGAATAAAATAAAAAACCTAACATACAAGGGTATTCAATGGCCTCGTTCACCCATTTACACATACACTTAAATTATCTAAAAACCTTAATACATATTCTCACCTAACAATTGTAAGGTTAATTCTTAACCCTAGGATCAAATCAATTGTGGCCGCTAAATCTTAGGGTTCCATACTAACCCTAACTATCCTTATGAAATCTTATTAATCCTTTTTCTTTTCCCTAGCCTCCTCATTTGGTCTCTTTTCTTTTGTTTATTTTGAAGGTTAGAGACATGGAAGCCATGGGAGCAAGGAAAGGAAGAACCATGGAAGAATTCACAAAATCAAGTTTATTTTAGTTTAGGTTATGGATTTATTATTGTAATGTCTTTCATTTGAATATTGAAGGGGTTTCCACTCTAAATATGGAGTTGTGATTTAGTTAATTCTTTTTTCTTATATTTTGGAAAAAACCCTACTTCATTTTAAATCCATGAGATTGAATGCTTATAAATACACATTTGAAGATTTACAAGTTTAGAACAATGAATTTATGCCCTTACGGCTTGCTGGTGATCTCCTCTACAAATTTGAAGGCTTAAAGTTTTAATCAAATTAAGTTTTAAATTGCACAAATGTGGAATTGTATTTCTCTACAATTAGTGATGAAATAGCCACCCAAAGTAGGTTGGCGGTCTAGAGACTATCGCCCTACCTGGGTGATGATTCAAAAACCATCACCTTGCCTTACCAGGGAGTTTTGACACCACCACTCTGCACAGGCCAAGGTCCCATTCTTTAAAAAAAATGTTGAATTCTGATATTTTTTGAGAAACAAGTTTTACTATAGTGTTTTACAATTTATCCTTCATTGAATTTATATTCCTAAAGCCTCCAGTTGAAATATTATTCCATTTATTCATTCCATGCTTATAATTACTATATTTAAATATTTATGATTTCTATAGTGACAAGAAACACATCTATAATATTATTTTTCCCACAAAATTGCTTTCAACTCAAGGTAAGAAATGAAACTTAATCTAATTCTCATTATCATTGTTTCCCCTTTTTACAACAAAATGTAATCTATCAACTAAAAATTATTATACTTAGTACATCTTTTCATTTCTACTACAACCATTTACTCAAGGATAACACAACAACTATTATACATTTAAGATTTACCAAAAATACATTATTATTATTTTACACTTCTATGTTCTTCCTTCACTCTTACAAAAATGAAACTTGCACAAAGAATAATGATCTTTCTCTTTCTTTTTCATTACAAGTGAAATTTAAAATCCTTTCCATTCTAATCCATTCCTTTACATACAAAAATTAGAAGGGAAAGTAAAATACACATTATTTAATGAACTTCCTTCAAATATAATAATACAACTTGGTCCATGAAACTTACAATGCAACATTTATTTAAAAATACAAGTCTACAAGTCTTCCACCTAAGTTGGAATTACAAGCAAGATTTTCTCACAAAGGAGGATTTATTTTTTGGACTTCAAGAAATTCTCCCAATAACAAATCACCAACAAGAGCTCCACCATGTCTCCACTTGATCAAAACAACAAAAATGGGGGAGAGACAACACTCTCCATCTAACCAATAATCTAATGAGAAGAAGTTATCCTCCTCATTGGCCCTCGAGCCCCAACCAGAATGCAATAAAAGATGGATACAATTCATAGTAATTATTACAAGCTTCCACATCACAATAACAATATTTCACAACCATTTCAAAACACAATCCACACAAAAATACAATCACAATAAGGAACTAACAAAATATACAAGGCTTGAAATTTAATGCTAATGGAGTAAGGATCTATGGGGAGATCACTTATACCTCCCACTTTGGGATTAGGTGCCCACCCTAAAAACCCTCAATATACATCTCAAAACCCCTACACAAATCTTATGCCTCCCTAAATATCCTCTTATGCCTCCCACATTCTCTTTATTCCTCCCTATAATCTCTTATGTCTCCATCAAAATAACCAAGTAAGAAATGAAAGAATTTTTTTATCCAAGGTGGGGCACCCAACCCAACTCCCTTCAAAACATGAAATAAAATCTTATGCATCCCTACATATAATATCCCCATAGACTTATCCTACACCATACTTAGGATATCTACCCAAGAACCTAACAAGGATATCAAAACATTTAATAACATACAAATATACACATATAAGATAAATCAATTAAAATAATTGTGTAGCTCCTACCTTTCCATGGTAGATCTTGATCAAATAGATCACACTCCAAGATCGTTCAAGCTTAATCAAAATCTAACAAGCTCCAAGAATGCAACAAACACTCCAAAATCCTCCAACTCCCCAAAAATACAAGAGCACCCATGAATGAAGTAACCCCAAAACAAAAAAATGAACTTGCATAAATAGAAAAGGGAGAGAGGAGGGTGAGGTGGCTCCATGTAGGATGCCACATCACTTATCCTAAACTCCACATGACAAGTCAAACCGCAACCCCAATGCACAATAAATTGGTGGTTAAGAGGAATGAAAACCTCTTACACACACAATCCAAACCCACACCTCCTAAGGACAAACTTAAAATCTATATAAGAAAAGTGTAATTAATGTCACTTTTTGTCCTACAAAACACATAATGGGGTCTATTTTTGATCCCCAATCCATAGGTAGGGATGGTATAAGAAATTAAGAGGAGCTTTCCCATAAGCCTAAAAAATGGCCCTTAAGCCCAAATCCGATATTCCAAGGCAAGGTAGAATTTACAACACTTAAAGTCACTCAAACTAAACTTAAAATCAGATAGTCCAAAAGACCAACAACTCTAATAAATGACTCCATTTGTCACATCCCCATATAGCTTGATAATATTATTAAATTACTAAATAAAAGCACATTAATCAATAATGATAAAATAAATTACCTTACAATAAAATCACATACTCTAAAATAAATAAAAGAAAAAAGGGAAAGAATTACACAAACAACCCATGGTCACAATTGAGGTCATCCCCCATGGGGACTCCCAAGAAAATTAAAACACACAAAACACAACACAAGTTCTCATGGTGACTTCATTATATCCATCTAGTATTCTAATGTGGTTGGTCTCAATCCCCCTTTTTTGTTGTGATTTAAATACCTTCAAAATAATACAATACCTCCTTCGGCCTCAAAACATCAAAACATCAAGGAAAAATATATGCAATCAAATCAATAACCTTCCGCATATAGCTAACTCATCATTTCTACTAAAAATGCTATCATTGGTCTAAAATTTAAACAACATATCAATTCTATCTTTTTATAAATATCAACAAGATCACAAGATTAGTTCAAAAGCTATATCATAGTCAACATGAAGAGAATTACAAATGTCAGTAATATATATATACTAACAACACATAATCATCATCATAAAAATTTTATGTCTTATATGTATCTAAGAATCCATGTAATAATATTATGAATCACAAACTATCAATAATCAAAATATCTCTATCATCTAACATCATATTAAACAAAAACGATACCATAATATCCATGTCTATAGTAAATAATAATCAAAATCAAAATATAATAAGTTTTGAAGAGGAGTGGGCATTGCATCCCCTCCCCTTAGACTCGACTTCCTCCTGCAAACCACTGAAATAGGTGTGGAAACTATAATCATAGCAACGTTGCATCCTCCCATGTAGCAGAAGTATCACCATACCTATCCCACTAGACTCACACCTGATCAATCTCTCATCACCGAAGGCCTAGGGTCCTCTCGATCTAAAATACGCATAGGATCCACCATCATCTACCCCTTCTCCTGTACCTACAATGTAATAAAATCCAATACATGAGATGGATATGGGATATATCTCCTAAGAATAGATATGTCAAACACATTATGCATGTGAGATAAGAAGGGCAGCAAGGCTAGATGATAAGCTCAGGAACCGATCAGGTCTAGGATCTCGAATGTACAGATGAATCTAGGAGACAAATAAGAGCCTTTTCCATAACGGGTGAGACTCTTTTAAGGTCTGACACAAAGAAACACCTTCGTGCCCACCTCATAACTACATTCAAATATCCTCTGATCTGCATACTTCTTCGTATCTTGTGCCTCCTGTAACCTCTGACAAATCAAAATAACCTAATACTCCATGTTCTGTAACAAATTTAGGCCAATAGATACTCTATCCTCAAGTCTATCCCAACTCAAAGGTGTCTTGCACTCCCTTCCATATAATGCCTAAAAATGTGTGATACCAATCAAACTCTGGAAGCTGTTTTTGTAGGAAAAATCCACAAAATACAAGTAATCCTCTCACTTTGATGATGATCCATAGCGTAGATCCAAATCATCTCCTCTAAAATCTCATTCACCCACTCCATCATTCCATCTATCTCTTGATGATAGGCTCTGTTTAAGTTTATTCTCATCCTAAGGGAATGAAGCATGATATTCCAAAAGTGTGATGTGTACAAAGGATCGTTGTCACAAATGATCTTCGAAAGAATTCCATGATGTCTAACAGTCTCATCTAGGTACACTCTCATGACTGCACTCGCTATATAGGTGGTATTCACTAGAGAAAAATGAGCCACTTTCGTGAATATATCCAACATGATCATGATGGCATCATGCTTTGGTATCTCGACATCGATATCTCTATTATGAAATCTATGGAAACAGTGTCCCATTTCCACTCTAGGATAACATTAGGTTAGAGAAAGACAATTAGATGCTGATTTTTGGCCTTCACCCTCTGAAAATATAAACACTTTGACAAAAAATAAGTTACATCTCTCCAAAGACCTCTCCAATGATAAATTTGTCTCAAGGTTGCATGCATATTCTTCACCCCTTGATGGGCTGAATAAGGTGCATGATGATCCTTTGCCAAGATATCTTGTCTCAAACCTTCATCCCTCGATACCTAGATCCAGGCCTTTATTCCTAAGAATTCCATCCGAATCTACTATAAAACCATCAAAATTACCCTCAAGGGGTCTCTCAGACTCAATCTATGATCTAGATGCATGGTACAAAATGTCGTGAGGAAGTTATTACAAAATCTTGCTCTGCAAATTTATACCAACTAAAGTATCTAAAACAAAGTGTTTCATTTTAATCAATGTGTTGAAAAACATTCTCCTTCCCTTTCACATTCTATATCTCCATATTGTACTCTCAAAAAACTCCATCCAATTCCACTTACAAGTGTTGAGATTGGGTTACGTGAAGAGGTGACAAAGATTTAAGTGATCTATCTAAGAATGAATCTCCTTCCAATTTTCTCCATCAAACCAAAGTATACACAACTGCAAGCTCTAGTCATGGTTTGGATAATTAGATCATTATCCTTGAGTTTGTGAGACTCAAAGGAAAACACATGGCCATCCTGCATCAAAACACCACCTAGTCTTGCCAAGGAAGCATTTGTACAAACGAAAAACTCTTCATGTGGATCTGGCACTGCAAGAATCGGTGTTGATGTAAGGAATTTCTTATGTTTACTGAAGTCCTTCTACATCCATCGGATAAAAAAATTCTTTTGTTTCTATAAAAGGAAAGTGATGGGTACGTAATCCAAGAAAAGTGATGAACAAATATCTTGTAGTATTCTTCAAGCCCCATGAATCTGTGCACTTCGATCACACTAGTTATCATGGACCAATCCATAATATCTTGAATATTGGAAGGATTGACGATGATACCTTCCCTAGAAATGACATGACCCAAGTATTGCACCTCTTCTTCGAAAGAACGCACACTACTCCGGTTTCCTATAAAGATGTTTCTCACGAAGACACTGCGAAACTTGTCAAAGGTGCTCCTTGTGCTCCTTATGAACACATGAGTATATCAAAATGTCATCAATAAATATGAGTATGAAGAAATCTAGAAATCTCTAGAATACCCCATTGATTAAAATCATGAATACTACGGGGGCATTCACTAGACCAAAAGGCACTAATGTGAACTCGTAGTGGCCATATATTTTACGAAAGGATGTCTTATGAATATCTACCTTTGTAATCCTTAGTTGATGGTATCCAAACTTAAAATCTATCTTACAAAATACTGTCTCCCTTCATCTGATCAAACAAATCATCAATACGTGAAAGGGGGTGACGATTCTTGATCATTACTTTGTTCAGCTGATGATAATCAATATAAAATTGTATAGATCCATCCTTATTATTTAAAAAATCACCAATGTACCCCAAGGGGATACGCTAGATGAATTAGGAATTTCTCAAGAAGACCATCCAATGAATAACTTGAGATCATAAAGCTCAGGGGTAGTCATTCTATAAGGTTTTGTGAGATAAGTTCTGCTCCCAGAACAAAATCAATGTTAAAATCTATCTCACATGGGGAGCTAACCCCATAAATACTCCTAGAAAAACATCTAAAAACTACCTCAAAATATGATGATGATCAAGTGATAGCCTACTAGACTCATCCTCATATTTTTCACTAATCATGACAACATACAACTGAAAACGCTCATCGTGCACACCGCTTAAGTTACATAGTAGATATGATGCAAATAGGGTGGGTCTCCTCACCCCAACTATCACCGACTCCACTCCCAAATCATTTGCACATGATATTACTTTAATATAACAATCAAATATAGACCTATGTGTAGATAACCAATCCATGCACATTATAATCCCATAGGATCCCAAAGGAAAGATATGAAGATCCAATGTGGTGGAAAAGGGTCCTAAATCAACTACACTCTCCTTGACTAAGGACTCCACTGTGAACTTGGCTCCAGAATCCATATCCATATGCCAACTAAAACTTTTCCTAATTTCCACCATCTTGCATCACTCCACTACAAATGGGGAAATAAAATAATCTAAGGAGCCAAAATCAAATAAAAAAGGAATAAAAATTCCATAAATGCTACCTTTTGTCTCAATCACTATGCTCTGGTGCTCTTCCTGGAGGTTCTTGGTAGCTTCTTATATCCTACGGCTCCTAGCCATATCTCCTTCTGTAGGTTTTGAAACCGGTGCCTTACCCTTGTTATTAAGATTTTGAGGGAACTCTCTTTAATGATGACCCTCTCTAATCTATGACATGGATCCTGATGATCCTGCTATGAATTGTTGTGGTCGCTTCACGATGAGCTACTACTAATTGACCTCTGAGGAACTTGAGTCCTAACTCGGTCCCCTAGGTGGAGGCCCCATACAACGTCCCCTCTGTATATTGAATCTTTGTGAGGGCCTGAATGGAGGATGACTCTATTGTTGTTACTACTGAATTGGTTGTTATGGTGGCCTGAATGAAGAAATTGCAAAAAAAATTCCACCACAAGGAGGAGGAGTTGACCCCCTCGACCCATTATCCTACGTCTATTGTATGTGGCTCCGCACTCTATCTCTTAGTCTGCTACATCTTCCCCATGGTCTCCTCCACAATATAGGTCTTCTCAACGGTTTCTGCTAATGTATCTAGGTAATGAATGCCAACTACCCCAACAACATCTATGTTTAGGCCCCTAATGAACCTTTGCATCCTCACCCGAGCATCGTACATGTAGTCCACATACTAAAACAAGTCATGAAAGTGAATCTCATACTCTTCCACTATCATGGATTCTGACGTAGGTCGTGGAACTCATCTATCCTATGCTGAATGAACCTCCTGGATAAGTATATATTCTTAAACCACTCCTCGAAGAGATCCCAAGTGAGTGTCTTAGAATCCACATTGAGCTTCTGCTCCTTGGTCCTCAACCATACCCCAAGTCCATTTTTCAGAAGGTGGATGACAACACAATCCTTCGTGTTCTTGGTACACAACCATAGCTTGAAGCATCATTTTAAGCTTACCAACCATGCCTCTTCCTAGAATCCTCCAATGTCCCTATAAAAATGAGACAGATGGAGTTTCAGTATCTCTTTGATGTGATATGACATTTAGAATGTCTACCCTAGGTCTCTCAACATGATCATCATGCTATCTAGGGCTCCTATATTTGTCCCTGTATCTTGTAGTCCTATCTCCATGACCTCTCTATGGTGAATCTTATCTGAATGACTCCACGTGGGATTTATCTACCCTATTCTCATCACTATGTCGGGAAGGTGCACAAGCCTCTATTGATGGATCTCTTTCTTGTCTATTGTGTCTCCCTCCCAAGTATCCTCCGTGTATAACAACATTATCATCCTATAACGTTTGAAGTATCTGAGGTAATATGGCTTTTATTGCTTGATCTAGGGTGGTAATTATAGGTCAACTTGTATGAACCCCTCGTCTTATCCACACCTCCTGCATAGACCAAGGGGAGAGTTAGTTTATTACTCTAGATTTTGTTTTCAGTTTTCTAGGTTTTCTTCATTTAAAATATCATGGAAGGTTTTTGTGATCTAGGTTTAGAGTTGTGCTATATTTTCTTGTCATGTATTATGTTTCCAAATGTGTCCAAGGTACCAAAGTGTTGAACCCATGGCTTTGATACTAGGTGTAATGCCCATAATTTCAACATTCTAAAACCACATTAATCCTTAAATAGTTATTTGGAAAGTTGCATAATTTTTTTTTTTTTTGTTTTAAGTTATAAGGGTGTCAAACCATAAAGTATGTTAAATTATTGTATACCATTAAATACTACATTTTAAAGGATATATCCAATCTATATTATTAATTAAATTTTCTTAATCTAGTTCTACGGTTAGTTTAATTAACATCACTAGCTAAGTGTTCAAAATTCCCTTTCACTAAGTTAAATAGTTCTCATAAATGATTTTCTTTAAAGTCCATTTAAATAGTTACTAAAACATGCTAGGAATAAAATAAATAACTTAACATACAAGGGTACTAAATTTACCCATTCACCCATTTACACATACCCTTAAATTATCTAGAAGCTCATAATACGTATTCCCACCTAACAATTGTAGGGTTGATTCTCAACATTAGGATCATTTCAATTGTTTCCACTAGATCTTAGGGATCCATAATAACCCTAACTATCCTTATGAAATCTTATTAAACCTTTTTCTTTTCTCTAGCCTCCTCATTTGGTTTCTTTTCTTTTGTTTAATTTTCAGGTTGGAGAAATGGAAGCCATGGGAGAAAGGAAAGAAAAAACCATGTTGGAATTCACAAAATCAAGCTTAGTTTAGTTTAGGTTATGGATTTATTATTATTATTTCTTTCATTTGAAGATTGAAGGGGTTTCCACTCCAAATATGGAGTTGTGATTTAGTTAAAAAAAAATCTATTTGGGAAAAAACCCTACTTCATTTTAAATCCATTAGATTAAATGCTTCTAAATACCCATTTGAACATTTACAAGTTTAAAATAATGAATTTATGCCCTTATGTCTTGTTGGTGATTTCCTCTACAAATTAATAGGCTTAAATTTTTAATGAAACTAAGTTTAAAATTATATAGTCGTGGAATTGTATTTTTCCACCGTTAGTGATGAAACTGCTGCCCAAAGTAGATTGGTGATCCAAGGACTACCACCCCATTTGGGTAACGATTCACAAATGCCACCTTTCCTGAGCAGAGGTTCAGAGACCGACTCTCTGCACAGAGCGGTGGTCTTGTTCTTTAAAAACAAAACCTTAAACTCAAAGAGTTTTCCACAAAAAGTTTTACTTGGAATATTTTACAGTTTATCCTTAGCTGAGTTTATATTCATGAAGTCTCAAGTTGAAAGGTTATTCCATTTATTCATTCCACCCTTAGAATTACTACATTTAAATATTTACTATTTCTATAGTGATAAGAAACACATCTATAAGATTATTTTTCCCACAAAATTATTTTCAACTCAAGGTAAGAAATGAAACTTAATTTAATTCTCATTATCATTGTTTTCCCTTTTTACAACAAAATGTAATCTATCAACAAGGCAACTTGTTATACTTAGTGCATCTTTTCATTTCTACTACAACCATTTAATCAAGGATAAAAAAACCACTAGTATACATTTAAGATTGACCAAAAATACATTATTATTATTTTACACTTCTATGTTCTTCCTTCACTCTTACAAAAATGCAACTTCCACAAAGAATAATGAACTTTCTCTTTCTTTTTCATTACAAGTAAACTTTTAAACATGATATCCATTCTAATCCATTCCTTTACATACAACAATTTGAAGAGAAAGGAAAATACACATTCTTTAATGAACTTCCTTCAAAAATAATAATACAACTTGATACATGAAACTTACAATGTAACATTTATTTTAAAAAGACAAGTCTATAAGTCTTCCACCTACGTGGGAATTAGAAGCAATATTTTCTCACAAAGGAGGATTTATTTTTGGATTTCAACAAATACTCCCAATTTCAAATTACCAACAAGAGATCCACCATGTCTCCACTTGATCACAACAAAAAAATTGGAACAAAATTGGGGGAGAGGCAACGCACTCCACCCAACCAATAATCCAATGAGGAGGAGGAGTTATCCTCCTCATTTTCCCCAAACCCCAACCAGAATGTAATAAAATATGGATCCAACTCATAGTAACTATTACAATCTTCCACATCACAATACAAATATTTCACAACCATTTCAAAACACAATCCACACAAAATACAATCACAAAAAGGAACTAACAAAATATACAAGGCTTGAAAATGCAAAGCCAATGGAGTAAGGATCTATGGGAGATCATTTATGCCTCCTAATGCGATTAGGTTCCCACCTTAAAAACCTCCAATATACATATCAAAATCCCTACAAAACTCTTATGCCTCCCTCAAGATCCTGTTCTTCCTCCCTCACTCTCTTATGCCTCCCTATAATCTCTTACGTATCCCTCAAATCAACCAAGTAAGTAATACAAACATTCTCTTATCCAAGGTGGCACACCCACCCTAAATCCATCCAAAACATGAAATAAACTCTTATGCCTCCCTAAATATAATATTCCCATAGACTTCTCCTACACCATACTTAATCAATCTACCCAAGAACCCAACAAGCATACCAAAACATTTAACAACATACAAATATACATGTATAAGAGAAATCAATTAAAATAAGGGTGTAGCTCCTACCTTTCCATGGTAGAGCTTGATCAAAGAGATTAGAGTTCAAGTTTATTTAAGCTCATTACAACTCTAACTAGCTCCAAGGATGTAACAAGAACTCGGAAATTCTCTAACTCCCCAAAAATACAAGAGCACCCATGAATGAAGTAACCCCAAACAAAAAAATGAACTAACATAAATAGAAAAGGGAGAGAGGAGGGTGAGGTGGCTCCATGTAGGATGCCACATCACTTATCCTCAACTATACATCATAATTCAAACCTCAACCCCAATGCATAATAAATTGGTGATTGAGAGGAATGAAAAACCTCTTCCACACACAATCCAAACCCACACCTCCTAAGGAAAAACTTAAAATCCATGTAAGAAAAGTCTAATTAATAAAACTTTTTGTCTTAAAAACATATAATGGAGTCTATTTTTGACACCTCAATCCAAATATAGGGTTGCTTTAAGAAATTAAGAGGTTTAGGACAAGCTTAGCTTGTCCCACAAGCCTCCAAAACTTTCCCTTAATCCCAAATCTGAAATTCCAAGGTAAGGTAGAGTGTACAACACTCAAAGTCATTTACACTCAACTTACAATCACATAGTCCAAAAGACCAAAAACTCTAATAAATGATTCCATTTGTCTCATCCCCATATATCTTCATAACATGATTAAATTACTCAATATAAGCAAATTAATACATAATTAAAAAATAAATTACCTCACAATAAAATCAAATATTATAAAATAAATAAAATAAAAAAGGAAAGAATTACACACATAACCCATGGTCACAATTGGTGTAGTCCCCACTTCTATCGACACTTTTTGTATTGATCGTATTCTTATTGATTATATTATGGATATTATTATAGTTTTGATTTAGTATGGTGTTAGATGTCGATCATGGATTATTGTTGACTCTGATTCATATATGATGCATAATAATTTTTAGAGACAATTTATATAGATGTTGACATCTTTGTTTAACATGGCTATATATGTGTGTGTGTGTGTGTGTGTGTGTATACATATACATATATAGACACACACACACACACACACACACACACACACACACATATGTATATATGGATGTTGTTAGGACATGTGATATTTGGATATATTTTTTTTTATTATTGGCAAATAGTTTTTTGAAAGGGACTATACCCTTGTACAATGTGACTCAAGAGCCAGATAAAACTGATGTAACGTAACCAAGTGGGATCAGAATCCAGATATTAACAATAAACCCAATGGCAGAAAACAATCTGCCAAGAGAAAGGCCTGCAACTAGCAATCCAACAGCTAAAAAACAACAATTAAACAACATCAAAACATCAGAACAACTACCCAGCAGCTGCATAATAGACCAACAGCCTAGATATAACGATAAGCGCTAGATAAAAAGCAAGGATCATGCCTTGTCCAAGATGGTGGGGGTTTTAGGTTTCCCGTATCCCTTCTTTTTCCTATCCACTACCATCCATTCATCATTTATTTCTTCCATTGATATTGGAATAACCACTTCAATTGAATTGAGCGGGGTGAGATTTTCAGTAAGAAGGGATCAAGCAGAGTTGATGATTGCATTAGTGTGATATTTGGATATATTGAGTAGACCCAAAAATTGAATTTAAAATTGATGATTATATGGTTGTTGATGGAATTGTAAGTGATATTGTTCTTTGTCTGGATGTTTTATGATCCATATATATATATATATTATATGATATATATATATATATATATATATATATATATATATATATATGATTCATGTTTTGTGTGTGTGTGTGTGTGTTGTTTTGTTAGGGATTCGCATAGGGGAATTTCCTTTGAATGTTACAAAGGGTATTTGTGTATTTTATTAATGTGGTTCATTTTTATTATTATTTGCATGTGTTTTTTTTTTTATGCATTTACCCATTTAATTATTATTTTAATTGTGGAGAATTAATGTGAGTAATCATTTTGTTAAAATAAATAAATCAATCAAATTGGGGATATAAGAAAGTAATTATAGAAGTTGTTGGCTCTTGTATTAAATGTGGTAAGTGATGTGTAAGTAATATGTAAGAATGTGTAAGTGATGTGTAAGTTTGTGTAAGAGTTGTGTAAGCCATATTTTGGAGTATGAAACACTCCACCTCCTTGAAATTTGAATTTGTCCTTGGAGGCTGATTTTGGAGGCTTGTGGGATAAGTTAAACTTTTCCCATGCCTCTTATATTTACATACCAACCTTGCCTATGGTTGGAGGGTAAAATATAAAATTTTATAATACATTTTGGGAAGACAAATTGTAAGTTTTAATTACATTCTTCTTACATTTTATTAAATTCAATCGTCGGGGTGGGATTTTCGGTGTGTGTAAGTTTATTTGTCATATTATTCACCATCCTCTTTATTGTGTTTTGGAGAATGAATTTGAATTATGTGTTGGAGTTGAGGATGTGTGATGTGGCATCCTTTATGGATCCACCTCATCCTCTTCTCTTCACTCTTCTATAAAATTGAAACTCTTTTCTTTGGTTTGGGTTATTGAAACTTTGGAATGTTTCCTTGTGGAAAATTTTCTTGTTGATTAGAGATCTTGCTTTAGAGAAAATTTTGGGAAGACTGTTACATGTTGGTGCTTGGATGTTTTGATTGATTTCATTAGGATAGAGATTGATGATTTTGGTACTTGTTTTTGACATTGAAAGCTTAATGTGTTGGAACAAAATATACCATGGAGAGATATGAGCTTAGAACTTCTTTTATGTTGTTATTTCTTTTTCTATTTGTGTGAATGGTGAATGGTTTGTATATTTATTGGTTGTTGGGTAGCCTTCCTAGGAATGGTGTAGGAGAAGGCTATGGGGAATTTGTGTGGGGGTCATAAGGGAATGTCGGTGGCATCAAAATTCTTGTGGAGGGAGTTTGAGATCGGGATCCACTATGGAAAAGAAATAGCTTGCATTTCCTACTTTTTGGGGGCATAAGGAAAATTGTGGGGGCACAAGGAGGGATTGTGGGTGGCATAAGGATATATGGGAGATGTTTTATATTGGCGGTTTGTTACGGTGGATACCCAATTCCCAATGAGAGGCATAAGAAGCTTCCCCATAGTTCTTAGTCCTTTGGCTTGCATGATGAAGCTTGAGTTCTATCTTAATGTTTCAATGCAGTTGTAAACTATTTTTTTTTTTTTGGACTACTTTTTTAATTTGAAATGTGCATGTTGAAAGAATGTTGTTTGTTTTTGGAAGCCCGTTGTTGTCTTGGGTTGAAATACATTTTTATTACATTGTGGTTGGGGCCCTGGGGCCAATGAAGAATGATGGCTTCTCCTTTCATTGATGTCTTGGTTGGGTGGAGAGTGGTTCCTTTCCCCCACTTTTGTTGTGATCAAATTGTAAGAAAAGGGAACTCTGCATGTTGCTATTTTGGAGAAGAGGAGAAATATAGTTTGTGATCCTTGTGAAATAAATTCTTTTGTAAACTTTTCAACTTTGAAGTGGATGAAATTGTAATTTATTTTGTGAAGAAAAGATGTTTGTATTTTGTTATGAAAGTTGAAATTTGAAATGAAAAAGAGATAGAAATTGTTTTTTCTTAGAAATAATGTGAAGGAAATGTAATCTGTATGATGAATTTTGGGAAGGAATAAAAGAAAGAAGTTGTAAAAATTGTCTTTGGAAATCAATGAATGAATGAAATGCTTTTCCCAAATTGCATTGTTAAATTGAAACTGATTATATCAATGTTTTGGAATCTCTGTTTGAAAGGAATAAATGTGTGTGAGAAAAATACAGTATTTTGTCTCTTTTGGAAATGTATAAAATTGGAAATTAGAATTGCATTTTGGGTTTAGAATGGTTTGTTTAAATCACTTAAATGTATTAGACTAGAAAGGAAATGAATTTCCATACTTGGAAGAAGAAATGGAAAATAGATCCCTCAAGATTTGATCCCTGTTATTGTAAATTTAAAACTAGCAAATAATTTATTTAAAATGTACAATTTGAACTTGCAAATAATAATCAACATTGAAACATTAAAATCTAGCATGCTATGATATCAATGAACTCAATTCAAAAAAACACTTAAGGAAATAATTTAAAACATTGCAAAATTGGGCCTAAACCTTTCACATTATTTTTTTCTTTGTAAGGAGTTGTAAAAATTCAATTTTGAATCAATCAAGAAAAATTACCTTCCAAATGCATCCTAAATTCTTCTTAGAATAATCCTCCATGCCTGTTTGGCATGTTGAGTGAAGGAGAAGATCGAATTGAACAAAATTTATAATTTAAATTTTGTCGGTTTGCTTTTAAAAATCATGAAGGATGTTTTCTTAAAATTGACCCCTTAAACTTTATAAAAATTAAAGTTTATAGTTCCTATGCAAAGAGGGCATCAAAATCTCTCCAGAAATTCCTCGTTTGCCCAAAACCGAGCTTTATATCAAAATATATCGCCTTCCTCAAGTTTTTTCTTCACTTGCGAGAAAAATTCGGAAAAATTTTCCTAGCGGGCTGCATGGCCCTAAATATTCCCTTACAAACTTTTTTAAAAAATTTGGGAAATTTTTTCAATTTTTCCCACCGCCAAAGAACCAATCAAAAGCTACCAAGTCGCCTTAAGACGCCAATAACGTAGGCGCGGCACCATTTTCTTCCTTGGCAGTTTTTTTAAAAATTATGGAATTTTTCTTAATTTCCTCTGCTTCCCCCGCAATCCCGCATCCAATCGCGTACTACCATGTGGCATGGGAGGCGAAACTCTTCAAACTTTATCCTTTTTGAAATATTGCTTTTTTGGAAAAAAATTGTAACTACCTCCGCATCCCTAGACTCCCACCATTGCCTTGGAAAATTTCTTTCTATGAATAGGTAGGCCCACCCGTGCAACTTATCTATTTCACCCTCCTATGTAAAATGTTCTCAAGTTACTTCGTCACCCCGCCTTTCATCATTATTTCCCGATTTTTCTTGAAGGGTGCCACGGGTCCTCTTCGGACCCGCGAGAAGTCGAGCAACAATTTGGTTTTTACCCTCACATAGGAAAATTTTCAAAGGCCTCCCGCGGTCCACTAACCCACCTTTTTGGGAAAATTTTCATCCTCGAGCCCATGAGCTCGCCTCATGGGGGGAAAATTTTCACCCCAAAGCCCGCCGGCCCATAACTTGAGTTTTATGAAGAGTCGGAGTACTTATTTATATCATTGGAAAGGTGAGAAAATTTTCTATCCAATGAAAATGATTTAGGAAAATTTTAATGTGCTAAATATGAGAAAAATCAAGTTGAAACTCTAATCTGTTAGAAAGTGGTTGTGGAAATTATTTACCCTCTCGAACCTAATTGAAGCTTCTAACCCTAAATTTTGGACCTTATGACCTCTAATAATTGTTAATAAAGGAAAAATATGTTCTAGTGGTTTAGAATTGTTCTAAAACTTGTTAGTGGCAGTTGTTTCCTTGTAACCTAGTAGTAGACTCTTTTTAAAAAAAAAATTCCATAATTTTTCCTAACTAATCCTAAGTTGTTTCTTGGGTCTCAAGTGGGTTGTTAAAATAGCGTTACACTTGGTATCGAGTAGTAGTGGTTCAAAAGCTTAGACCCATGGGAACACTATAAAACATGAGACATGAATCGTAAACATAGCACACCTTTTAAAATTAAAAAAACTAGAAAACAACCTTGTTTGAAAATTGAATAAAAAAGTATGAAGAAATATTACCTTACTCTATTCATTTGAATTGTCAAATTAAAATCATAATAAAATAACAAGTTGTTTGAGTTGTTTTGCTTGCTTAGTGACGTTTTTCTAAACCCAAGTAATTAAGAATGTTAGATTAAATTGATCTTTGTGAACTTCTAGTATAGTGGAAACTTGGTTCCCTTTGAAAATGTGTTGTTTTACAAGTCCTAAAACTTGATTTAATTATATGATATGTTAAGCCCTTTGTTGATACCCCACCTTAGTGGAGTTGTTGGAATGATAAATTGTATGGTGTGAATATTTTTCTTGGACAATAGTGGTTGTGTTCTCGGTCGGGAAGAGTTAATTAGAAGTTGTTTAGAGCTTCCTTCCTTTGGTTAGGAAAGAGGGTCTTGTTTTCAGGTTTCAAGTTTGTTACCCGTATGAGAGAGTGGACACTAAGTTTGGGTGTCGTTTAGGACCCAATCCTATGTATGTGTTCTTAGAACTAACCACGAGACAGAGTACCCCTATTGGCGACAATGAAGGGCTACAGAGTGAATGTGGTGTTATTTTTTTTTTTCCATTCGTAATCTTGTTTTATTTTATCAAGGACCAACATCTTATTTTATGATTGGATTGAGAAGCTCTAGGGATATTTTAATTATTTATTATTTTTTTGTGATAATTTTCAAACTTTGTGATGTGGCTACTTAGCCACTTTTCTTGATTACCTATATTTCTTGGAATTTATTTTGATTGGTGACTCGGAGCTCATTATGTTGTTGGATACTTAGCTAAACGTTACTTGGATTCCTCATTGCATTTTGTTGATTTGGTGCTATGCTTCTTGTATGGTGACATTTGTCATATGGGGGTACACCCTAGGTGTCTTGAATGTCCTCTTAGGTGCTTAAAGTTATGCCTTGGTTATGGATGCACAAAACCTTGAGTGTGTCTAAGATCTTAGAGCGACCTTTTCATTGCTTGACCTTGCTAGAAAGAAATTTTGTTGTGTATTGCATTCTAGATGGCAGTCTGACAATGGTAGTTGTGATTCTCTTAAAATCTGGTAAGAGCATGAACCTCTTCGGAGTGGATGTGTTTAACTATGTGATTTTAGATTTTGTTAGGATTGGATTGCCTTTTGGCTGACTATAAATGTTAGTGGAAAAGTTTTTGTTTGATAGTGACTTTTCATCCATGACATGTTAAATTGTATCATGGGTTCCTAGTTTCATCATACAAAGTTTTGACTCATGGAATGTATGCATCTTGGTAATTATGGATAGATTTAAACCCTTTCAGATATTTTGTTTATTTAATTGTACTTTTTTACTCTCTTGACTTATAAATAAGTCTACCCTTACCTTAAATTTCCTTTACTATGAATAACATTCTATGACCTATTAATCTTTGGTTACTTGGAAACACTTATTGATGCTTTGGGTCTTTTGCACCTTTATCTTAGACATGTTAGTTTGGTAGATATTTATAGTTAATCTCAGTGGTGCTTATATTGTACTTCCTCTTTTTAAAAAAAAAAAACTGTAACTCTTGGTTGTAAAGTCCATGATTTGGTAAATTATTTGGTTACCCCATTACTTTTGATGCTTTCTAGTGTGGATGTGGTGTCCTTCGAGTAAAGTTACGTTGTCATCTAGTTTCTCAGCTGGTGGTATATTGTGGGGACATGAGAATTGATTGGAAAATCTTCTTTGGGTATTAGGCGAGTAAAATGTTACCATCCTAAACAACAAATAATTGTTAAACCTTAATAGATTCGTAAAAGTTAAATTATACCTCTTTAATGAGCGTTCCTTGAAAATTTCTTTGAGACTTGTGGAGACCAACTAAGAATGTTTAATGATGCTTGAAATTATTAGGTAAATCTTTGAAATCTTGTGTGATTCATGTTGGTTCATTGTTTCCTAGTTCTTACAAAAATTAACGATGTGATTTCTAGATGAATGTCTCTTGTTCCTTTAGAATTAAAAATGTGGTGTGTTGATTTATATCTCTTTCCCATAAAAGTAATTATGTGATATGTTTGAACCTTCCTTCTCATTAAAATTTGATTGATAAGATGACTCAACCAAAATTCCATAAAACTATCATTAAGGAGACTCGACCTTGGAACTTAACAAATAAACTGGAGCATAGAAAAAGGGAAGTGATCCTTGTTATACCCTTTGTAGATTAATAGAAAAAATAAAAACCATGCAGAAGAATAGAAAGGAAACCTTGTCCATCCACATTCCTTATGAGTAAAATAAATGCTCTCTGCCTAAACAGAGAGTGGTGAGACATCATACCCACCTTAGTGGTTCTCTTAATAACACAAACTTGTGATGTCATAATAGGAGGAAGTTTAATTAAGAAAACTTGTAAAGGAATGTGCTTAGGAAACGAAACTACAAATTTTGACTTAATTAGTTGAGTTATAAAATAAGTAAGATTTATATGTATTGATTGACTGATGTTTAGTTGAACTGTAGTTCTATCACCTATCTAAATTGTAAACACACCTAGTGGATAACAATGTGTTGAATTTTTAGTACTTTCTTATTCATAGATGTATGTGCCTTTCTTGTGGGAGTTTTCGGTCATCATACCCTTATCATCCCATAGCTTGACAAGTGTGAGTTGTGGTCCTTTTGGATTGAGACTTATCCATTGTTTAAGAAGCAACCTCCTTGCATGTTGTCTTGTCGATGGAGACCTAAGTTATTGTAATTTTAAGGCAACATATGTTAAGGATATAAAATAACTTTGGAAGTCTTCTTTCTTCCTAATTTTCTTGGTCACCTTATTTTTGGTTCCCCTTTTTCATTAGGATGGAAAGTGCAAGATGATGTTATTCGCTTTTGATACGATGCACCCTTGGATTGTAATTGGACCATGTGTTACTTGTTATTCTCCCTAGCGACCTTGAGTGGTCCTTGGTGTTTCTTATGCCCTCTTTATGGTTATTTTGAGCTTGAGTAGGAAATAAGTTAGATAAATCCCATTGTTTCTATAATGTATGGTACTTATATTGATATGTTAGTTGCTAGGGAGACATATATATATATAATTTTGGTAAATGGTTGACTTTTATAGATTTGGTTGGTATGGTGTGTTCGATTCTTAAAAAAAAACTTTAAAAATAAGACTATAGGAAAACTTGTGGTCTTGACTTTTCTTTTATTACCATGAAAAGTTAATTGTGTCCTCTCGAGATTATAAAAGTGCTTTCCTGGAATAGTTCTTTGATTTTAAATGTTTGCTGATTTAGGTGTCCTTGTTGATCCACCTCATCTCGTGTGATCCTCAAATTATGGGACCTTGACTAGACTTGTTCCTCGTAAAAAATTTTGGCCATGGTTGATTCTACTAACCTTGCCTAAACAAAAACTATGACAACATAATTTAACCCTAGTGGAAACCTTAATTCTTGTTACGGTAGTATGTTGTATTCCTTGGGAAACTATGTGGTCATTCTCGAAACTCATGGAATTCTCCCTATTATTCCTCTACTTTGTGGTTACTCTTGAGAATATTTTGAACTATTTATGCTACATTACTATATGTTGTATCTTAGTTGATAGCATAAATTTACTCTCCGATTTAAATGTCGTATCCTTGCATGTAGAAAGTTTAGAACACATCCATTGTAATCTCCTTCTCCTTGTTGACTTACATTAGACCAAACTTGGGTTCTGTGGACTCACACTTTCTTGAAGCAAGAAATTCCATGATGGCAGTGATCCTTTTTCTATTGCATTTGTTCCTATCTCTCTTTCCAGGTGACTTCCGGGAGGAAGTCGATTCTAAGGGGAGGGGGTGTAGTGCCCACTTCCTTTTGAAAATTTTGATATTGATTATGATATTGTTAATTATATTATGGACATTATTATAGTTTTAATTTAGTATGGTGTTAGATGTTAGATCATGGATTATTGTTGACTCGATTCATATATGATGCATGATGATTGTTAGAGACAATTTATATAGATATTGACATGTTGTTGGACATGGTTATGTATGTATGTATGTATGTATATATATATATATATATATATATATATATATGGATATTGTTAGGACATATGATATTTGGATATATTGAGTAGACCCAAAAAATAGAATTTAAAATTGATGATTATATAGTTGCACGATGCAATTATACGTGATATTGTTCATTGTCTGGATGTTGTTGTGATTCATATATATATATATATATATATATATATATATATATATATATATATATATATATGATTTTAAAATTATATTTATATTATTTTGGACGTTCGACATGGCCACAAGGCTGAAGGAGGTATTTGTATTTTTACAGGTTAAAAATATCACAACAAACATCGGGGATTTAAGACCAACACATTGTAATTCTAGATGAATTCAACAAGGTCACCATGGCAACATGTTTTGTGTGTGTGTGTGTTGTTTTGTTAGGGATTCCCATGGGGAATTTCCTTTTAATGTGACCAAGGGATTTGTGTATTTTATTAATGTGGTTCCTTTTTGTTATTGTTTGCATGTGTATATTTTGTGATGTATTTACCCCTTTCATTATTCTTTTAATTGTGGAGATTTAATGTGAGTAATCATTTTGTTAAAATAAATAATTAAATCAAATTTGGGATATAAGAAAGTAATTATAGAAGTTGTTGGCTCTTGTATTAAATGTGGTAAGTGATGTGTAAGTAATATGTAAGAATGTGTAAGTTATGTGTAAGTTTGTGTAAGAGTTGTGTAAGTCAAATTTTAGAGTATGAAACACTCCACCTCCTTAGAAATTCAAATTTGTTTTCGGAGGTTGATTTTGGAGGCTTGTGGGACAAGTTAAACTTATCCCATGCCTCTTAAATTTACATAACAAATTTTTTTGTTGTGGTTGGAGGGATAAATTTAGACTTTTATAATGCATTTTGGGAAGACAAATTGTAAGTTTTAATTACACTCTTCTTACATTTAATTAAATTCAATCCTTGGGGTGTGGGATTTTCGAGTGTGTAAGTTTATTTGTCATATTATTTACCCACTTATTTATTGTCCTTTGGAGAATGAATTTGAATTTTGTGTTGGAGTTGAGGATGTGTGATGTGGCATCCTACATGGATGCACTTCATCCTCTTCTCTTCCCTCTTCTATAAAATTGAAAATCCTTACTTTGTTTTGGGTTGTTGAAACTTTGGAATGCTTCCTTGGTGTGAATTTTCTTGTTGATTGGAGCTCTTGCTTTGGAGGAACTTTTGGGAAGACTGTTACATGTTGGTGCTTGGCTATTTGGATTGATTGCATTGGGATAGAGATTGTTGATTTTGGGACTATTTTTGACATTGAAAGCTTGTTGTGTTGGAACAAAATCTACCATGGAGAGATAGGAGCGTAGCTCGTATTTTATTTTTCTATTTATTTTTGTGTTTGTGTGAATGGTGAATGTTTTGTATGTTTATTAGTTGTTGGGTAGATCGCCATGAATGGTGTAGGATAAGGCTACGAGGAATCCATATGGGGGGCATAAGGGAATGCCAATGACATTAGAATTATTATGGAGGGAGTTTGGGATTGGGAATCCACCATGGAAAAGAAATATATTGCATTTATTACTTTTGAGGGGCATAATGAAAATTGTGGGGGGCATATGGAGGGATTGTTTGGGGCATAAGGATATATGGGAGATGTTTTATATTGGCAGTTTTTTACAGGTGGATACCCAATTCCCATTGGGAGGCATAAGTAGCTTCCCCATAGTTCTTGCTCCTTTGGCTTGCATGATGAAGCCTGAGTTCTGTCTTAATGTTTCAATGTAGTTGTAAATTGTTGTTTTGTTTCTATTGTGTTTTTAATATAAAATGTGCATGTTGAAAGAATTTTGTGTGTTTGTGGAAGACTGTTGTTTCCATGGGTTGAAATACATTTTTTTATTGCATTTTAGTTGGGGATTGGGGGAAATTAAGAAGGATGGCTTATCCTTTAATTAGATGTCTTGATTGGGTGGAAAGCATTGCCTTTCCCCAATTTTGATGTGATAAAATTGGAAGAAAAGAGAACTTTGTATGTTGTTGTTCGGAGCGGAGGAGAAAGATAGTTCGACAGCCCCTTGTGAAATAAATTCTTTTGTAACCTTTCCCACTTTGAAGTGGAATAAATTGTAATATTTTTTGTGAAGAAAATATGTTTGTATTTGGTTATGAAAGATGAAATTATAAATGAAAAAGAGATAGAAATTGTTTTTGCTTGGAAAAATGTGAAGGAAATGTAATCTGTATGATGAATTTTGGGAAGGAATAAAAGAAATAAGTTGTAAAATTGTCTTTGGAAATCAATGAATGAATGAAATGCTTTTCCCAAATTGCATTGTTAAATTGAAACTAATTATATCAATGTTTTGGAATCTTTGTTTGAAAGGAAGAAATGTGTGTGAGAAAAATATAGTATTTTGTCTCTTTTGGAAATGTATTAAATTGGAAATCGAATTGCATTTTGCATTTAGAATGGTTTGTTTAAATAACTTAAATGTATTAGACTAGAAAGGAAATGATTCTCAATACTTGGAAGAAGAAATGTGTAATGCCCCAACCTACCTGTCTCGGTTAGCATTATCTCCAGACTGCGTGGAGGATGGAGACATTAAATTTCTGACGTGATGGAAACCTTGCTGGTGGCCGCACCCACCGATTTTTCTGATTTGCAAATCTTTTGTTTTCTTGTTTGACCTGCTTGTTTATCCTCTCGGTGCGTGAGATCTCCTTGGATTTCCTGCATGTGGAGTGGTTGAGAAGGCATCGAAATCTTGTCTGTCAAGTTCCTTTTCTCACGTTTTCTCCTAGACGCCTCCTTCTTCCTGCCCTGAACCACGAATGCTTGCTTGCGCTCCATCAGATGTTGCAACAGATGAATTGCTACAGCGTGTTCTGGACAGTGGATTCTCAAAAATGGTGTTGTATCTGGCGATTCAATGGAGTCGCAGTCGCAGTTGTTTTTGCATGAGTTTCAGTGGCAGTCGTGTTTAGAATGGGGAACCATTGGTGTTGATCCTGGTGTTCTGGTTGCACGTGACCAGTCGTGATCAGTTGTGCAAAATCTTGCAGCTGTAGTTGAAGAACGAGATAAAGTTTTAGTTGAGCCGTCTTGCCTTTTCATTTTGGAAAGTCACTTCCAGCCAGGCTGCAGGCCAAGATATCCGATGAGGGCAGTTTCTTCATGAAAATCACAGTTTTGGGTGCCGCGCTTAGCAAAGAAGCCTTCAGGCAGGCCGTCAACAATACGCTAGAGAGGAGGCTCTTTTATATACCCTCCTTTAAAAATTTATAGAGGGGTTGCTGGATTATATGACTACGGTCCTCCCGGTTGCGCTGTCAAGGCCAATGCCATTGCTTTTTGGTGACATATATGTTGCTCTAAGTTGGGTTTGATATGGTGGTTATAGTTGAAGCTGCAAGCTAGGGAAGTAGGCGTGTTACCTCCACGTTCATTGGGTGCTGTATGGTGTGTTCTTGTTGGGGATCCACAAGAACCGCTGCAATGCAGCAGCTGATAGGCTAGGCAGCAGACATGTTGCAGTAGTAGAAGCCTGTTTGAGCGCTCCAACAAGCAGGTGGCCCAACTTTGTTGTTATCTGTCCAGCATCGATTACACCCTCAAAGTCGGGATTCTCCTTCAAGATATTTTGTATCAAAATCGATTAAGTGACAGCAGGAGTGAGGCAGGCTCTCATGGCGAGGGGTGAAAGGAGAGAGAGGGTGCAGGAAGGAGATCAATGAAGGATAGAGGAATTAAAAAGAAACTTGGATGTAGTTGGTTTAAAGGCAATAAAATGGTGCATGCTTTTGTGTAAGGGATAGATCACACCCACGGGCACAGGAGATCTATGTAATGTTGGAGAAAATGTCTTGGGAGATGAAGGTAGCAGGATATTTCTCAGATCCAGAGCTTGCATTGAGTTGTATATCCAAAAAAAAAAAAAAAAAAAAACCGATTCGTGACAGTGGGAGTATTACCAGAAGACCTGATGAAATTTATTGTTAAGTTTCTCTATTGTTTTCTTGTTGTCTTATGATGTAACCCATGGAAGAGAACCTTATAGAGGCCGACCTGTTTCATATCGATTATTCATGAAGCATGCTTTACCTTGCAATTTTATGAGCTGTTTCAATGAGTCACCGATTTGGCAGCATAAATGTTTCGTTGGAATTATCACACCTTACAAGCTTCAAATGCAATGGTCAGCACTTGAGAGTTTGATGTTGTCCTCAAATCTAATGGAGGAAAAGGATTGTGTATCAATACGGTAGATGCCTTTCAAAACCAGGAGCGATGTAATCTTTATGTCTTGTGTCCGAGCTTCAAACCTTGGTCGGTGTTTAGCGTTCTAGCGCAAGTGCTCTCGGACTGAGTGGTAAGCAGTTCGACTCTCACCCCCAAAGTAGCTGCATTGAAGCAATCTAGTGTTTGGATAGCCACCTATTGCATTCTTCTAGTCGTGCCTTCAAAAGGGAATCCTGGTGTGGTATATTGCAAGAAAAGACCAGTGAAGCAGAGGATAAAGCGGAAGGCGTGTGGCTCAGTGTGCATACCGTGGATGTTCACGACTGGTGGATGCGTTAAAATAGGCAAGATAGACTAACCATATACATAATATGCTAGTATCTAATAACCTCTTGAAATGAAACTTTTTCTTTCTAGAAATTGGTTTAAATCTGTGATTTTGTGGATTTGCGTTCAGTACATGGTTAACAGTTTGTTACTTCTGGATTTGCCTCTGTTGGTTGTTCTTGTTGACGTGATCAACCCATTTATATATATAAAACAAACAAAGGTTCTCAGTGTATGCTTTGATTGATCACATGGAAAATATATATATGTATATATAATTTTAAAGTTACTTCCTTCTGCAAAAATGTCACTATTTCTTTTGTGAACCTGGGTATGTAATCGCCCCTAGAATGTTGTAGCGTTGACTAGTATTGGTTTCCTGTTATGTTGTCGCCCTAGAGGAAAACATACAGTTAAATTATTATTTTTTTTTATGATAAGCGTGATTATGCACTTCGTGTATTGTGCAAATTATTAGGGCTTTTGAAAATTAGAAGTTCAATATATATGCTTGTTAAGAAGGAAGTTTTGGGCCGAAAATATGTCCTGGGTTGATAGAAGGGCATAAATTATTGATAGAACCCCATTTTGATCCTACTCTTTCTATGAGTAAAATTTGATAAAATTAATGACCTTTATGGTGTTGAGATATGGTATGTTGATGATTCCTTGTGTGATCGATTTAATCATGTATAGACATAATGCCTTGATGGAGTAAGGTAATATCTTTCACGGTTCGTGAAAGTTAAGGTTTTCATCAACTGCTTAAGGTAACATGAAGTTCCTTAATTTAGTCAAACTTGTTTTGTACTTCCTTCCTGATGAGTGACCTTTCATTGCAAATTTAGAATGATTGTGATGGAAGGTCATGAATATATTTTGTTGTCAAAAGGGAAAAGAAGTTATGGAATAATTTATTTATGTGTCGAATGTAATAATTGTGATTACATCGTTATAGAAGTTCGTTATTGGAGGATATCTATCTTCAATGGTATATTATGTGTTTAATCTCTGCATAGGTTACCATAAACTTAGTGATGAGATGTAAATTAAGGAGAGTTGAGAGACCTTTTCCTTGTATACATCGTTTATGATATTAGGAAGTGAGTTGATGTCGGAAAATTTCAACCAAGTCTAGATTCATGGCTATGTTCCTCTAAAACGGGAGGATTATAAATCTAAGGTATTATGAAAATTGCAAGGATGTGTTTAGAATGCTAGATTGCCTACTCAACTTGGGTATTAATGAGGCTTGTCGCTATTCCGGCCCTGGTTATGTTCAGTAGGAAAGCTGTTAGGCAATACCTATTCTGGACATTCTTACCGTCCTTTCCACTCATCCTTATTAGCTATGAAGTCACTTATTACCTAAGATATAATGGTTGTGGGTTTGAATATAATATTTTCATCCTTTAAACCTTTTTTATTACATGATGGAACTTTGTTTTTACCCTCGTTGTTCGTTTATAGCCTATTAGGCCTATGGCCCTACTGAGCGATTCCAAACTTTATTCTTTTGGCAAAAGATAAGATCGGGTCCGGTTTTATCATTTGTCTTCACCTTGAGAATGTGGATTGATGGGTTACACTTTAGATTTCAATCACGTAATCTATGGGATTATATGATTGAAATCCTAATACTCTCAACTCTTGTGTCTAATCATTTAAATTTCATAGTCTTGCGTATTTGGTTGTCAAACTTTTGTAGTTTTAGAGGTATTTTCATAACTAAAACTTATGGTTTTCTTCTTAGTTGATATGTTGAAAATTACATCTTGTTTCAAAAAGTTGTTAGAGGTTAGAACTTTGATCCATTTCCTGAAATAGAATGTTTCCTTTCATGGTATTGTTAGCTAGTAGCTTATTGTTGCTATGTATAGTCTTATCTTGCTCGATTCTCGAACCGACTTAGGTTATTAATTGTTGCGAGATGGCTTATGTGGTTAGATGATGGAAATACTTGTAGATTATTGCATCAATCTTGGTTATAATGTTCCTTTGTACGAATGTGTATTATGTTATAAAATTTGGAAAGGGCCTTTGGACATTTTAGAAGAAGGGTCAAGTTTAGTAAATGTATTGTAGAGTATTGTTGTTGTAAATCTGTTGAAACTTTGGTTTGTTTGGTTATCATGTGAAAGATGAAATTTGATTACCGCTTGGTTATGGGATATTCTAGTGAATTTTAACCCTTAGTATAGTAGCGGGGCTCGTCCCATGTTGTTACTCTCTTGCTCCTAGTCATGGTTCAATAGAGATAGTATGTCCCTTTGATTTGTGCATCATGTTGGAAAGAATTGATATAACCCTATTTTGTTTCCGCAAACGAGTCTTGTTAAACTTTGCTCTTGAGTTAAAATGTTGAGTTGCAAATCCTCCTAAGGCTTAGTAGCAATGAGTTTGTAAGTACTATAAAGTGAGCTGGATAATCCTGATAAAATTTAAACTAAAAATTTATATATATGAATATATTATGTAGATGTGATCTACTTGATAACCTTTGAGACCTGGAACAATCAAGAGGAAACTATCTTTTGTAACGGAATATGATAACTTATTATTATTTTTATTTATTTGAGCCAAGCTAATAAACACTATCCTTTTACAGTGAAACCTTAAATGATCTCATGGTGAAATCAATGGTTAGATTATAGAAAATGATAGGGTTTAATAAGTAGGAGTGAAAGTGATTAATAAAACCTTAAATCTCTCTCTATCATTTGGAATGTTTTCCTTTGTCAAACTTAATTAAGTAAAGTCTAGATGGAACATTTAACCAATCTTGATAAACCCTTAACCTCAATAAAAGATGGATAGTAAACCATGTGACCCTGAAGCTAAATTCTGTTGTCCTGTTCTGTTAACCCATGCCTTAATTCATGGTGATATTCTTAAGCAAGGTCAAAATTTGATCCTTAGACAAGAAGGTTATTGTTATGAACCCTAAGCGGTACTTTCCACTCAATCGGAACTTATGCCTTCACCTGTGCAACAGAGGTGTGGAACATGTGTTAGTGGCTTGAGTAAGATTAATTAACCTTGTAAGAAATGGAAAATGTTCTAAAATCAAATGAATAAGAAAGATTTGGACATCAAATTGATGATCCCAGTTTAGAAAGCTTGGCCTTAAGCTATTTAGTCAACCGTTGAAAATAAAGAAGTTCTCCCTTGTGAAAAGAATTGTGTGAATCATTACATGAAATTTTATAAGAATGTAAGTTAAGAATTAAGAGACACTTTAGTAAAGAAGAAAATTTAACAAGAAATTCCTCATGGGATGCCCTAGCATGAGTGTGTCATGTGGATTGGACTTCCATGTTGTCTTGTCAAAAGAAGAGTACATTGTCCTTGATAGGTGTGAACATTTCCATGCTGACCTTGTGGTCTCCCCGTAACAAGTGGTTCCTAGTGTTGGTTGTAACCTTGTGACGACATGTTGTGTCGTGTTGTGTCAAGTCAAGTCAAAAAAAAAAAAAAAAAGTTATCCTGTATTTCACCGTGTTGTTCGTGTGTGTGAATTGTGGGTCGTTACGAAAATGGCGAATAGATCCATCAAGATTTGATCCCTATTATTGTAAATTTAAAAGCGGTAAATAATTTATTTAAAATGTATAGTTCAAACCTGTAAAAAATAATCAACATTGAAACATTAAAATCTAGCATGCTATGATATCATTGAAATCAATTCAACAAAAAAACACCTAAGGAAATAATTTAAAACATTGCAAAATTGGGCCCAAACCTTTCACAGTCTTTTTGCTGTCCAGAGTTGTATAAATTCAATTTTGAATCAATCAAGAAAAATTACCTTCCAAATTCACCCTAAATTCTTCTTAGAATAATCCTCCATGTCTATTGGGCATGTTAAGTGAAGGAGTAGATCAAATTGAACCAAATTTATAAGTTAAAATTTACCAGTTTTCTTTTAAAAAACCTTACAGGCCGCGTTTTCTTAAAATTGACCCATTAAAATTTATCAAAATCTAAAATTTATAATTTGTGTTGAAAGAGAGTCGAGAGATTTCAAGAAAGTCCTCATTTTCCCAAAACTAAGCTTTCTATCAAAAGTTATGGCCTTATGAATTTTTTCTTCACTTGGCGGAAAAATTTGGGAAAATTTTCCCTGGCGGGCCCACGACCCAAATTCTTCCCTTAAAAACTTAAGAATTTTTTTTGGGAAAATTTCTAATTTTTCCCCACCACCCTACAACGAATCAGAAGCTGCCACATGGCCTCACCAGGCAACAGCAGAGCGTGGCACCATTTTCTTCCTTGGTGGCTTTTTTAAAAAATTTGGAATTTTTTTAATTTCCTCCACCGCCCACAATCGCGCATCGATCGGGTATTGCCACGTGGCATGACAGAGGGACAAACTCTTGAAACTTTATCCTTTTTGAAAATTAGTTTTATTTGGAAAATTTTTGTAACTGCCTCCGCGGCCCCGCACTCCCACGCTTGCCTTGGAAAAATCCTTTCCGCGGATGTGTGTGCCTGCATGTGCAACTTATCCCTTTCACCCTCCTTTGGAAAATTTTCTCAAGTTACTCCGCCGCCCCGCCTTTCCTCATTTTTTCCCTGCTTTGGCTTGGAGGGTGCCATGTGTCCTCTTCGGACTCACTGGCGCGTGGGTGAAAAATTGGTTTTATTGCTGCATAGGAAATTATTTTAAAATCCTCCCACGGTCCGCCAACCCACCTTATTTTGGAAAATTTTCATCCATGGGCCAGCAGGCCCACTCTTGGGGGAAAAGTTTCACCCCAAGGCTTGCCGGCCCATAACTTGAGTTTTATGAGGAGTTAGGAGGACTTATTTATATCATTGGAATGGTGAATAAATTTCTAATCCAATTGGAGTGATTTACGGAAATTTTGAATGCATTAAGTGTGAGAAAAATCAAGTTGAAACTCTAAGCCTGTTAGAGAGTGGTTATGGTAACTATTTACCCTCTGAACCTAATTAAAACTTCTAACCCTAAATTTTGGACCTTATGACCTCTAATAATTATTAATAAAGGAAAATTATGTTCTAGTGGTTTAGAATTGATCTGAAACTTGTTAGTGGCGAGATGTTTCCTTGTAACACAGTAGTAGACTCTTTTAAAAAATATATATTCCATAATTTTTCCTAACTAATCCTAGGTTGTTTATTGGGTCTCAAGTTGGTTGTTTAAACAGGAATTACAATTGGACGTCATCCCTCCCATGGGGACTCTAAAAAAATTAAAGCACATAAAACACAATACAAGTTTCCAAGGTGGCCTTCATTGTATCCATCTAGTATTCCACTGTGGTTGGTCTCCAATCCCCTTTTGATTGTTGTGATTTAATTACCTACAAAATCACATTATACCTCCTTTGGCCTCACATCCGCATCAAAAAATCAAGGATAAATATATGCACGTAAATCAATAACCATCCGCATATAGCTAACTCATCATTTGTACTAACAATGCTATCATTTGTCTAAAATTTAAACAACATCTCAATTCTATCTTTTTATAAATATCAACAAGATCACAAGATTAGTTCAAAAGCTATATCATAGTCAACATGACGAGAATTACAAATGTATATATAATATATATATATATATACTAACAACACATAATTATCATAAAATAATGTCTTTCTATGTATCTAAGAATCCACGTAATCATACTATGAATCACAATTCATCAATAATCAAAATATCTCTATCATCTAACAATATGCTAAACCAAAATTATACCATAATATTCATGTCTATAGACTATAGTCAATATTAATAAATATATATATATAATAAATGTCGAAGAGGAGTGGGCACTACAAATGGTATATTTAATAATTAGATATAAATTCATTCTATGGAAAAATAGAAAATAACAATGGACATAAGATACATGGCCATATTTTATTATCAAGCTTCAAGGTTGACGGATTGATCTCGTTGCTATTCACAACATTGATAAATATGCAATGATGAAATATAATTACTGCATCATGAAAAATAAGAAATAAAAATGATAGAAAAGAAATACTTTTATACCACACATAATACAAAAAAACTATTTAATGTCAATAAAATACTATATTATGTCTACCCAAAATTAAGGTTGTAATGATTTTCTGATTTATCTACCTCTTTTTTACAAACTTAATTTACGATATTACGTTTAGTCTCTATCGAGTCTCTTTGCAACAATTCAATACAATTGTTAGTTAAAACAATATATTCTTATAACACTATAAATGAATCTCACTTAAATTGTAAGAAAAATTTCTCCAATATTTAATTTGGCTTTAACAAATTTTAGATGACCCATATTTAAATTTTAAAATTTACTTAATATTACATTACTATTTTAAGTAATTTTTAAAATATATTTTCCTAATTCATACAATTTAAATCTAAAATGCTTATAAATATTAAATAGATAAATTTTAACAACAATTGTTTGTAGATTTGTATGTCTCAATTATTATTTTCTTTACATTTTTTAAATATAAAATTTATGAACAATTCTAATTATTATCCACGTAGATATTTCGTTAGTGTTCTTTTGTGTTCTTAGTAATGTACATGAAATATCAACCATCTCCATTACAACTTGTAAACAAATTAATTGAATTTATTATCAAAGTAAAACTAGTAAAAACATCTATAGGTGTTTTTGGAATGCCGATATAAACATGCTTAATTATTTAAAAAGAAAATATATAATAACAGCCATTTGTTTCATTGTTGAAAATTCATCCTTTCTTAATCATACATCATGTGTGCCCTCGCTCTCGATGAGTCAATTTTTTTCTTAACAAAAATAACTAACATACCTATCTTATTAAAATCTATGTAAAATATGCAGAGAGATATAGTAAAATTACAAAGTATAATTTATGTTATCCAATTTTGACCCTCTAGCTAAATTGGACAAACAAGACCTCACAGAGAGGAAATGGAAGGATCGACTTGGCCATGGGAGCTCACGTTTCAGGTTCGTGATGAGAAATTAAGTGAAGTAGGTTGAGCACATTACAAAGGAGATCAAGAAATGAAGAAGCTATGAAGTCCAAATTTGGACTTTGAGGTGTGGTCATTTGGAGGTAGGCCAAAGTGAAATTTAGGGACTCAGATGAAAAGAAGCAAGAAAAGGGAGTCAAAAAGTATGAAACCTGAGCTCAAAATTTTGAAATCAAGAGTTTCACCATTTCGGAGGTTTTCCGAGCTCGCAATCAATAGTGCCACGTGGGGAGAAGAAAACCCCAAAACCAAAAGTCTTGAAACCATAAGTCCCCCTTAATTTTTGATTGGGAGATTAGATTTACATAAAATCTTACTTTTTAGAAATCTCTAAGTGTCCTCTACACAACTACCAAAAAATGTGGAAGTACAATCCACCATTTTAGAGGAGTAGTTTTAGATTTCTCACCTACTAGAATGATGAGGTATGGGCTTATTTTCTTCCCCAACAAGTAAAGTACAATGGAGTGTGGGATTTACAGACTTGCCCATCACTCCCACAAGGACAATGATGGATTATGCAAGAGATTGGAGTGCATTTTAAAATTTCCTCTCTCTCTCTCTCTCCTCATTTCCTTCCTCTATAAAATGTAAGGGGTTTACATGTGCAAAGGTTGTTGATCATATTTCTTCTCCCATGCACACCATTTCTTCTTGGGCCTCTAAGCCTTCCTCCAAACAATGTAATGGCTTCATGTATTTCTCCCATGTGAAATGTACTATGTATACTTCTTGAGCAATAAAAATATGTGTTGTGTTTAGTTTTTTAACCTTTGCGTGAATTTTGTGTCTCCCTTACCTCTCATTGCAACAAAGTGTCCCATGCACATTTCATAGTTATTTCAAGATATGGGTGTTTTGTATTTACCTTGAAATTAAGATTGTTTACATTTTGGGTTTGTGTTGCATTTTTCTAGCCTTCCCTTCATGCATTGGTGGAGCATGGGTTTGTGTTACATTTTTCCAACCTCCCCAGTATTTAGCCTTTCTCCATTTTGCATGCCTGGGAAGAGTGATCAACAATGCTTTCTTGGTGTATCACCATTTTAGTGTAGGGTTTTCTTTCTATGCATCCATCTATCCCTGTCCCCTTGGAAGTTGTAGTTTAGGGTTAGTAGTAGTAGTTAGCTTGAATTTGGAGTAGCTAGTGGCAGGTAGGTTAGGAGCAGGAACTCGCCTTCTCCAGAAAGCTATACCGTTTTGTAATGTCTCACACTCATAATTGTTCAATGTTATGCAATCACGTCGAATGTGCAAGTCCATAAACCGTCTCATTTCGAAGTGATGTGATTCTACATCAACAATTACATTTTTGTTGTAAAATTACATTTCTATTTGTTTTTTCTTATGTAATTATTTATGTGTAGCAAATAAAATTACAAAGTAAAATTAAAAAAATTTTTTCTTATGCAATTTAAGTACAACAAGTAAAATTACATTTGTATTTTTTTTTGATTTAAATATTTAAGTGCATTAAGTAAAATTACATTTGGAGCAAGTAATTTTACATTTGTATATATTTTAATGTAAATAATTAAGTGCAGTAAGTAAAAGTATATTTGCATTTTTTTTCTTAAGGTGATTCGGTCCTAGTTTTTATTTCACGGGAGAAAATAACATTCAAACATGGGCACGACAAAAGAATCTTTCACTCAATGTCTACAACCGTAGATTCCTCGCATAATTAGAAAATTGAATGGAAATTTGGTGGCACGATGTGTTGGGGAGATGCTAAAACTGATCTTTTCAAGAATATATTTGTGATTCATGCAATGAAGCATTTCATTTTATGTCCGAATATTATTCACTAACATAATTAAGTTAAAAATATGAGAAAACGAACATGACAATGCAAATGTAAGTTACCTAGATAATCCATTTGTAAAGGCATATTGGCCAATTGCTATAATTTTATTGCCATTTTCTGTCTCCCTTGCCATTGCTTGAGATGGAAAATAATACAAAAAAATGAATAAAAATATAAGATTGAGATTTTATCTTTATGAAGAAAGACAAAAATGTATGAAGATCAAGATCATTACAATTATTGGTTGAATTTGATTGATTTTGGTTTTGAAGTAAGACTAAAAATGTATTAGGATGATAGTGATAATGAAGATGGGAGTTACAAAGAAAACTGACTTCAGAAAGACATATCGGCTAAAAATATTGTGGACAATTATCTCTATATACATGTTTTACAATCTGAAATTATATATGCCTCAATCCTCAATATATGTCAGAGATCTTCATACCAATAAGGGTGGTGTCACAATGAGAATTGCCATATTACTAACATAAAAGTTGATTGGTCACTTCAACATCCAAAAAGCATTGTTGGAATTTTTTCACAACTTAAAATTCCAAATTTGACTGTAAATTTTGTAAGATCAGCACAAACACACAGAAAACCTAGAATTAAAAGAATTATTTTCATGAAAATTCTTTTGTTTGCATGTAACATAATATTTATATAACTTAAATTTCATTTCATCCTAAATACACGTACACGAACTTAACAAGAAAAAATGTCTACAATTATCAAAGCCATTTCATGGTGGGAGAATATGTGTTCATGGAGAGGAGCTTCATTAGCAGACAAAACTCTGCCACCAATGTTTTTTCACGGAGCGAGGCCTTTGTACGGTTGCTCTTCCCATTCAAACGCTTCCACAAAAGCATTGAATTCATCTGTAGAGTTAATGACGAATACTATAAAGGGAATGGCTCTGCACTCGTATAATTCTCGTTCAATCCACGCCTTAGTTCTCCTCTCATGTTATCCCTGTCGCTGGCTCTTGATCGGATTCGGGAAGCATCTGCCGTGAGGGCAAGAGTGGACATATGGCATATATGGGTGGCAGTGCCATCTCAGAACGCAGAGCACCTATTTGTGCGCTTTCCAGCTCCTGCAAAGAATTGATATTAACCCATGCATCCCACAACCTGCATACATTACAACCACAAGTCAGGTCTCCTTCGCTCCATCACAAACCATGCGCAAGCACACACCAAACGATTAACACCGTTTCTTCTTTCGCAAATTCTCAAAACATATGAATAACTAACGAACACAACTCCCTTACTAATAACAATCATGTGTTTGGTATGTATGTAAATCGGCGATTCGTCTTCTGCCAAGAAAATGTGGTATGAATAACCAGAAAACATCAATGTGTCGTAACCATCACAAATTTCATGATTAAGATGCTGAATATTAAAAATTATTCCAGATGTTATGGAGTTTCAGTTTGCAATTTGAGCAGACACAATATCAATATAAAATTTGAAATCCACCGCATTCTTCATTATTATTATTTTGATTTAAAATAACATTAAGAGAAATGTAAGAAGACGATGACTATAAAAAAAAAAGAGTTATATGGAAAATAGTCTAAGCCTATAGGCCAATTACAAACTCATCCCTTAAGGACGTACCTCGCACCTTATATACAATTGCTAGTATTATTTATTTTCCAGCAATCAATCCACGCAGGGTTTCTGGTGGAGAAAAGTGTAAACAACACGCTACTTTACAAACATATTTTATAGTCAATAAAATAATAATCTATCCATTGCCTTCCCACGCTATGGCAACTGCACTGCGAACTACGTGTGTTCCGCGTCGGATACTTTTCCACACTATCTCTCCAAACTCTTTAGTTTCCCCGCTCTCCTCACTTTGAAATCTGACAGTAAAGATTGCCCTTTCATTCTGCTTTGAAAACCTCAACGTCTTCGGCTGCACATCTATTATTACGCCTGGAGGGTTGTTCACCTTCACTTTGTAGACTGCAGGGCGACACCCACATTTGTTACTGTTCTGGTCTTCACTTGAACTAATTTGGTGGAGTTGAAGAGGACAGAGAAAGATGGGTAGTTTAGATCTCCTACCCCCTGCAAAGGGCTTATTCTAGGGCAGGAGAATGATGTATCGTCGACGAGGAGACCAATCTGTTGAGGGGTGTAGTTGAGAGTACAGAGAAACACAATATATTCCTGAGGTGCCATGTCGAAGATCAACCCCGGATCCATCGCAACTTGTGGATTTATATGCCCTGCGCCCAAGGCGTATGCGTCTGCGGGTTCGCCGGTGGAAGCGTCTTCGATGGCCTGCCTTTGGTTGTCGATGTTGTAAGCAGACGTCATGAGAGCAGATTTGAGTGCAGCAGGACTCCACGATGGATGCACGACTCGTAACAGCGCCACAATTCCGCTGATGTGAGGACACGACATTGATGTTCCCGACATTATAGCGTATTGTCTTTGTGTCGACGCCGCTATTATCTTCACGCCCGGACCAACTACATCTGGTTTAATAATATCCGGATACACTTTACTCGGTCCCCTCCCAGAAAAGGCAGCTACAATGGGAGCTCTTACCGATTTTCCTACCACACTCGATCCTCCTCCTAGTTCTCTGTCAATACTGCTGGCGCCGACTGTGGTCATCCAAGGTGCAGTGTTTGTAACAGACGATGAACGAGGCCCACCGTTACCTGCTGAAATAGAAACAAATACACCCTTCTGCATAGCCTTAAAGGCTGCGATGGCTGAGGAATCCCGGTAAAATGGCTTGTCATAACTTCCAAGGGACATAGAGATTATATCCACGCCGTCTGCAACGGCCTTCTCCATGGCAGCCGCTATGTCACTCTCATCGCCGCGTCCTGCTGGTCCCCAAACGGCCTTATACACGGCCAATCTTGCTTGAGGAGCCATTCCTGTGGCCGTTCCGTTCGCAATTCCGGAGACAGCCACAGGTGATCCAGCAACGGTAGAAGCAGTGTGTGTACCGTGGCCGATGGTGTCTCTCGTTGATTTGTATTCGCTTTTATCAAGACTGCCGTACCTTGCTTCGTAGCCTTTAAAGAAATAGCGAGCTCCTATGATTTTCTTATTGCAGCGTGAGGAATTGAATGACACACCGGTTTCGCATGCACCCTTCCATCTAGTGGGAGCAGGTCCGAGGCCTTTATCACCGAAGCTTTCGCTCTCGGGCCATATTCCGCTGTCAACCACGCCCACAATCACATCTTTGCCGTAACGAGACAGCGGCCACAAATTGTTAGACTGATTGTTCAGACCGAGAAATTGCGGTGAGTGGGTTGTATGGAGTTGACTGATAGAGGATGGAATCACGGCCAAGCAGCCCTTCATGGTCTCCAGAGCTACAGCCTCTGCACTGCTTAATTTGGCTGCGAAGCCATGCAGAAGTATATCATAAGTATATAACAACAGGCTTCTATGTTCATCACTGCCTGATGTTACCTCGTTGATGAGGGAAGCATACCAGTGTTCATGCAGGCTAAAATGTTTGGGCTTCATTGACTTACTCATGTGGATAATATATGGCTTCCTTCTCACGTCCTCCGACATGACTGTACTGAATGCAAGCAAAGTGGCGAAAACAGCGAGACCAAAGCGGAAGGGAGAGGCCATTGCGGGCAACAATACTAAAAAAGGACACAAAAAACTAAGATTTCTTCTATCAGAATGAAGAAGATACAATTCGTTTAATAATCGGAATGTCCTACATATTATAATTTAATTAAGTGGGTTGTAATTTAATGGCGAGGATGATCACTGAACGTAATTTGTTGCTGCATTAGTATTGGCTGTTTGTGGATTAACACCAAAACACATGTAAAAATGTATGAGAGTATAACATCTTTCGCCCTTTACGTATATTTGGATTAATATTCGTATGATACTAGCAAAATACTAATTTCTAAGGACTATGGTCTAAAAGGTAATTCCTTCCGCAACATTTAAATAAGTGGATTAAAGCCTAATATTGAACACGGTATTGTAAAAGGTGTTGTTTATGGGGAAACTCCTAAATTTGGAGATGAGCATAAGCTCAATAATCAATTCAATTCAATGTATTATTGATCCACACAATGCTTACATATATAGAAGGAATATCTCCTATAATTAAGGAGATCTTCCTTATTACACATCTCAACAATATATCCCTAAATCTCTCACATTCCCTAATAATCTCACCAAACCCCTATTCTAATGTGATTGTTACGTGAGTAACAATCACTTACATTATTTGTGCTCCACTTATTATTATTCTACAAATATGCATTCACAATATTATAATACACTCACAAATGCACCCATGTTAGGACTAATTCCTAACATTCTAACTCCCCTTAGTGCTAACATGGGGTGGGGAACTGCAATATGAAACTGCAACACACATTGTCGTCGTCATTCGGGTTTTTGTTTGTTGCTAGAAGTACTCCTGGTGTGTATTACCACTCTTAATGTGAAAACCCTTTGTATGTTGATTAAACCGATAATGCATCCAATTACACATGATAGTGAACCCCTTTTTAATTTTTCAAAAATATATCCCTTCCCTCCTTTTTCGAAAAGAATAGCTCCCTTAAAAAAATCCCCCTCCTTTCAAAAAAATCCTCCTTTTGATAAAAATGTCCCTTCTCTTAAAAAAAATATCCTTTGAAAAAAGCATCATTAAAAAGTTATGGTTTAAGGTGCTATGGAGGGACGAACCTTTCAACACCTCCTCCTTTTGCACTAATTTAGATTTAACTTTTGAAGAACTCAGTGATTACGAATTAAAATGAATACCGACCATTTTCGGGTTTTTTCTTTACCAACTTTGGAGTGCTTATGCGAGCCAAGGTAAAATTTTCCACCGTTGATGCATTCGATAGGGGAAGATTTGAATGCCACTGACATGCCACCAATGTCGATCTAAATAACAAAGATCAATGTAGGGTGAAAGCGAAATGGTATTTCCGAGCAAGAGCTATATTACTGAAATGGGCCTTCAATGCATTGAGGATGACGTTTCAACACCAAATAAACTCGCCAAACATATAAAATTAGATCTCGTGGACCGGGGGTTATACCATCTGAATAGGTTGTTCATGGTTTTTTTGTTGAGACGAAATGGAGAAATTTCCAATTTGTGGTGAGGAGAGCTAAATCGCCTATGTTGGGAGGAACGATCCTTTGAAAATAAAAATGCGGATCATAAATCTCATGGCAGGATTAATAGCCTTTAGATGCGCATCAGATATACACTGCAACAATATATCAAAAAATCTCTCACATACCCTAACTATTGATTAAGGTATAAACTGCAAGAGATATAAATCAAAGGGGCAAAGATTGGGATCATACCTCATAACTAAATTAAATGATAAATTATGTTATATTTTTCCATTTATAATTAAATGTATCAAACTACAAAAAATCGACTCAATGGTTTACCTCAGACATTGATGCGGGAGTATAACTTTTAAAGACCATAACTTTTGATCCGACCTTCCGATCGTCTTGAAAATTTTCAAGGAATTAGATCGTTAATTGAAATTCACCGTGTTAAGAGAGCTTAAGTGGGCGGATGTTCTTACAGCATTTTTTGGGCCAAAATACTTCATCTATGAATACAAAATGTGTTCTCAGGACCTTTATTTAGGATTATCTAGAATTAAAGAAATTTAATAACATTTTTTTGCTAGATTGAATAATTCAAGACTTATTACAATCCTTAATTTAGTGATTTATTTCATGTCAAAGAAAATTTTGGGTTCATTTGAGGAGTTTTTGTTTTTAGTATTTTTGCCGTTTTATGGTTTTTTTTCACGTTTTAGGGTGTTTTAAGGTTAGTAGGAAATAGAAGGTGGATTGTAATGTTTGGAAAGATTAGTGAGGATTCTAGAAAGAAAAAGAAGTTGATTTGAAGTTTCTTGGTTTTCGGCATATTATGTGAATGTTTGAGGTAATTCATCCTTTTAGAGCTACATCCACATCAATTGGCCGTATCGAGCAAGATTTTGTTCATCAGGAAAAAATGAAGGTAATATTTATTCAATTTATCTATTTTATTTATTGTGTAGTTTTTGTATAAGTATGGATAGATGCAAGAGAGGAGTATAGCATCCACTCCTCTTCAACACTATTTTCATTATATTAACATTACATATAGATTAATACTTAGACATTTAGATGATTATATTTTGAGTAGTAGATGATAGACTATGTAGATATTTGGACTATTGACATGTTGTGATTCACATTTTGATTATGATACACTAGATGACATCGGTAGACAGTTCGATATATGTTGATTTGTATTATTTGGATTTTATACTCACACGTTATACTATGGATGTTTTGAGTAGAATTATGATCTCATGGATGTTAGAATCATATTAATTGATATGTTGATATATGATCAAATTACATAACTTTATATGTCATTTATTTATTTCTATGTATATATTATTTTTCAATGTTGTTGATGTGGTTATGAGGCCAGAGAGGTATTCTCTTTGTGTTGTAGGGATATTTTATCACATACATTGAAAGGGGATAGGAGACCAACCACGAAGGATGTCGGGTGTTTTGTAACATGGCCGAATTTGACAACTATGTCTAATGTTTATGTGGTGTTATTGCATGCCTAGTTAGGAGGTTTCCCATGGGGGTGACCTCACATGTGTGGCCATGGGGTGAAATGTTTTCCCTTTATTTTAATTTTGTGTATGCTTTATTTTGGGTACTAAAAGAATACACTAATGTCATTCCAGACGAGATACCAGATGTGTTTTCTCCGAAGAAGGATATACAACACCATATTGATTTGATACTATGATAAGCCCTTCTGAATCAGGAAACTTGTAAGATGATTCAAATGCAGAGTGATAAGACAAAAACAAAACATACATATCTGATGAAGAAAGTTTTGTTTAGATATAGCACAAGTCCTTACACGAATCCAACACTCTTGAATCCCAAAAATGATGGAGAATGGAGAATGTGTGTTGATAGTAGGGTAATAAATAAAATCACAATTATAAACATTGGTTCCCAATTCGAGAGATTGGATCATATCATGGATTTATTATTAGAAGATATATAGTTTAGTAATATTGACATATGGAATAGGTACTTATCGTATTTGAATCCATGAATGGGATAAATGGAAAATAGCTTTCAAAACAAGAGATGTGTGGTATGACTGGATAGTGTTGTCATTCAGGTTATCTAATACACCCATTACATTCATAAGGTTGATGAAAAGGGTGTTGTGAAAATATAATGATCGCGATGAAAATTTTGACAACCTGGAAGAAGTAAACTAGAAGAAGTGGATACCAAAAAGAAAAAGCAGAGGGTAATGGGTGTTTTGGTCAAAATACATTCACTACTAAGAATGGGAGATGAAAAACATATTTAGTATATTGGGAGGGTTTGTAGCATGAAGAAAATATGTGGATTTAATACTAGGATTTGAAGATGATGAAAAGTGGAAAATTAGATGAATTCATCAAATGAATTTGTAGGAGTAAAATCTTTTTCAACCAAAGGGAAATGCTATAGGAGCATAAATTCCGGAGACCATAAATTTTGACCTGACCAATGGATCGTCTTGAAATTTTATAGGGAGTTAGATTACGAATTTCGGTTCATCGTACCAATAAGGATTAATCATGTGGATGCTATTTCAGAATTTTTGGGGCCAAAATCTTTCATCTAGAGATCTAAAATTGACTCATGACCTTTTTTAGTATTTTTTAGAACTTTGAATTTTAATAACTTTTGTTTTACTTTATGCAATAAGTCATGACTTGGTAGAATCCTTAATTTAGGGATTTATTTCACTTGGGTAAAATTTGGGGTCCATCTGAGGTGTTATTTTTATCATTTATTTCGAGTTTTAGGGTTTTTCTTGTTTTAGAGTTTTTAAGAGTTAGTGGGAAATCAAATCCTGATTGAAATGTTAGGCAAGATTAATTTGGCTTATGGATTAAGAAATAATATTTGTGAAATTTCTCGAGTTTTGGCATATTGTGTTTGTTTTCGAGGAACTTATACCTCTTATAGCAAGATGCACATAAGACATGCCCTTTGATTGATATTATAATATATATAAAAAAATCAGAAACAAATGACGGTTCTAGATGGTCTATAGTGAACGGTTAAAAGAAACAATAAAAAGTATAAGTTAATTGAATGATTTTGCAAACAAGCTAATTAGAGTAGTATCCTTTTTTAAACCATGTTCTTAATCAAAGAAATGGATTTGAATGAACAAAATATTAAAATATTTTTTAAAAGTGATATTTAGAATTTTTTAAAGAAATATATGTGGCTACAAATTTTAGGATGATATTCAATTTACTATAAATTTTTAGACAGATAATCACAACTAACTAATGTGAAAAATAGCTAAATAGTCAATTAAAGTGAATAAATACAATTGAAGTTATATAGCCAAGCTAATCAATTTCCTACAAGTATGAAAATGGTTTTACAAAAACCATTTAGTATAGAAATGGAAGGTTTTTACTAACTATAAAAATTGTTTTTATAGTACGATTAACTGATTTTGGACTTCAAAAAAATTAATAATGCTTTTTTGTTTCACTATAGATCACTACGAAATAATACACAAATAGAAAAAACATGATAAAAAGACACACACACCTTTTGAAATTCAACAAAAAAAAATTGTGAATATTTAAAAAAAATTAATTTCCAGATGTAACCAAAAAGGTTAAAGGGACTACAAGAGGTGAAAAGAGAACAAGACGATGCACGAAGGAAGAAAAAAACAAAAATAAAAACAAAAACAAAACAAAATACAAGAAGCAACAGAAAGACATAGGATTCAACAAGTGCCATGCTTAACCGGTTCTACGCTGATAGATCATGACCGATGTGTGAAGTCATGTGCTCGTTTATGCCCTCTGGTGTTGTGTAGAAGGCTGAAGGAATGCACCAATATTCTGGGACCCAAGGCTGCCATGATGATGTTTGAGGAGGCCATATCTATGTTGGGTCATCTCCCTGATAAATAAAGCTACACACCTCTGGTCATCATAATGAATAAGGGCACGTAATGAGCCTTGAGTTTCTTGAAAGAGACAATAGTACCTACCACGGATCTCATAGTACACATGATAATGAAATATAAATTGCTCCTCTGATTCAGGTTCATTATTACAAAGTGTGCAAGTGCGTTGGTCTCTAGGAATGTAGTGCTCTGTCTCCATGCAAAGGCGATGAGAGAAAACTTGTAATTGAGCCAAGGGGAATCTCAAACCAAGTGGGAACCTTATGTATTTGGGGGAATGACACGTCCCTTATCAATTTGGAGATAATGCTCCAAATAGTGGTGCATTTTGTTGGCAATGGTTCTAATGGTTCAATCCATGTTGATTTTATGTAAGCTTTGTAGATCTCCTCTATAATTCCTCTATGAATTTCCCTTTTAGGCATGTGGGGAGAATTAATAGAGAATGTGAGAGGAGGAAGGCAATCAATATCCAATCCGATGCTTTGGAAGAAATTTATACAATGTTCATACCAAGTGGTTTGGATCCCCAACTCATGTAGCCTCATGGATGATTAGAGAGCCTTGAAGGGGTATCTATTCTACCCAATTGGTGTATCTACCATACATCTTAGTCTATGGAGTAGCATCACAAGATGGAACATAGTTGAGATTTAGAGAGGGTGCATGCCAAACTCAGCCAAGATGATTACATGTGGAACTAAGCATTTTTCCTAGAGAGTCCTGGATAGCATGTAGACGAGTACTCTATCAACACGAGCCCAACTACTGTGCCGAAGATCAGGGCCCCAAATCTCACAACCATACAACACTGTTGGTGTCACTAGAGTTTGGAAAATATGAAATTTTGCGTTGGCATCTTGAAATTGAAGCTGGAGACATTGTCTCTCGAGTGTATTGAGGGTTGCATAACCTTTACATAATCTCTCTTCTACTGCATGAATTATGTTCAAAGAAGGACCTGTAAAAGTCACTCCAAGATAGGTGTAAGAGGAGACCATTTCCACCAAGTGTCCTTTGTACATGAGGTTAATTGCATGGGCATACAAAACCTATGTCTCTCCTTAAGGTGGCAGCTAGTTTTCATATTAATATTACTATTGATACTAGCAAACTATGATCTTATATGTATTAAACTGGAGACTACTCAAAACTACAAGTAAAAAAAATAATAGTGGATAAAAAGAGAAAAGAAAATTTGGAACTTTTAAAGAAGTATACACAAAAGTAAAGAGAAATATTAAAGTTGGATATAAGACAAACTTAAAGATATGTAACATTGCACAAAATATGTATGAATCGAACTTCCAAGAACAAGTAAATCAAGAAACATTCACCAAGATCTGTAACCAATAAACAATAAATGTCCAAATGAAGATTATGAACTACCAAGAGTTGATTTTCCTTTTTTAAACAAATTCTTAAATGTACTTTTTTAATTAATGAATTCCTTTTTGATGTGAATATTGTCCTTGTCAAAGTATATGTAATATCCCAGAGGTTGTTTTAGATCAAGCTAACGATAAATTCAATCTTTTACTTGGAAGTTTTATAGGCCTCAGACCAAATATCGATGTTGTGAAAGATTGGTGCATGAGGAAATGGGCATGTAAGTTGGATGTTCTGGATCTGCCAAGGGATGGTTTCCTTTTCTTCTTACAAGATGAATCAGATTTGTAAAAATTTCTTCAGGGTAAGCCATGGTTTAATGCGAAAGTGGCTCTTAGCCTCTACCGTTGGAGACACAGGTTTGCATCTAATTTCAAATTTCTAGAACTATATGTTTGGGTTTCCCTCACTGCCCTTCCCCTAGAGTTTTGGGAGCCCGAGGTTATTTTGGTGATTGCAAGATCTATGGGTGTGTTGGTGCCTGTAAACCCTGCTACAAAATCCCAATCTCGACTTGTCTTTGTTTGGCTTTGTATAAATGTCCTTGTGGACTTGAAGGTGCCTAAGAAATTATTTTATGACTCTTCATGTGATAAATGGGAACAAGTTAATTGCATTAAGAGTTCACCCATCATCTATGAGAAGTGTAGGATAGTTGGCTATGAGACTAAGGAAGTGGTCCCATGGGAGGAGGGCTACTAAATTTTCTTAGCTAGTGTGGAGAGTAGTTTTAGGAGTATTTATAGTAAATGTGGTGCCATGGTATAAAAGTTATTTAGAGTATGCTGTAATTTTTTACGGAAAATAGTTTAAAATATTATATTTAAATTTACAATAAAATTCCAAATCAAATCTTCTCATTTATAAATTGACTTTTGGCATAATATGCTCCTAAAAATAGAAATGGGTGGGGAAACTTTTAGCCCCCTTTTCACCACCACCGTAGTGCCCACTTCCCTTCTACCTCATTTTGTTTTGTTGTTTTCGAGACTGATTACTTCACTATGGATTTATTATGGCCTCTTGATTTTGCATGCTAGTAGATATTATAGACATTGAACTGTTATTGATTTAATCTTTATATGATGCATATGGTTTACTGGTGGACATTTGATGACGATATTTGTATGCTTTTGATAGGGTTATTTATCTTAATTATGACATGTGGTATATTTAATCATATTGAGTAGAACTTGATAATTGGACTAATGTGATGATCGTTTTGATATAAATGATATGTGGAATAGAAATGTGCTAGGAAGTGTTAGTGATATCGTACTTGCATAGATGATAGTAAATCATGTGTCGTTTATTTTAGATTATATTGTATATTTGGCATGAATGTTTTAATGTGGCCAACAGGCCGAAGGAGGTATTCTCATTACTCAGTAGGTATATGATATTCACAACAATATTGGGGAGTGGAGACCAACCACATCAGAATTTGAGAAGAATCCAGCTAAGGTCACCATGGCAACAAGTAATTGTGTGTGTGTTAGAATTATCTGGTAAAGGGAAAATTGTGACCTAGGGATCATGTGTTGTTTTGTTTTAATCTTTCCCTTTTATTATGTTAGTATGTTTTGCTCTTAGTAAGTGAAATTTTACTTATGTTATTATTCATTTTCTTTGGATTGGAGTTTACCCTTTGTTAGCCATGGGTTGTAGTGGGTTAATTAAGCTAATTTGAAATTGTCCTAAACTAATTAAAAGATGTGACCTAAGAGAGTTCATTTATTAGGATTTGATTTACTTGGGATTTTGTGTGGATTGATGTGTGTTTGAGTTTTGAGTGTAGCACACTCTACCCCACATGGGAAACTCGAATTTGGCCTTGGAGGCCAAATTTCAAAGCTTGTGGGACAAGTCAAACTTGTCCCACACCTCTTAAAACCCCATGCCAACCCTACCTATGGGTTGGGAGGCCAAATTTAGGGTCTTTTAGGTGTTTTGGGGGGATAAAAGGGTAAAAATATTTATTGCACTTCCTTTCAAAATTTTATTTTTTTCCTTTGAGGGAGTGGGCTTAGATTGAGTGTGTAAGGTGTTTTCCTTTCTTTCAACCACTTATTAATGGTGCTTTGGAATTTGATGTTGACCAAACAATGTGGAGTGGAGGGAAAAGGAGGTGGCATCTTACTTGGAGCCACATCATCCCTCCCTCTCTTTTCTCTATTTATTTGAGCCTCTTGTTTGTTTTGGGGGTTGGAAGTTTCATTTTTAGTCTTGTGTATTTTGGAGAGGAGAGGATTTGGAAAGAGTTTTTGGATTTTTGGAGCTTGTTGATACTTGTGGGAATTTTGTGGAGCTTGTGGATGCTTGTTTGATCTTTGGAGAGATTTGAGACTTCATACTTGGAACAAGCTCTACCATGGAGAGGTAGGAGCTTCACCTTTGTTGTATTATGTTTTCTTCTTTTTGTTATATGAATGAGTACATATGTTGTGTTGAATTTTTGTTGTTGCTTATGCTTGTTGTGTAATGCCGCAACCTACCTTGTCTCGGTCAGCATTATTCCTGACTGCGTGGAGGATGGAGACATTAATGTACGACGTGATGGAATCCCTGTTGGTGGCCGCACCCACTGATTTTCCTATTTTGCAAATCTTTTGTTTTCCTTTTTTACCTGCTCACGCAAGAGACTTTGGTGGCCGCACATGCTCATTGATTAAATTGTTGACTTACACCTGCTATTCACGTGGCCTACACATTCCATGTCCGCTCCAACCACGAATGCTTGTTTTGCACTCCATCAAATGCTGAAACAGATGAATTTCTACAGCGTGTTCTGGATAGTGGACTCATTAATGGTGAAATGAAGGTCTGTCACCCTGATGTTGTGTGGGTGGGTGTAGATCCTCAAAATCATGCTATACAGGCAGTTTCAGTGGACCGTAGAACCAAAATTTCTCCTAAGAGAGTGCCGTGAGGAAGTGTTTGGCTATATGCAGCAGCTACAGGGCAGAGAAGTAAACTTATCTCAGAAAATCAGTGGCCTCCAGAGAGAGTTAAGTGTAACAAATTGCTACAGGATGATCTCAAGGAACCGTTGGTGCCGAACCTCTTTGCTTACAGTTTGCACGCGACCACGATCGTGATTAGTTATTGCAAAATCTTGTAGCTGTAATAGTTGTTCTTGTTGTTGTGCGACAGTTATGTGCTTGCACTTTGCACACAAATCTGCTTCCCCACCTACACGTCTCATGGCAGACTCTGGTAGATATAGCGCCAACAACGGAAACCATCAGCAGGAGGAGAAGAATCGGGAAAATGGCCCTGCAAAGAATCCTTAAGAAAATTCCCAGCCCACGGTCGCATCGACGAATCCTCCATACATGCCAAGTTCTCCCTTCAGGCCAAACCCTGCGCCCTCACCATGACCAGCCGCTAAGCTCAAGCCCATAGGCCCCGTGCTCGAGCGTCCCATGGAGGATGTCCGGGAGACTTACACAATGGGGCGCGAGGTCAAGAGCATTTCACCTGCAAAACCATCGCATAGCTCAAGCTTGCGTGGGATGACATCAAGGACGTGGGCAGAGAGGTTCAGATCATGCATCACCTGACGGGTCAGCTAAACATTGTGGAGCTCTAGGACGCTTATGAGGACAGGCTCTCTATCAATCTGGTTATGGAGCTATGCACTGGCGGTGAACTCTTCGATCGGATCATTGCCAAGGGCCACTACACTGAGAGGGCAGCTGCCATGCTATACAGGACCATTGTCCAGATGTTGCACACCTGCCATTCCATGGGTGCTTGCCCATCGCGATCTCAATCCTGAGAATTTTCTCTTGCTCGATGGACGATAACGCCCCCTCAAGGCCACCGATTTTGGACTATCTGTTTTCTTGAAAGAAGGTCAAGTATTTAGAGATATTGTTGGCGGTGCATATTATGTGGCTCCGGAAGTCTTACGGCGAAACTATGGACCGTAGACATTTGGAGTGCGGGAGTGATACTTTATATTCTTCTTAGTGGAGTTTCCTTAATTTTTTTGTGTAGGAGTTAGCCGGGCGGTAGGCATGTTGCAGTATAGTAGAAGCCTTTTTGAGTGCTTCCAAAGAAACTGATGAAATTTATTTACAAAGATTCTCTCTTGAGATCTTACTTGTTTTACGATGTAACTCATGGGAGAGAATCCCATAGGCGTGGATCTGTTTCATATAAGAATATTCATGAAGCACAATTTGCTTTGCAATTATTTGAGCATCTTCAACGAGTCACTAAGTTGGTAGGCATAAAGGGTTCTGTTGGAATTATCACACCTTACAAGCTACAGCTGTAATGTTTGCACCGAGAGTTTGATGCTGTCCTCAAATCTGATGAAGGAAAAGGTTTATTTATCATTATGGTAGATGCCTTCAGAGCCAGGAGCGTGATGTAATCTCTATGTCTTGCGTCCAAGCAATGGAAGAGGCAGGAGGGGTGATGATCGAATCAGGAGGAACAGGCATGAGCTGCTCTTCCCCCTTTTTCCAGCTATTTCCTTTATATTGAATGCATGATTATTGCTTGTTCTCCTGGTAATTGTGTGTTGTGTTTGTTTGAGATAAGCTCTGCGTGAGAATTTTTCATTTGAAATGCTATGTGGCTTTTGCACGCCTTCCCCGCCAAGAGTGTATTTTCTTGCTTTTGCTAGTTGTGTGAGGGGTCTTTTAGATACGTCTGTGTTATGCCTGTAGGAGCAGTTTTCTTTTCTTCTGCGACTTGCTTTTGGACCTTCCGCAGCATGGCAATGAGGAGTTGTTTTTTAAGTTTTGTCCTCTTTGAAAGAAAAACAAAAATTGCGATTTTTTTTACCTCCTCTATGTATCCCTATGGTTATAGAGGAGAGCGGGTGATAAATGAATAAAACTATTTACCTCATGAGAAGAAGTGTATTTATTGCCCTTTTGATGTTATCACGGTCTGGTATTAATTCGTATTGGAAATGATACTAGAGAGACCCTTGCTCATCCTTTTCTTTTTAGCAATCTAATTTGGTATAATCTCATCCCAATTTCATCCCTGGGAGGTCGACTACAAGGTTGGAACATTGTAAATTTCTATTCCTTTTAGAAGCTTTAACGAACTGTGTATTATGCTTGTCGGATGTGACTGGCTATGACTAGATAGTGGGTTTTCGACAACGTCTTATGCAAACATGTTTTGGCCAAATCTAACTTGCTTACCTAGCTTATGATGACCTTAAAATTTTAGTACCCTGGCCAACAGATATCATCGTCAATCCTACATTTGTACTATCTCCCTAACTAGACTTATGAAAGGTCCACCGACTTCTTTGTGATGGAAAATTTGAGGGTTTGTTATAAGGAAAACCTTACTCAAACCTTTGGAGAAAATACTTAAAGTATTCAAGGGACTCTCATTTTGTACATGGGATATCCTATGCGCCCGACGTAACTGTGTAAGTTTACTTAAATTTTTTTTTATTATAAGAAAAGCCTTTCCTTGTCGGACGCCCCACGGTAGTGAGTGCATGAACAGTGTTTTACCCCTTCCGAGCAACAAACAATGAAGTATATGTTGGATGTGGTGAACATGGAACTAAGTCTGAGGTTTGAGATGCTTTTGGGGACCTGTGAAAGGTAAATTACATTTACCCCCAAGCAACAATGTTTTATGAGACCTTTCTTCGTTATTTCAGTAAGTAAGTTAATAGTGTATAACATTGAAATATTTTATGTTGGGAATGAAGGGTTTTTCGTTGAGGGATGTGCGGAGTTGGCACTTGCGGCTTAAGAGTGCTTTCAAAGTTTCAACTTATCATACGTGGACGTGGTTTAACCTTGAATTTATATAAATAAATATTGGGTATAACAATCAAGAACGTAAGCGACATTCTTTAAGGTGTACGCATGTGCAATGCATTCCTTTTTACATGATTTTTAAAATGTGTCCTTGAGTGACAATAACCCCCATAGGCTGTATGAGTTTTAGTGGGCTTGTGTGGCACTCTTGGTCTGAGTAGGGATGTTCGGAATAATAAAACTTGTTACTTTTTTGACATTATCAGGAGAATTTACTATTCCATATCGGGTGGTTGTTGTACGATTCCTTTATTCTGTTTTGTGAATGTGAAGCTGCTATCGCTATCTTTACTTAAGGAAAATAAAAAGGTGTATTATGTGGGAAATTTGTTATAATTTAGAATGTATGGTGTAAGAGTAACCTTGGATAGAAAATGCACAATTTTGGATTTCATATGTCTGCGGTGATGGTGCCTTTTGTTAACTAGATATCTGTTTTGTTTACATTCATACAAATTACTTTTGATTATGCCTGGAATGGAAATCATGCACTAGTCATTAAGTTAATTTTGATGAAATATCTAGGAAAAGGGAATGCATGCTCATGCCAGTTCTTTTGAACTTACAAAAGCTAACATGTTTTTGTAGGTTGTTTTTCCGAGCTCAAGTATGAAAGAAGTGGCTATTGTATTTGCATAGATGATATCCACTTTGGTGCTTGAACGTTGTTTTTTTTTGGGGGTTAAACTATTGATAACATCTAGTGGAAAAATTTTAGAAGAGGATCAATGTCTTAGTAATTTTTATCGTGGATTATGTCGTCTTAACTTTGTAACCTTGATTTGTCTGTCGATCTTGGAAAATATAAGAAAATTTGGTTATTGTGGTTGAGTGACTTGTGGAGTATCGGTAGTATTTTAAGAAATGATGTAATCTTGTTTTGTTCTCGTAAATGAGTGTTGCTTCAACTTTGCCTTGAGAATAAAGTCCGAGCTAAACCTTACCATGACTTAGTAATAAAGTGTCATAAGTAAACTAACATGGGATTGTTTAATACTTCAGGAAGTTAAATTAAAAGTTGTATTCAAATAAAGTAACGTAGGGGTCACCAACTTGAGAGCAAGAAATTCTTTAAGTAATCAAGGGTAGGACTATCATTGCAAGTAACATTATATAACTTGATACCCCTAGCGACATTAATGAACACTATCCCTTTCATGGTGGAATTCTTAAACGAACTTAAAGGAAATCTATGGTTAGTTCTGGAAGATAATAAGATTTAATAAACAGGAGAAAACAATTTTTGAAACCACACAATCTATCTCTCAGCCATTTGGAAAGTAAATTTTTACTCCTTGTTAATACTTTTAGCGAAGCCTAAGTAAGGTTGTTGATAATTCTGGTTAAGAGCCCTAGCTTCAATTAAATACTGGCAATAACTAATGAGGTCCTAAAGATGTTTCATCTCGACCTTCTCCCTCTAACCCTTTTCCAAGGCACCTTGTATCTCTTCTCTTAAGTGTGTTGAACTTAAACCATGTTGTCTTGTGGGCAAGAACGAATCTTAGTAGCATTAGTGGTGAGCAGATGGCCTTGTGGAATTGAAATTCTCCTTTTTCTTGATAAACGAATTAAGCAAATAAAGGTCATAATAGAGAAGATTTAAAGATAATTACTCTGTGTAAAAAGAATAAATTTAACTTGGTAAGATGAATTGTATGAATCATATCCCGAGTCTCCTTGAAAACGTAAGCTAAGAATTACAAGATGTCCTTTTAAAATAAATAACCCTCAAGAATATTTTATTCTGGTTGGTCCTAACTCGTAAGTGTGTTATGTGATCGGACTTCTATGTTGTCTTGTCAAAATGAAAAGTAAATTTTCCTTGATAGGTGTGAATGTTTCCGTGCTGCCTTTATGGCCATCCTTTTATCTAGTTGTTCACAAAGTGTTAGTTATATACTTGGTGGCGAGTGCTATGTCATGTTATGTGTCAAGCAAGGCAAAAAAATTTATCCCGTATTTCATTGTGTTGTTTGTGTGTGGTTTTTGGGTCGTTACACTTGGTATCAGAGCATAGGTTCATGCTCTCGAACCTATGGGCCGGATTGGTGTTGTATGATGATGTTACATGATGGTGATGGTGTTACATGATGATACTGCATGATGATGATGATGTTGCATGATGATGATTGATATTGGAAGAGTAATGTGCTTTAAGCGTAATGTGATTATTGTCGTAATGGTGATATTGTGAACGCACATGATGTGTATGTCACCTTGTTCGTGTTTGTGATCATGTTGATATGTTGGGGATGGGAGTATTCTCTCTCCTTCTTGTGGATTCTATGAAGAGTTCACGTGTGAATTACTATTTGTGGCGTGTGAAAAGAATTATAATGTGGATGACGTAGTGTTGGAGCATTGTGACATATTGTGGTATGTAAGTGTATCAATGTGTTGCATGACTTGATTGATGTTAAAAGAAATGAGTTGTATCATGATGTTTTTATCTTGTTAGATGAGATGTGTGTATCACCTTGTTATGTAGCAATGGATGTTATGTTGTGATGTACTATGTTCATCATATGTATGATTTGTGTGTAATAAGTAATGCTTCATGTTGTGATTTTGGGTTATACGGTGAGTGTATGAACCCTATCGTATGGTGATTGCGCTTTGGGTGCAGAATGTGGTAAAGTGATGTATTACGCCCTATGGATGTATGATTGTGATCTACCCTGTATGCATACCATACGTGAGATGTTATGGTAGTTATGTGTGTGCCACCATTATGTTGTGAGCCTTACACTAACCGACCTAACCGACCCGAGGGAAATTGGTAGAATTGTATGTTGAGAGTGAGGAATGGTGTACCATGGGTCAATAACTCGAGTCAAAACTTGGTTTAGTAGATAACATGTGAATCTTTCCTCTCTCCCTATGTGGTTATATGTACACAACCTAAGTGCAACTATGACTATGTTTAGCCTTGTCAAAGTGGTGGCGGGATGATTCAGATGGAGGTGATGACAGTTGTATTATTGATATGTATCTACGAGCTGAGGCTCGATGTTCCGAGTGCTAGCAACTCGTTGAGTACCCTTTGGTGGCTAGATAAAGCCACACAGTTATCGTAATGTGACATTATTATAAGTTGATTTTATTCGTAAATTGAGCTTTTTACCTTATTTTGTAAGGACCAACAACTTTTCTTGATTGCAATGCTTTACAATTTTGGGCATTTCCTTGGTTTGTGGCACTAACATGGGGATTTTGATACTAACATTGGCTATTTGGCCATTTATTTTTGCTTGATTTTGGGTTTTCTTTTAAATTTGGAGTTTTTACCGCTTGCCCAAGGCTTGTACTTTGCCACTTGGCACTTTGATTGGATTGTTGTCTTTGGTTCTATTGTCGTGATGTGTGGAATAGGGTCATGGATGCACCATGGATTGGTTGGACCTATGGACCCACTTCATTATATGGGGTATGCCCCAAGGAGTACATATAACTAGCGGGTTATTGAACCACGCGCGTTATTATGTCACTTGGGTTAGGAGTGTTCGAACTCTATGTGTCTTGGAGGGAGGAGGCATAAGAGACTTGAGGGAGGCATAAGAGTTTGAGGGAGGCATAAGAGACTTGAGGGAGGCATAAGAGTTTGAGGGAGGCATAAGAGACTTGAGGGAGGCATAAGAGTTTGAGGGAGGCTTATGATATTTGTCTATATGGTTGATGTTTCAGGATATATGTTGAGTTATTGTGATGTTTGGTAGTGGTCTTTTGATGTATGTGTTACTCATGTCAGATGGATATGTGTTGTGATGTTGTGGTTATGTCATTGATTCCCTTGTGGACACTATGTACCTGTAGCATGGTTTGGTGTTATGTGAGTCTTTCATTGATGCAAATTGAGGGAATGTCTGGTGGATTGTAGTACTCTTTTCTGCGTATTTTGTGTGTTATTCATTGATGTGTGATGAGTACTACGTTATGTGGATCGTGCCTATTCTATTCCGTATTTGAGTAACCTTTTGTGGTGTAATACAATCATGAAGTATATACTTGCGTGTTTATGAATCGGAGGGTCTTGTGAACCTGATAGGGTGTTGTGTTAGCAGTTCATGTTGGGCACCCACAATAAGGAATAAACCAAAACTCTTCAATGATGAAATTTTAAAAGCAATTAAACTAAGAATAATGCTAATGGAAAGAGACTAATGAAATGATGAACAAGAAAGAACTGCCAATCTTCACAGAACATTGAAAGTTAAAAATTCTACCAAATGTTCCTAAGGCTACCTTGTGACCATGCTTTAATCAACTAAAATTTTAAACCATAGAGTGTACTTTCTCCTGTACCTGTCCTTGGTTGCGAACCATTTCTTTTCCATTGTGTTATGTCGCATCGAGGACGATGCTTTCTTAAGGGGAGGAGAATGTAATGCCCCGCAACCTACCTTGTCTCGGTCAGCATTATTCCCCTATTTTCAATGCGTGGAGGATGGAGACATTAATGTACGACGTGATGGAATCCTGTTGGTGGCTGCACCCACCTTTTTTCCTTTTTTTTCTCAAATCTTTTTCTTTTCTTTTTTTGTTTTGCTCACGCAAGAGACTTTGGTGGCCGCACATGTTCATTGATTAAATTGTTGACTTACACCGTTGTTCACGTGGCCTACCTGTAGTGTTTGTCCAACCACGAATGCTTGTTTTGCACTCCATCAAATGTTGAAACAAATGAATTTCTATAGCGTGTTCTGGATAGTGGACTCATTAATGGTGAAATGAAGGTCTATCACCCGATGTTGTGTGGGTGGGTGTAGATCCTCAAAATCATGCTGTACAGGCACTTTCAGTGGAGCGTAGAACCGAAATTTCTCCTAAGAGACTGCCGTGAGGAAGTGTTTGGCTATATGCATGCAATGAAGCAGCTACAGTGTGGTGCAAAGAATTAAACTTATCTCAGAAAATTAGTGGCCTCCAGAGAGAGTTAAGTGCGACAGCTGCTACAGGATGATCTCAAGGAACCATTGGTGCTGAACCTGTTGTTCTTGTTGCACGCGACCACAGTCGTGATCAGTTGTTGCAAAATCTTCCAGCTTTAGTAGTTGTTCTTGTTGTTTTGCGACAGTTATGTGCTTACACTTTGCACACAAATCTACTTCCCCACCTACACGTCTCCGCAGGGACTCTGGAAGATACAGCACCAACAACGGAAACCATCAGCAGGAGGAGAAGAATCGGGAAAATGGCCCTGTAAAGAATCCTTATGCAAATTCCCATCCCACGGTCGCATCGACGAAAAACCTCCATACAGGCCAAGTTCTCCCATCAGGCCAAACCCTGCACCCTCGCCATGACCAGCCGCTAAGCTCAAGCCCACAGGCCCCGTGCCCGGGCGTCCCATGGAGGATTTCCGGGAGACTTACACAATGGGGCGTGAGCTCGGGAGCATTTCACCTGCAAAACCATCTCATAGCTCAAGCTTGCAAACAAGGATGACATCGAGGACGTGCGCAGAGAGGTTCAGATCATGCATCACCTGACGGGTCAGCCAAACATTGTGGAGCTCTAGGACGCTTATGAGGACAGGCTCTCTGTCAATCTGGTTATGGAGCTATGCGCTGGCGGTGAACTCTTCGATCGGATCATTGCCAAGGGCCACTACACCGAGAGGGCGGCCACGCTGTGCAGGACCATTGTCCAGATGTTGCACACCTGCCATTCCATGGGTGTTGCCCATCGCGATCTCAAGCCTGAGAATTTTCTCTTGCTCAGTAAGGACGATAACGCCCCCCCTCAAGGCCACTGATTTTGGACTCTCTGTTTTCTTCAAAGAAGATCAAGTATTTAGAGATATTGTTGGCAGTGCATATTATGTGGCTCCAGAAGTCTTACGGCGAAACTATGGACCAGAAGTAGACATTTGGAGTGCAGGAGTGATACTTTATATTCTTCTTAGTGGAGTTTCCCTTTTTTTTGGGCAGGAGTTAGCCATGTAGTAGGCATGTTGCAGTATAGTAGAAGCCTTTTTGAGTGCTTCCAGCAGACCTGATGAAATTTATTTACAAAGATTCTCTTTTGAGATCTTACTTGTTTTACGATGTAACTCATGGGAGAGAATCCCATAGGCGTGGATCTGTTTCATATCAGAATAGTCATGAAGCACAATTTGCTTTGCAATTATTTGAGCATCTTCAACGAGTCACTAAGTTGGCAGGCATAAAGGGTGCTGTTGGAATTATCACACCTTACAAGCTACAGCTGTAATGTTTGCACCGAGAGTTTGATGTTGTCCTCAAATCTGATGAAGGAAAAGGTTTATTTATCATTATGGTAGATGCCTTCAGAGCCAGGAGCGTGATGTAATCTCTATGTCTTGCATCCAAGCAATGGAAGAGGAAGGAGGGGTGATGATCGAATCAGGAGGAACAGGCATGAGCTGCTCTTCTTCCCCTTTTTCCAGCTATTTCCTTTATATTGAATGCATGATTATTGCTTGTTCTCCTGGTAATTGTGTGCTGTGTTTGTTTGAGATAAGCTCTACTTGAGAATTTTTCATTTGAAATGTTGTGTGGCTTTTTCTGGCCTTCCCGCCAAGAGTGTATTTTCTTTCTTTTGCTAGTTGTGTGAGGGGTCTTATTAGATACGTCTGTGTTATGCCTGTAGGAGCAGTTTTCTTTTCTTCTGCGACCTGGTTTTGGACCTTCCTCAGCATGGCAATGAGGAGTTGTTTGTTTAAGTTCTGTCCTCTTTGAAAACAAAAAAAAAAATTGTGATTTGTTTTACCTCCTTTATGTATCCCTATGGTTATAGAGGAGAGCAGGTGATAAATGAATAAAACTATTTACCTCATGAGAAGAAGTGTATTTATTGCCCTTTTGATGTTATCACGGTCTAATATTAATTTGTATTGGAAATGATACTAGAGAGACCCTTGCTCATCCTTTTCTTTTTAGCAATCTAATTTGGTATAATCTCATCCCAATTTCATCCCTAGGAGGTCGACTACAAGGTTGGAACATTGTAAATTTCTATTCCTTTTAGAAGCTTTAACGAACTGTGTATTATGCTTGTCGGATGTGACTGGCTATGACTAGATAGTGGGTTTTCGATGCCGTCTTATGCAAACATGTTTTGGCCAAATCTAACTTGCTTACCTAGCTTATGATGACCTTAAAATTTTAGTACCCTGGCCAAGGGATATCCTCGTCAGTCCTACATTTGTATTATCTCCCTAACTGGTCTTATGAAAGGTCCACCGACTTCTTTGTGATGGAAAATTTGAGGGTTTGTTATAAGGAAAACCTTACTCAAACCTTTGGAGAAAATACTTAAAGTATTCAAGGGACTCTCATTTTGTACATGGGATATCCTATGCGCCCGACGTAACTGTGTAAGTTTACTTAATTTTTTTTATTATTATAAGAAAAGCCTTTCCTTGTCGGACGCCCCCACGGTAGTGAGTGCATGAACAATGTTTTACCCCTTCCGAGCAACAAACAATGAAGTATATGTCGGATGTGGTGAACATGGAACTAAGTCTGAGGTTTGAGATGCTTGTGGGGACCTGTGAAAGGTAAATTGCATTCACCCCCAAGCAACAATGTTTTATGAGACCTTTCTTCGTTATTTCAGTAAGTAAGTTAATAGTGTATAACATTGAAATATTTTATGTTGGGGATGAAGGATTTTTCGTTGAGGGATGTGCGGAGTTGGCACTTGCGGCTTAAGAGTGCTTTCAAAGTTTCAACTTATCATATGTGGACATGGTTTAACATTGAATTTATATAAATAAATATTGGGTATAACAATCAAGAACGTCAGCTACATTCTTTAAGGTGTACGCATGTGTAATGCATTCCTTTTTACATGATTTTTGAATTGGGTCCTTGAGTGACCATAACCCCCATAGGCTGTATGAGTTTTAGTGGGCTTGTGTGGCACTCTTGGTCCGAGTAGGGATGTTCGGAATAATAAAACTTGTTACTTTTTTTTGACATTATCAGGAGAATTTACTATTCCATATCGGGTGGTTGTTGTACGATTCCTTTATTCTGTTTTGTGAATGTGAAGCTGCTATCGCTATTTTACTTAAGGAAAATAAAAAGGTGTATTATGTGGGAAATTTGTTATAATTTAGAATGTATGGTGTAAGAGTAACCTTGGATAGAAAATGCACAATTTTGGCTTTCATATGTCCTGCAGTGTGCCTTTTGTTAACTAGATATCTATTTTGTTTACATTCATACAAATTACTTTTGCTTATGCCTTGGAATGGAAATCATGCACTAGTCATTCAATTAATTTTGATGAAATATCTAGGAAAAGGGAATGCATGCTCATGCCAGTTCTTTTGAACTGACAAAAGCTAACATGTTTTTGCAGGTTGTTTTTCCGAGCTCAAGTATGAAAGAAGTGGCTGTTGTATTTGCATAGATGATATCCACTTTGGTGCTTGTACGTTGTTTTTTTTGGTTAAACTATTGATAACATCTAGTGGAAAAATTTTAGAAGAGGATCAATGTCTTAGTAATTTTGTATCGTGGATTATGTCGTCTTAACTTTGGAACCTTGAATTGTCTGTCGATCTTGGAAAATATAAGAAAATTTGGTTATTGTGGTTGAGTGACTTGTGGAGTATCAATATTTTAAGAAATGATGTAATCTTGTTTTGTTCTCGTAAATGAGTGTTGCTTCAACTTTTCCTTGAGAATAAATTCTGAGTTAAACCTTGCCATGACTTAGTAATAAAGTGTCATAAGTAAACTAACATGGGATTGTTTAATACTTCAGGAAGTTAAATTAAAAGTTGTATTCAAATAAAGTAACGTAGGGGTCACCAACTTGAGAGCAAGAAATTCTTTAAGTAATCAAGGGCAGGACTATCATTGCAAGTAACATTATATAACTTGATACCCCTAGCGACATTAATGAACACTATCCCTTTCAAGGTGGAATTCTTAAACGAACTTAAAGGAAATCTATGCATAGTTCTGGAAGATAATAAGATTTAATAAACAGGAGAAAACAATTTTTGAAACCACACAATCTATCTCTCAGCCATTTGGAAAGTAAATTTTTACTCCTTGTTAATACTTTTAGCGAATCCTAAGTAAGGTTGTTGATAATTCTGGTTAAGAGCCCTAGCTTCAATTAAATACTGGCAATAACTAATGAGGTCCTAAAGATGTTTCATCTCGACCTTCTCCCTCTAACCCTTTTCCAAGGCACCTTGTATCTCTTCTCTTAAGCATGTTGAACTTAAACCATGTTGTCTTGTGGGCAAGAATGAATCTTAGTAGCATTAGTGGTGAGCAGATGGCCTTGTGGAATTGAAATTCTCCTTTTTCTTGATAAATGAATTAAGCAAATAAAGGTCATAATAGAGAAGATTTAAAGTTATTTACTCTGTGTAAATAGAATAAATTTAACTTGGTAAGATGCATTGTATGAATCATATCCCGAGTCTCCTTGAAAACGTAAGCTAAGAATTGCAAGATGTCCTTTTAAAATAAATAACCCTCAAGAATATTTCATTGTGGTTGGCCCTAACTGTAAGTGTGTTCTGTGATCAGACTTCTATGTTGTCTTGTCAAAAAGAAAAGTAAATTGTCCTTGATAGGTGTGAACGTTTCCATGCTGCCTTTATGGCCATCCTTGTATCAAGTTGTTCACAGTGTTAGTTATATACTTGGTGGCGACGTGTTGCATCATGTTATGTGTCAAGCAAGTAAAAAAAAAAAGTTATCCTGTATTTCACTGTGTTGTTCGTGTGTGGTTTTCTCGGGTCGTTACATGTTGGGAATGGGTAGAATGCCTAAGTTTGGAATGGGAGGAGACTATGGGAGCTAAATTGAGGAGGCATAAGAGATCATGTTCTTGAGGAGGGAGTTTGGGTTGGGTGCCCACCTTGTAAGAGAAATGCTTGCATTTTCTTCTTGTTTTACTTTGAGGGAGCCATAAGAGTTGAGGGAGGCATAAGAGTGAATGGAGGGATAAGGGGTACTTGAGGGAGGCATAAGAGTTGTTAGGGGTATTGTGTTTTGCATTGGAGGATTTTAGGTGGCACCCATTCCCATTGGGAGGCATAAGTGGCCTCCCCATATGTCTTACTCTTGTGGCTTTCTTGGTAAGCCTTGTGACTTGTTGTTGTGATTGTTTTCCCTCTTGTTGTGTTGTTGATTCTCTTGTTTTGAAGGATTATGGAATGCATGTGAAATGTTATGTTTAGTTATGTGGAAGCTTGTAGTTTCCATGAGTTGGATTCTCTCCCATTGTGATGTGGTTGGGGCTCGGGGGCCAATGGAGAGGATGGCTTCTCTTCTCCATTGGGTATTTTGGTTGGGAGGAGAGCGTTGCCTCTCCCCTTATTTTGTTGTGAATCAAGCAAACTATGGAGGAGCCACCTTGTTGATATTTGGAGCATTGGAACCTTGTTGATGACAATGTGAAACCACCATGTACTTTACCCACCTTGAGTGGAGGAAAAATGTAATGTTGCTTTGTATTTTAACTTCCAATATTGTAAATTTGTTTCCACATGAAGTAGGAAATGTTGTAACAAGATTTTGAAGGAAAGTTGTATTGAAATGTTAGTAATTCTTATTCTAAAATTTATTGGAAATATTGTTGAACTCTTTTGTGGAATACTTGGAAATTTACACAAAAATACATACATTAGAATCCGTTTTGTTGCTAAAAAAAAAATGTATTGAAAAGTGAGAATATTAATGCATTACCTCTTGTTGTATTGTTGATGAAAGGAATTAAGTTTTAACTAGGTTCCAATATGCCAATAAAGTAAAGTATACCCTAACTCTATCATGTTCTTCTTCATTTAAGAATTTCTTGTAAATCCATTGCAAATTGTAAAGGGGAAATGAAATCAAATCTCTTTGAAAACCCATGCTATGTTTATTGAATTGTGTAGAAGGAAATTCTAATGCAAAGTTCTATGCTTAATAAGTTCATTACCACATTTCATTAATAAGGGAACTAATATTTTAAATATTATCCATGTTTAAGTAATATGAAAACTAACGGATTTACTATTATAGGATTTCACTAATAACAACATACTATTAATATTCCCTTCATATTAATAAAGTATGTTATCATAAACCATAGCTAGTGAATAACATCAATGAAATTTATAAATAAGTCTACGTATGAACTGTCCCTTTTCTTTTGCAAAACAGATCGAGCTCCACGAACAGTCTGATGTGAAACAGATCCACCTCTATGAGATTTTCTTCACGAGCTGGTAAATAAAATAGGAAGGGCCTCATTAGAGAACCGAAGTAATAAATTTCATCAGGTCTCCGGGAACACTCTCACGTCCCTCCTGAAGAATGCCAAGTTATTAAAATTTGCAAATTTTATTCAACTCTGCAAGAGAAAACGTTAGATCTGGCAGGAGTACGTTTTCAAAATTTTCTCCAATCCATTCTTTTTACACATAATACTAATCGATTTGATTGAATAGTGAAAAAGTCGATTTTATACCCCTGCTACAGACTTTTACAAATGTGTAAAAACAATAGTTTAAAGATATTCGATTTCCCCAAATTTGATGTCTTTTATTCTATTTTCACACTTTAAAAGTCGTTATGACTGTAATAACACTCATCCACTCTTTAGATTTGTGTGAGAACCTCTGAATTCTTCCCTGTGACCCAATTTCACCATGCTCTATTCACAGTAACTTATAACAGCTTTAGTGATTCTACTTATTCGTACCTGTAGTCAGAGTTTGCCTTGCATTTATAATGTGGTGGCTTCTTTATAAAAAAAAAGGGATGAATTACTGTAGTATTGACAGAGATAATCAAATCTCAATTAATGCGTACATCAGAACAGAATGAAAAAAGAATGATCTGCTTCGTGAACATTATGATATGAAATAGATCCACCTCTAGGAGTTTCTCTCCCACGGGCTGCACCGTGAGATAGGTAAGAGCTAAGTAGAAAAACGTTGTAATACGTTCCATCTGTCTCCTCGTGACTCTATCATTGTCCCTTCATCGATTTGATAAGGATATATCTTGAAGGCAAATCCTGAATTTGAAATTACATTCGATCATCGAATGATAACAACATAGTTGGACAACCTGCTTGTTGGAATCGCCCAAGGGGCCTCCATGCTGCTGCCTGGCTGTCCACCTGTGCAGGCCGCGGCTAATGGACCCCGTCTCGACCATTCCTCGCTGCATACGATGACAGTAGAGGTCGCTTGCCTTCCACTCACCTGCTGTAGCTCCTCTGTAACCCGTTTTTTTTGTGTGCGGCCAGGTCCAGTTAAGGCGGTGGGTAGACCAAATGGGAGGCGTGAGATTTGCGAATCCTTGTAGCAGCGGATTAATGAAGCATGCGGCCCGGTTGGAAGAAGCTGCACGCAAGGGAGGGAGTCTTGATGGTTGGCAGGTGGCTATTAAAGCCACCCACCCCAATCTTGTTGTCAAACCGAAATTTGAATACTTTCCCACCTTGAAAAGTCTCTTGTCCCTTTTGTTCAATTTCGACCTTATGATTAAGTATATAGTTTTACCTAATGAAATTTTTGATAATATATATATGTCATTTTAAATTTTTAAATCTAAATTTATCCCTTTTATACCAAATTAAAATGAATAGACAAAGAAGAGTAACTAAATTCTTTCCCCCTTTTTAATGTTCGATTGTTGAGTTACGATCATGACACGAGGATATTTCTTCACCGGCTCATGTTCTTAAGGTATTTTAGAGGCAAGGTTAAATGAACTTCTGGATAATATCTGGCTCATTGACGCCGAGCTCTGACGACAACGCTAGTGCCGAGAAGGATGTTAGGGAGGCCTTGGCGACCTAACTAGAATTCTTTTTTTATCCTGCCCTTGACACTATAACAAAGCGACCCGATTTAAATGTATTGCAATTCTAAACTGGTTCTCTTAATTTCGATCTAAAAAAAAAAAAATTGTCGCATTTTCGGGTTGAATGTTCTTGGAAGCAAGTTCTCGTCGTGCCGTGAGCGTCGTCATTTTGCGGCGTTAACCACCTTAAACTCTCCTCCTATAAAAATGGTGCTCCTTATTTTTAGGAAAAGATTCTTAAATTTCCCATTTCCCTCAATTTTATTTCTCATGGGACCACCAGTAGACAGAAAATAGGAGTAACAACTCCCTCTATGGGACCCCTACCAAATAAATGTTGTGCTCCGCAGCCCCACCGGAGAATGCGATATGTTATGATCAATAGATTTTTTTCCCTCATGTTGATTTGATGAATCGGGGCAAGAAGAAGATACTTACAGTGATGTGGATGAGGATGGTGAGACAGTGCCTATGAGGATACAAAGCTTTCCTAATTGCACTTTGGTGCAAATTTGGTGGTTTGGTGGTTGTTGGTGCTTTCTCGAAAAGACAGAGAGGGAGTGATAGGGTACCATTCCAATAGCGACTATTTAGGTGGGAAGAAGGATTAAAAATCAACGACAAGTTTCAATTCAAATTTTGAATCTAACTGTCCCTCAACGGGTTTGACCCATACAACTACATGTGGAGGCAACAGGAGATAGGTTCGTGGTTGGAGGGTGACTCGAATGACAAGTCGGAGGTCGACCTTAGAAGAGACATTTCTTAGGGCATGGTCCCATGGAGGGGTTTGGGCTCCTATTTTCTTGCAGCAGAAGGTCCCATGGTTATTTTTAAAGCCAGCTAAGGGAAATAAAAGAATCTAGGCCTAAAAAATAGGATCTCCACTTTTTGACCCCCTTAAATTTAAGAGGTGGCTAGAGAGGGGGCAAGGAGTTCCTCCTACGCTTTAGGGCTGATATAATCTACTATACATTCCCACCATTATTTTTTGGTGATTTTAAAGGGAAATATGATTTTATTTACCCACAAATAACCATAAAAATCCAATGGGATCCTATAATATCTTAGCGGGTATTGTTGAGGAAACTAATAAAAATCACGAGACCTTAAAACTATTAAAATGCTCCTAAATTTTCTTAGCAACACCCGACACCCGCTGAGATATTTATGGAGCACCCCCTCCATGAGACCATGCTCTTAGTCCCACGATGGGGTGTTGATGGGGTTGTTGAACTCCTGGATTGATGGGGAGGGATGGAATATGGTCCTCCCCAAGAAACAATATTCGGTACGGTTGGAAAGAGTGATGCAGAGTTGTTTTCGAACATTCCGGGGGAGGATCTTGATGCTTAGCGATTTCGTTGCTTTGGGACAACTCTCTTTGCCCTGGATATCGTTGTAGTCAACATCGACCTTACCTTGTCTCTTTCCGTGGTTTTAAGCCTTGTTCCTTCTTTGGCCACTCATGACCTAACTTATTTGTTGTAGAGTGTTTTTTGATCCCTTCAAAATCAAATCTTTTTTTCCTTATCTAAAAAAACATCTATTCAATACAATAATTTTTAATTATTAATTAATCATATGTTAGTATTTTTGTATGTTTCAATAATTCAAGAGTCCAAGATAAAAAATATATTTCTGCAGGTTCTTATTACATGAAATATTCCATTGAGGGTATATAAATTTTATAATATAACAATATTAAAAAACAATATTATAGTATTAGTCTCATATAAAAATTTACACAATCACACCATCAACATAAAAAAGCTCGTCTACAATCTGAATTTGAAAGGAGTTTAAATGGAACCATGATACCGAAGTAGCCATGATTACATTATAGGCTAAGGTAAGGGAATCACCCACTTACGCTAAGGATAATGGGCAATCAGGCCGGCGACTGTTAAGGTGGAATCACATAATGGGCAATCCACGGAAAATGTGATGAATAAAAGAAGAGCACTCGGAAATCACTTTATTACAGGGTAGATATTTCAAGAGAATGATGATGCTTCTGCTATTGGGTTTTTAGATGTGGTTGATATATAAAGTAAAATATAACATCGTTTTTATGTGCGTGCCTGCCATTACCATTTTGTGGACGAAATGGTATGCTTGACAAGGAAAAGCATTCTCGGTTTGAAAGTAACGATCATGGATATCACGCATTATTACTAGATATTTTAAGACAATTTATAATACGGCATTGACGAAGCTACGCCAATTTTACTAACCGGAATGTATTTTGATCGTAGTCCATGAGCAATAAAAGTTTCTAATTATTTTTCCGTAGAAAGAGCAATAGCATAAGTTAGAGGAAGGAAAGCCATAAGTTAGAGGGAAGGAAAAAAAAAAAAAAAAAAAAACATAATAGGTTGGCCTCTCATTTTTATGCATTTATCTCAGATTATTTTGTATTCTTACCATGTATGTAGGAGGTATTCAATGCAGTTTTAAATAAATAAAAGATTTATATATTTTATTTTTGTAAGACTTTTAAGGAGATAAAGTTTTTTACTTTTAAAATATTTTATATTATTGTTGTCAATTATATCAACATTCACTTTTAAGATTGAGATTTGATAGTTACCATTGACTATTAAATAGAAATATCTAAGTATTTTTTAATCTTCCGAGTGGCTATCATGTCATATATAAGATTTAAAAGTTTAATTCTAAGTTTATAATTAAAATAAAATTTATGTATTGAAATAATGTATTTTTGTAAGATATGCATTTTTGGTAATAATAACAATGCATGGAGTCTTGTTGTAGCATACAAACACTATAAAAAAATTGTTAATATAGTGGAAAAATGATGAATGCAATTCATTAATTTGAATTTGTTAGGCTCTAGCATCTTTCCCCATTGAAATAACTTTTTATGACCGTTCTTTTAATTATTATCACCGTGGAACACAATCATATATTGTACATATGGTGTTTTTGTCTAATTATCTATTTGTTTTTCTATAAAATAGTTAGATATTGAATCATAATTTCATCCCTACTAGAAAAGTTAATTGTAAACTTATTTTTAGACATTTATAATATAAAGTATGTCTTACAAATATTTATTACTACCCTAAAATTATGATTTTAACTTTTCATTGATTTAAGGTGTAAATAAAATTGTTTACAATTTAGAGTATGCATGCACACATCTGTTTTTTAAAACAAGTTTTTGAGACAAAATGTGTGTGTGTGTGTGTGTGTGTGTGCACGTGCGCGCGTGTGTGTTTCTAGGTGCTTCTAACTCGTGAAATTATTTTACACGATTTATTCATATAATCATTTACATTTAATTGAAAATATCTTAATACACAAACCAAATAAAAAGACTGATAAGTTAACAAAGTTGGATCTCACCTTAAATTTTTTGAAAAAAGGATGATACATTAATAGGTTTGTGGATCTCGAATAGGTTCAAGACCAAACATCTATGTGAATTTCAAACTTGTCCTTACATTAGAGAAAATGGTAGGGAAATAAAGATGTAATAGAATAATCCTTGTAAAAATAATTAAAAACATAAGAATGTGAAGTTATTTATTATTTAAAAGAAAGAATTATGAAACTGAAAAGAGGATTCAGATAAGTCATTGATTGGAATTTCTAGAAAATATTTAAAAACATGTCAAAAACCATTTTTAAACTATCACTTGTACCAAATTTGGTTATTTATAACTTGTTTGGGCTCATAAAAATGTAAATGTAGACAATAGTTTTAAAGAAATAAAATTACATGACTACCACATCATTTTTTTGCAAATAGGTTTGATTAAGATATACATAAGAAACAAAAGTATAAACCAACTTTAAGCATATTAATATATGTAGAACACACAAAATTAAGGTAATTAGCACCTGGAATATTTCAAATAGTTGATAGGAAAAGATAATTATGATACTCTTAATAGTAATCGATTTTTCACTAATCTAGATAGAGTTATCAAAATATTGAAATAAGCATATCCATCTCACAAGGCTAATAACAAAGACATAATTGTTCAAAAACTTAACAAAAACCATATGCATATGAATTTGGCCATGGAAAATAGTAAGATTATAGAATTGGATCCCTCATTAAGCTAGTAAATTGAGAAAATTAATCGTGGCCATCAGAGACACAAAATCACGTACTTGGGTACATTTCTATTTCCTAAAAGCATGCTAGCATTTACATGATTGCTAAGAAATAAACCTAATAAATGAAAACTATATTTGGTCTCTTGTCTCTATTTCTTACTTTCTCTTTGATCTTGTACACCCTAAAACCCGGTTTGGAACTTTGCTTGTTTATATTTTATGGCTTCGTAAACCAATTCCTAGTTAGACAATAGACCTAAGCGCCCATGTCCCCTCTGGGCACCCCAACCTTTATTATATCACTCCCTTGTTTTGGGTATATTCTATCTTTTGGGCATATTTTTCACTTATGGGTTGGCCTTTTAGTTTTCAAAAACGAAATTAAAATAAGGGAATCATATAAATACATAGATATGTGTTCAAAATCAAAGACCAAGCACTAAAAATTACTATCATCACCTAAGTTTGCATTAAAAAGGAACCTAAAGTATTCCAAAGCATCCATCTAGCATTCATTCAAGGGAAAAAGGAAGAAGGGGAATTTTATTATATTTAATCCACACATTCTACTACATTACTACATTCTAGCTACAATTCACTATCAAGTGCAACTTGTATAAGAGCATCTTAGGGCATAACTTCTACACACACACACAAAAACTACATGGTGTTTGAGATGTAGTACAATGATCGGTCATAAGTTCACTCTCGGGTCATTATAACTCCTCATTCTTCATCTTTATTTGTAGGTTTGATGTTGTTTATGGGCTTGTATAGGTGAACTTCTCTTTGTAGATTACAAGTACTTTAACCATTCAAAGAGTGATTGTCACGCGATCAACAAAAATAATGACAACACTCTTGTGACACATTGAAAACCATATTCCGACCATTTTCACATTCACGTGCCTCTAGTAGTAGTCTCTAATTACCAGTTCCCTTTTTGTAGTGTGGTCACCCATTTTTGGCTCTATTCTCGAGTTACATAATTTATAGTGAGCATTTACGACACTCTTCTCATCCCATTCAAAAAAAATTCCAGTCCAGATTAGGTCCAGATCTAGCATAAATCAACTAAGTCTTTCATCTATCTCTTATACTAAGGGTTTCATATTTACATATTAGTTTGTTTGTATCATTTCCATATTTCATCGTTTATACATCAATTAATTTGAAATAATTATATTTAAATCAAATTAAATAAATTCATTTGGTGAACCCCAATCATGATCATACACTTAGATCCTCATTTTTCTTATTTAATCTTATATTCTTTCATGAATCCTAAAATTCCTCAAATCTCTTTAAATGACTTACTCAAAATGCATCCACCTTGGAAAGTTATTCTCTCAAAATCCCTAGAGACTAAGTATCTCACTATCAATACTCCACCCACTAAGTATGTTCCATTTTCAGTCATCTATCTAATGACTCTATTAGTTGTAATCCTACATCCAATCAACCTATCTTAGAGTCAATTAAAGTTTTAAATTTTTTATTTTAAGATAAAATTCAAGCTATGGAAACAACGATTACATATCTTAAAGTGCAATCCAACATCTCAAGGATGTTTCTCAAGCCCATGCTAGTTCTTCTTCTACATCTTATCATACACTTAGGTCTTCTAAATGTGCTCATGTAATTTAACCTCAAGTCGTACCACTCCTTGTGCCTCTCAAGTTTGATTCAAATCTAAGAAACATAATATACTTCCTATTTCCTCAATAACCAATTGATCAAATTTCCAACTACTCATTGTTACTCTCCTTATTTACTTACCAAATACCAAGGTCTCTCATTTTACAATTATCATCGAATAAGTGGACATAATGACAATTATTTCTATAGTTTTCAATGATGAATTAAACACCTTTAACATCATTGTAATATTTCATTTGCTACAAAAATTATGCTACTATCTCATCTTCAATTGTCAAATTCCAATGGGATACTAAATTTAGTCCTTCCATGTCTAATAAGCATCATTCCATCTTTACTTAGGTTCCTCTTTTGGTCTCATCAAGAGTTTCCTATCTAACCCATTCCAACTAAGAAACCTCCTCTAAAAATTAGTGCATTACCTCCTCCTCTCAACTCATCTACAACGTTATCAATCCCAAATAATCTACCACCATTCAAGGTCCCTCTCCACACAGCGTTGAGTTATCTTTGGCAAATAAGATAATCCTTACATTGATGGTTGGGAAACATTTCAAACTCCTCCACCATGGAATTCTCCTTATCACATCACTACAAATCACTCCATCACTCACATACTTGGGTGGCGCAATAGCTTCCCCACTACCTCCCCACCCATCATTACTCTCAAAGTGTCTACCTCTTATATTTCACACTTCATGTTTAATATACATTCTTTCCTAATATTTACACATATTTGATACACGCATTATATCTTAATTACCCTATGATGCACTCTAAACCCGTGGTTCATACTCGACTAGTGAGGGTTTAAATCTAAATGAACCTCACGATATTAGTCTTCACACTTTATGCTTCATGATCTATCTTTATAGCACATATTCTCAAACCATTTCCCAATGATGGAATCTTGTTATATGGTTCATTCTTGATTTTGATGGGTCTTTTATAAATGAACCTATTGGTTGGATATTTTTTCAGGCCAAAATATGAGGTTCAACCATAGTACACAGATCAAATCCCTCCTCAAAGATAGGTGAGGCATCGTGTTTATACTACGATCTAAAACACACACAAAAAATGTACAATATTCACATTATTCTAACCATTGGGGTTGGATACATTCTCGAGATCCATATTAACATGAGATGGAGATGTTACATTTTAGAAATAGAATGGATTAGAAAGGAAACTATTATAGATGAAACAGAGTGGGAAGGGAATGAGAGGAACATATTTTCTTTCAAGAAACATAGATCAAGAAATACTTATACGAGTTTTAGATAATGGGTGTAATATTTGAAACGATTAAAATAATCAAGAACAATAAACAAAGAATAGATTAAGATCTTGTACGTAAGAAAAATCTCTCAAGATAGATGAATCCCACAACACAAAGTTTACAAAATAACACTTGTTTCTATTCCTCAATGATTAAAAGAAAATACAAAGTTTTTCTTCTTCTTCACAATAGCTCTCAATATTCTAAAAATATCCCCCTTTTTGGAATGCACAAGAATCCCTTATTTATAATAGAAAGAGTAGAGAGAAGATAGGATAAATCCTAGAAAATAGTCATTTAACAAGAATCCTATTTTTCTTGACTCTCATGCAGAGAGAAAGTCAAAATTTGCTTCCTATGTGACAAAACGAAAATGAAAAAGACATGTCAATCTCTGGATGGAAATGACATGAAACATTATGCTTATCCTATTTCAACGTCCTTGTCTTCCTCCAGTGAATCCTGCTTGTCTCAAAATTCCTAGAACTTCCAGATTGTGCCCTACATCTCAGCTTCATCTAGCGCACTAGAATGGTTTCTCAGGACCTCGCAAGTTTCCTGAGTGTCGCTTGCATTTCCAGAAGTTTCCTCAATCTCTTATTGAGTTTCTTTAATGATTCCAAAACATTCTCAATCCTTACAAACTTATCAATGGTTTTCAGATTGAAGATGGAAGCTGGTTCATGCTGGATTGATTCTTGGATTTGTTTATAGAAATCATCAATAGGTAGAATATTCGATCTTTCATCTAACACCTTGGCGAAGATCTTGATAAATCATCTTCTATGTCATTTGTGACATCAACCAATTGATCTCTAGATTCCCTTAACTTGCTGCAAGCTTCACCAAGAATCTTTATCCTGAATCTGATGGCTTTGGTTAGCTAGAAATGCTTATCCCCATGTGGAATGATTCCTTCTTCAATCAAGATGAGGGATGGAACTTGTTTTAGCACATTGAGAGCCTCAAAAGTTAACTTGAGGTTCCCAACTTCCTTTGAAAATTCATCATCCATTTTGTTTCACCATCCTTCTTTATCTCCTCCAAGGATTTATAAACCTCCACTGTGTCATCAATGACCTTCCTTCCATGTAGGAGTAGCCTCTGAATCCATTCATCAACCATTCTCCCCTTCTCGTTGATCTTTTCAATCCTAGGTACCGATGAGAAATCAAACCAGATAGGAGTAGGGGTAGGGGATGATGTGTTGATTGAGAAGGCTTTAAGAGCTTGAGTAATACCTCCATCAGCTATTCAAATTTCTCCTTTAGCTCATCTTTACTCACCTTCATTTCCTTTAGCTTCTGACACAACATGTCATGGCATCCTATACATCATGTTGTGCTCCTTCATTGTTGTTACCTTTCCTAGATCAACCCTTGTGATCTAATAATCGGTGACCATTATATCCACATTTTTTTTGTTGGCTGCAGGTAGTGGCAATATCTGCAAACTTATGCCTTAAGGCATCCACTGAAACCCTTGAAACCATTTTGGGTTTCTTGGAATATTTGGCAGGAGAGACCTTGAGGGAACTTAAGTCAAAGGTTGGTAGAGGAACTACCACATTCATCTTCCTCAGGGTCTGATCAACTAATGATTGAGGTACAATTGAAGAAGTTTCCCCTATCGGAGGTGTTATGGTTACATCTACAGGTAGAGGAAGGTTTACTTGCATGGAGTAGTGATGAATACAAGTGTGGTGTCTGTGGGGATAGACTCAGTGAATGAAGGTGCAAAAGGAGGAGGCATATCTATGGCCATCTTAGGTCCAAGAAGAGAGAGGTGAGAGGTTGGAGAAGATGTTGGCCATGGCTGATGAAAGTGGTGAAGAAATACGAGGTGAGGAAGATTGGAAGGGAGGAGGTAAGGATTCTGAAGTCAAAGCTTGAGAAGCAAGAGAGAGACTTACCTCTGATGAGCAATCAACAAAAGGAGAAATGAGAGGTTGACTAACCTCATCTTCTGAAGGAATTTTTCCTTGTTCTAGTGGAGGAGGTGAATCTAGTATCTCAACTATTTGTGAAGGAGTGGAAAATGATGTGGCTCCTTGCTTTTCTCCTTTTCTGACAAACTTAAATTTTATCTGCCTCTTGGTAGGGCTTTTATCCTCTTCCCTCTCTCCCTTGGAGGGTCCCGCCTCTAAAGTGGCTATTTTCGAAAAGCTATTTTCCTTATAACTCATTCCCCAAGAAATGAGCCATGCCCTGGTATGGACAAGAGTTTAAGCAGCTCTTTTAGTGATAGAAGCTTTTTCAGCAATAAACCAATCAACGGTTGGGAATCCGTGTTGGTCTCCATTTGACTATTTGTACATAGTGTCTAGGACACTTTCATTATACATGGTGCCTTCAGGATATCACTAGATCTAACATCTTAATTTCTTCAAGCATTAGTCTATATTTTCCTTTCTTTGGATGACAACTTCATCCCAAAGATCAACCTAGATGTCTTCCACATTGGGCACATGTATATACAAGGTTCCATATGACTTGAGGACTCCTCGGAAATCAAATCCTTCCCTGAGCTTCAAATTTTTCTTCAATTTGTTTTGAAGCTCATGTACCACGTTCTTGGCCTTAGCCAGTGTAGAGCATGTATACCTTCCAATTGAAATAGGGAAGGAGATGTTGGCTTTGTGCGCGCTTTGTTGGAATTTGTGAAAATCCAACAATTTTCTAACTAACTCCATAAGGATCAGTTTATCACCTAGGAACTTGGGCAAATGGAAAGGGTTACCATGGAACCTTACCACCCAAAGATAGGTGAACTTCTTGAATTTCAAGAAGATGCAACCCCATTTTGACACTTCAGCCCATGCTTCATCAGAAACCCTTCTTTTCCCGATCGATTCAACCTTCAAATGTTTTCATAGAAGTCTAAGAAGGAATTATTCACTCTTCTATATTGATCTTTAGACCCTTTTATTGTCAATAAGGGAAGTACCGATATATGTGTTCCATTTCTTGGTTTCCCTTCGTATCTAGCCCTAGGTAATTTCTCATGCCTGCTACTACATAGGTGACGTATGACATCATATAGAACTTGTTGGTAGACAAGACTATTTTCATTTGGGACTATCTCATCACTTATTAGGCTTCCCCAATCAATCCCTTGGTCATTCTTCTTTATGATGACCATGAACTGGTACATCCACCCTTGGAAATATCTTGACTCTAGGAGTCCAAATAATCAACTCAGCAGGTGATGATATCACTGATTTCAGAATGAAATCACTTCTAGGGACCAACTTGGGAAACCTAGAAATGGCTAGCCTTATCCTTGATCAAGAACTTCTTGTTTACATGCTTGATATAGTCTTCTTGATCTCTTGTCCCAGGCCCTTTATGGTGATTGAAGTTTTAAATCAACATATTCCTCAAATTGGGAAACCTTAGGAGTTGATCAAAGTAACCTCTTCCAATTTCACTATAGACTCTCCTGCTTGATTTCTTACTGAGCGGGAGGATGAGTCATAGTTGGAAGTGTAGGCCAGGATGAATTCAAGGCATTGAGCTGATATTGGAAATCCTACTACAAGAGGGAGACCACTACCGGCTATCGACTTCATCCAGGAATTCTGAGAAGAATCCTCAATTTTGTTCTAGAAGTCCTCCATATCTATATTATTGAGCTCTGTGTCCCAAATGTCATAATTGTAGCTTATGTAAGAAGGATACTCCATCTTCTGATACTTATACTTCATCTTTCCTATCCTATCTAACTTATCCTTAGATTGGCTGGGTCCGACATGAGGAGTCTCAAAGAAGAAATGCCTTGATGATTTTTGGAAGAGAAATCAGGCATGAAAGTTTTTGGACAATTATACACATCCACCACACTATTCATCTTTTGAGACTTGCAAAACACCTTAGGAAACCTAACACAATGAAGTGTATGTTGGAAGTTAGGACATGTTGAGCATCGATGAAAACCCGACACACTGTAGAAGTGAGGAAGTGTTGGATAAGTGGGAAAAGATCGACACACACGGTGAAACCTGGAGGATGTCGAGTAGGTAGAAAATATCGACACACTACGTGGATCTTGATGGATGTCGAGCACCTAGAAAAACTTGAAACAAGGTGAAAAAGTGAGATGTTAAACACCCTACAAAACCCAAACAAATATATCAGGTTTTTGACATGTCAGATATGAGAAATTCCCACCTCATGATCACTTAGGAATTTCAAACTCTTTTGAAAACTATAGGGTACAACCTATGAAAAATAAGTAAATAACCTAGGGTGAATTTCAAACAAGAACCCATATGGGAATAAGACAAGAATCAAGGAAAATGACCAAAAACCCTAAACCAGTAATGGAGGAGGAAATGAAATGGAAACCCCAAACAAACACCTCAATAAATAACCCAAAAAGCTTCAAAATAGAAAGAAGAGAAGAGTACCTTCAACAAGCTCAAAAATGATCAAAGATGATGGTGAAATCGATCAAGAAGCTCGATCGGGTTTGGAGGTGGAAGAAGCATAAACGGAAATCCAACGCAAAAAAATGTACAAGGTAACAAATGATGTGAAAACCAACTATTTATAACAACCTAACATTAATTACACCTCACTTGAACGCATGTGCCAACTACCAAAAAATAGACATTAATGACATGTCATCATGCTTGGAGCATCTGAAAACCCGATACAAAGGATTTGATTCAATTCAGGTTTCAGGTTTTGGGAAAAATGACATGAAACATGCATTTGACAAAGCATGTTCCAATGCTTGAAGTTCTGAAAACTCGACACAATGGACTTAGGCAATCAGGTTTTGGGTTTTGGGAACATGAGACATGTTACATGCAAGGAACATGTTTTCATGCAATGAAAACCTGAAAACCAAAATCTCTTTCAAAGGGAATTTTAAGAGATTTTTCCAAAATTTTCCTATGGTTATCTCAATTTTAGTTGAAATCACTAAAACAAGATAATAGCTAGCTCCAGTTGGGGACTTTCTTTGAGACATCAAAGGAAGAGAACTCATGTATCAAAAATCTTTATCCATTGGGCTACAATTTAGGAGAAGAAAACCAAAAAAAAAAATAAAGAAATAAATAAAGAAAAACACAACAAAAAAAAAAATTATAATACAGAGCAAGAGAGCATCTTTCATTATTGATGGAATAGCTTTAGATGTTTACCACTAAAAGGTAGAGGGAGTAACTCTCCATCAAGATGTGATAGACAAAATTATTTTCACCATTTAGGTGATGGATTTTGAAAGGACCTTTCCATATAGAATCAAACTTGCCATGCATCCCTTTCTATTCCCTTCTCTTATCCTAGAGAAGTACTAGATCTCCAATCTAGAAATCACGTTGCTTTTATTTTTTGTCAAATATCTTTTTAATTTTCTCTGATGATCTAAAATGTGATCCACCACCTTTCTCCATTCTTCTTCTATCCTAGATAGGTACATTATCCTTTTCTCAATGGAACTTTGAAAAGTTTCATCCTCTATTGCTTTAGCCAACCGTAAGGTTGGAAATTCTACAGAGATAGGAATCTAACATCAATTCCATACAACACCTAGAATGGGGACATTCCAATAGCTCACTTAGGAGTAATCCAATCTACCCATAATGCATCATACAATGCTTTGTGCCATGTCCTCTAATTCTCATCGACCAAATTTCTTATTATGGTCACTAGGTTCTTGTTGCTTGATTCAGCTTGACCATTACCTTAGGGGTAATAATTAGATGAATGAGCCAACGTGATCCCAAATCCATAAAAAAATTTTGTCAACTCATGTGATGAGAAATTGGAAGCATTGTTAGCAAAGATCTTGTGAGGTACACTCGAATCTAACAATTATATTCTCCTTGAGAAAGTTACACATAACTTCGGAGGTTACCTGCTTGATTAGCGCAGTTCCACCCACTTGGTGAAATAGTCTATTGCAGTGAGCAGCACATAATTATAATTGGAAACTAAGGCATGATTTAGTATTCCAATGAAATAATTTCCCCATTGGTTAAAAGGTTCTTCAATTATCACAAGCTTCAAGGGAAGAGATGCCAGCTTAGGACAACAAACGAAATGTTGACAAGCTTCACACTTAACCACCCATTCAAATTTGAATCTGAAAGAGAGTAGGCCAATAATACCTAGCCTATAAGATGTTGTAAGCCGTCACAGAGGAGGATAAATTTCCTCCACATACGAGATTGTGGAAGGATTCTGGCAACCTTATCTGCTGAGACATATTGACACAATGTAGGAATACATCATCAATACCCTTCTTTTATATACCATTATCCCATACAATGTCTCTTGTGGACCTTAATTTAACTGTCCTCTCCTCTTTTTGGCTTAAATGAAGGTTACATTCACCGTAAGTTAAAAATAAAGTTATATCTACATGCCATTCATCGATTATGCTTACAAAAAGCACCATGGTAAATTCTGAAGAAGTACCTTCAGTTTCTTCACATTTTGTCTCAAACTTATTTTTTGCGATCAATTGGCATAGCCTCTTCCTCTTACCAACTTGGTAGGTCTGATGTCCAAGTCATATTCTTGGAATTTGGCTATCCAATTACCCCGTTGACTACCCAACTCTTGTTGATTCAAAATGGACTTAACTGCAGTATCAGGAACAAGAACAAGAGTGTGAGAACTCAACACATAATACCTAAAATGATTGACTTATGTCACCACTGCATAAGAATGATTTTTAATTTGTGAAATCTTCAATTCATTTTCCTTTAGTGGGAAGCTCATGAAAGCAATGGGAGCTTTGATTCCTTCTTCGTTCTCCTACATCGGGATGGCTAATATTGTATCTGCGGAAGCATAGTTGTACATGATGAAATCCTTCTTAAAGTCTGGGCATACCAGATAGGAGAATGAGAAATTCATCTTTTGAATTATTTGAAAGAAATATTCCCTTCACTCCTCCATCAAAATGGAGTTAGCTACAAATATTCTTAGGAAATTGACCTTTTTGAAAAAGTAATGTACCTAGGTTTTGCTTGTAGGTAGGGTAAGGCTTTGATGGCCTTCACCCACTCTCGGGTCGATCTTGGTTCCTTCTTTAGTCATGATATGACCCAGAACTTAACTCTGTTACTCAAACATGGAATTTCTAGAATTTAATGAAATCCCATGACACGTGCATCTTAAGAGTACCTACTCTAGGTGATCATAATGATCACTTCACTTCTTAGAGAAGACCATCAAGTCATCCAAATATACAAATATGACTTTTCCCATCAAATCTCTAAAAGCTAATTCCATATCTCTTTGAAACGTGGCTCTAGTGTTAATCAAAACAAAAGGCATCCTCCTGTAAGGAAAGGTCCCACATGGGGTGGTGAATGTTGTTTTATGTTGATCCTCAATGGCTACCTCGATTTGATTATACCCCAAAAATCTATCAAGCATGGATAACATTTCTGATCCAGTGATAGTCTATAATACTTGATCCATGATAGGAATTGGGTAATTTTATTTCAATGAAGATTGATTAAGGTTCTAAAATTTAAAAAAATCCGATCTCACCATTCTTCTTTCTGACATGGATGATGTTAGCAACCTATGTAGAATGATGGATTGGGAAGATAATCTTTACATCTAACATCTTTTGAATTTCTGCAAGAATAGTCCTTTAGATCTTTGGGTTGTAATGCCTTTTCTTCTACCTATAGGGTTTGACATCAGACTTCAAATGGATGCTATGTTGCACATCCTTAGGCTTGAAAGACTTCCGATCTGCATAGGACCATGCCAAGACGTCCATATATCTCTTCAAAAGTGAAGTGAATCTTCCTTTCTCCTTAGGAGAACAAAATTTTCTGATGTTTACCATCTATGGTTGGTCAAAAGAGCCCAAATTAACTTGATCTACCTCTGAAGAGAAGCACCTTCAGCTTTACTTTTATCTTAATAAAATGTTCATGATTCTTGTCAAATAGACCTTCCATAGAAACCAATCCCTTCATAATCTTATTGCCTTTGAGATAGATGAATTCACCATCAATCTCTTGATATGAATTCAAGATAGACTCATAGAAAGCTGATTCTAATCCTTCAAAATAAAGCTCGTTAAAATTATCCACTTTCTCAAGAAAAAAAATACTTGTTGATCATAATTGAACACTTGCCAATGTGTTGAATTATTTGGAACACTTGGACGATACACAATCTTAATGGTATACTTGTCTTGTTTGAAATTTGGGTGAGGAAGGAGAAGAGATGTAGACACGACTAAAGAATCATCTTTATAGTTGTAATCTCTCAAAACTACCTTGATGGAAAAAGCATCAAAGCATTCTATGTTGTCCCACACCTTGTTCGTGTAATGCCTTAGCGGTCATTTTTTACCCAATAGATCCCCTTACTTGATTTACAATCAACTCAGCATCTCCCTGCACTTTGATATTTCAGATTCCTTTTTTCCTTTCCATTTCTAATCCTAATAACAAAGCTTCGTATTTGGTCATGTTATTAGTATTGTCAAACTACATCTTGAAGGTGGAGGGAAAGATCTCAAAATCTTGAGATATAAGAACCACACCACCGCCCGACCCAGTAGTTCAATAACTCCCGCAAACTTTGAGGGTCCAAATAGCATTAGGATCTTCTTCCTTGATACCTACAGAAGGAACCTATGATGTCATGAAATAATTTCCCAATCCTGCATCTTCAAAGAGAATTTGACCTTTGGGATCATCTAATTTAGTGACCAGGTACTTTGTTTGTGCTTCAGGGTGGATGAAACGAGAAAATCCATTCAGTAGAATTTTATCTTTGGTCCAGTCCATATTGATTTCTCCTCCAAAATCTTTGTAAAAACCTCTTCCTAAGAGAATACCATAAGCGGTAGGATATCAAAGAACCAGATAGTCATTTTTACTCTCTTTTCTAGGAATGTGACAAATGTAAATTATGCATCCTTGATTTGGCCAATCAAGGGGACTTTCTTGGTTTCCATGGAGTAACACCACCCATAAGATTTAGTCAAGGTAATTCCAAGGGCATGGGCTACTTTTTCTACATCACACGTTATCGAGGCTCTCGAGTCAATTATGCAATTACTGAGTTTAAACCCATTTATAAGTAAGGAAAATAAAATGAATCAATCTTTCCCGAAGAAGCAATAGAGGTCATATTATTTTGAGGTAAAGGCTAAGTGGGGCTAGGAAATATGCCTTTTGAAGATGAATGGATAACATCCTTTCTTCTAATGAATTTGGTAAGTTTCTCAAATTACTCAGGATTTGACTGAAGGTACTCGGCTTTTGACATTTGGATCTTAGTTTTCTTTGCATGATCAATAATGTCAAAATTCGTATATGAAGGAATGATGGTGGGCTATGTTCTAGTTACACTGGTGAGATGAGGTACTAGTCTTGGGGTAGGAGAAAGAGAGTTAGAAGAAGAAGTTACCTTTTTACTTGTCTCCTTTTAAGTTTGCGTTGAGATAGGAGAGCCTCTTTTTGCCATAACCATGGGAGCTTCTTTATCCTTCTCCTTAGATCCTTCAACCGGATTTCTAGGGTTCTGAGGTTGAGCTTGAGTGAAGACTGCAACTGAATGACCATAATGGTCACATTTTTCTTCCTCATACTCCAAGTACCCAATGTTGGAGTCACTAGCTGAATCGCCAAAAGACTCATCAGTATATCCTGAAGCTTCAAAAGATTCATGAGAACCTTGATCTTCTAGTTGTTCAACTATTTCTACTGTTGCGTTGACAAGAGGAGCTTCAATGGCCAGTCTTGTTTGAGAAACAGTCAACCGATTCCTATCTCTTGTGGGAGTGCCATTGGTATTGTTGAAATTCCATCTAGGAATATCCCGATAAGGAACATTGGTCACCTGTTGAGACATTTTCTTCTTCAAAGTGATCATGGGATTAGTATCTTCTGGATTTGAGAAGAAATCTAATTTTTAGGCTTAGATGACTCTCTTCTAAATTTCCTACCAAAATGAGATCATCTTCTATTTCAGTGGTCTGTAGCTTGAGCAGTAGCCAAATCAGGGATAACAGACCTTCTTAATAAAAAGCTCACATCATGGGGCTGAGTGTTTATGAAGAAACACTTTTGATTTTAAAGAGTGGGAATGGATAGCGCCGAAAATCTTCTAAATAAGATTGTTGAATTTTTCCATGAAGTCCCATGGGCTAATGAGACTCCTTCTTCATGTGTGTAAGTTGTTATAACAAGGCATGAGAATATTTACTTGTTTGAACCTTGCTTCAAATACGGATCTCATGGTATCCAAGTTGGTAATGCTTGCATTGGAAGATGGTAGAACCATTATGTTACCACACCATTCAATTTTCAATGAAGAGTCGAATAGAGACATCTTCATGAGCTACCCCAAGGATGTCACATGCTACAAAGAATGAGGTGATGTGTCCATCAGGTTTCACTTCCCATCACCATTGAATTTGGGAACATTCTTACGAGATCCATGTGGTAGTTCATGCAATGAGAGGAGTTAGAGAAAGAGGACCAATAGCCGCACGCAAGGCACAGGTTTTTCTACCATCCTTCTTAATGAAGTGATTACAAGAATCTGAGTATTAGACAAGAATAATGCACGGAAGGTTACAGATGCTTTTTATTCTTGAGGAACCTAAGTTCTTTGGATCGGAAAATAACTTCTTACTCGATCTATAGATACAACACTGTTGGGGGAAAGTCTGAAATTGTGTTGTTGAAGCAGATCAAAAAACGGATCAATTTCTCCCCTGGCTCAGATTGACCGAGTGAAGATATTTCTAGCCATCTTGAACTGGAAAATGGATCTACTGAAAATAAGGAAAATATGGAGTTTTAGACACCAATAGATAAGATTCATCTTATCAATCCGTATTCCCAATGGAGTCACCAAAAATAGATGGTTGGATATTTTTCAAGCCAAAATATGAAGTTCAACCACGAGACATGGGATCAAATCCCTCCTCAAAGTGAAGTGAGGCATCTTGTTTATTACTAATCTAAAACATAACACAAATAATATGTAAAATATTCATGCTATTCTAACCATTAAATTTGGGATACAATCTCGAGATCCATATCAACATGAGATGGATATATTAAAGTTTTAGAAATAGAATAGATTAAATATTTTGTCAAGACAAAATATCTTGTATGTGTGGAAGTGTATTTTTACATGATGAAATCTTTCTTGAAGTCTTGACATACCTAAATAGGAGCATGAGCAATTTCTCTTTTGACTTCTTCGAAAGAAAGCTTCCCTTCAGTACTCCATCGAAATGGAGTCACAAAAAACTGTTGGTTGGCTATTTTTTCAGGCCAAAATATGATGTTCAACCATAGTACATAGGATCAAATATCTCCTCAAAGATAAGTGAGGTAGCCTATTTATTATTTGTCTAAAACCCAACAGAAATAATATGTGCAATATTCACGCTATTATAACCATTGGGGTTGGAATACAATCCTGAGATCCATATCAACATGAGATGGAGATGTTATAGTTTTAGAAATAGAATGGATTAGATATTTGATAAGACCAAAATATCTTGTATGTGTGGAAGCGTAGATGTACATGATGAAATCCTTCTTGAAGTCTTGGCATACCAGAATAGGAGCATGAGCAATTTCTCTTTTGAATTCTTCAAAAGAAAGCTTCCCTTTAGTTATCCATCGAAATGGAGTCTTACCTTTTATCATCCCAAGGATATCCTTAGTTTTATTATTGACCTTAAAATGCTTCACTTTTGTAAGAATTTGCAACATCTTCATTCATGTTCCTTTAGTGGGCAGCTCATGAAAGCAATGGAAGCTTTGATTCCTTCTTCATTCTTGTGCATCGGGATGGCTATACTATATGTGTGGAAGTGTAGCTCTATATGATGAAATCCTTATTGAAGTTTGGGCATACTAGAATAGGAGCAAGCTCTTTTGACTTCTTCAAAGCAAGCTTCCCTTTAGTGCTCCATCAAAATGGAGTCTTACCTTTCATCCTCCCAAGTATATCCTTGGTTTTATCGGATTTTGGGAACATGTGACATGTTTCATGCAAGGAATGTGTTTTCATGTAATGAAAACCCGACAACCCAAAAATCTCTTTCAAAGGAAATTTTAAGAGATTTTTCCAAAATTTCCTATGGTTATCTCAATTTTAGCTGAAATCACTAAAACGAGATAACAAATGGCTCCAGTTGGGGAATTTCTTTGAGACATCAAAGGAAGAAAACTCATGTATCAAAAATATTTATCCATTGGGCTATGGAGTCAGGAGAAGAAAAACCAAAACAAAAAAAGAAAGAAAGAAATAAATTAAAAACACAACATAAAAATAAATTATAATACAGTGCGAGAGAGCATCTTGCATTACTGATGGAAAAACTTTAGATGTTTTCCACTAAAAGGTAGAGGGAGCAACTCTCCATCAAGATATGATAGACATAAGCTTATTATTATCAATTTGTATTCCCAAAGTGAATCTCAACACATAATATCTTAAATGCTTCACTTTTCTCACCATTACATAAGCATGTTTTCAATTGTGACATCTTAAATTCATGTTCCTTTAGTTGGAATATCATGAAAGAAATGGGATTCCATTGGTTAGAATAGCATGAATATTGTACATATTATTTATGTTATGTTTTAGATCAGTAATAAATAGGATGCCTCACATGTCTTTAAGAGGATCGATCCTATGTACTATGGTTGAACCTCATATTTTGGCCTAAAAAACATCCAACCAATAGTTTTATCAATCCATATTGAAATATAATGGATTAGATATTTTTCAGCCACCGAATAGGATAAGCTTAGTCTTATCAATCCGTATTCCCAGCAGAATCTCAACTCATAATACCTTAAATGATTTACTACTCTCACCACTACATAAGCATGATTTTTAATTTATGACATCTTCAATTTATGTTCCTTTAGTGGGAAGCTCTTGAAAGCAATGGGAGATTTGATTACTTATTTGTTCTCTTGTATCAGGATGGCTTATACTATATGTGTGGAAGTGTAGTTGTACATGATGAAATCCTTCTTGAAGTGTAGGTATACTAGAATAGGAGCATGAGGAATTTCTCTTTTGAATTCTATATAAGAAAGCTTCCCTTTATTGTTCCATTGAAATGGAGTCTTACATTTCATCATCCCAAGGATATCCTTGGTTTTATCAGATTTCGGTGAACATGAGACATGTTGCATGCAAGGAAATGTTTTCATGCAATGAAAATCCGACAACCCAAAATCTCTTTCAAAGGGAATTTTAAGAAATTTTTCCAAAATTTTCCCATGGTTATCTCAATTTTAGCTTAAATCGCTAAAATGAGATAACAAAACCTCATCTCATATATATCCACTATGGGAATGCTTCTCCTCCCACCCATACACTTTGCATTTCATTTTGTTACACTCATTCATTACATTTGCATATATTTGTTACACTTAATCTTTCTTTCTTATACAACTGACATGATCCATTTTTCTTAATATGTTATCCAGATAATCAGTATGTCATTATCTTTATCATATACAGATGCACATTCACTTGGTTTCTAGATGGGAATGAAGATCTCTTATAGATTTTTACATGCTACAATAATACTTGGTAGTTTACTTTCACCTAGTCCCATCGAGGCACTTAGGGGCATATAAGTTCCTCCTCTCACACACTGCACGTGCTATTGTTTCATCGTTTACTACTTATAATTTCTAGCACATTACTTTCTACCGATACATACACACCTTGACATAATTTTTGTCTTTCTAACATTCTAATCGGTGGTTCATGTGCAATATTTTCCTTACAAAAATATATGCCACGACGGTTGCATAATATAGCTTGCTTGTATTTATTTTCTATTGTATGTCATTTTTTGCACGCTATGCCCTATGTCTTGTTTGATCACTTCCTTTCTTCTTTTGGAAACTTTGGCCCTAGTTGTCTTGTGACATTGTGAGTGATGTGTTGGATTTCACAGTAATGTGTTGTCATTTATGTCAATTGGTCGGTGATTTCATGCAATGTACAAAGTGTTTAGTGTTTTCCCAAGTTTTCCATGTGTCTTCATGAGGTGTCAAGTCATGATGTCATGGATTCAGGCATGGTCTAGGTGCATGGTCAAGTAAGAAAGTTGTGTAAATATGTACTCCCAAGATTGTATGAAGACTCCATAATTTCTTTACTGTGGTCCATAAGATGTGTGTGAAGAGGTATTGATTTTAACAACCCCACATGGTCAATTCATGAAGAATCATGTAATTCCAAGCTTAATCCTAGTCCTAGATCAAGTAGGATGGCATGGAAACATGTGAAAAGGATCAAGGAAAATTATTTAAAGCATGGTTTTGTTAGTATGAGATATAATTACATGCATATGAGGACTATCGGTCAAGAATAAGGATTATAGGGCATGAATATGGTCATTATAGAGATTTTTGGTGCAGAGAAGCCTAGTAGGAAAGAAAATATGATGAGCCAAGGTATGATGATGCAAAGAAAGAATTAATTATCACAATATAATGGTTTATGAGGCATACATGACTTAAAAAGTGACTAATAAGGTGATTTGAGCACTTATATAGGTTTATATAACACTATTTCTTAGAACTAAAGAACAAATGCTGCAAACATAAGATGGGGTAAAGAATTTTAGATGAAACTATGAAAAAAATGGTCATTCTAAATCATGTAAGAGGAATTTCTAAATGTATTGTAAAAATTTGAGGACCTAAGAATGAGTTTTGTTTAAGTTATGCATGTTTTACTAAAACCAAGTTTAACTGGGCATGATAAAACATTGACCTAACTTCTTAGCACTCAAGAAAAATTGAAAATAATTATTTAGGTAAATAATAAGAATATTATTTTAATAGCACTCACATACAAAAATTTTGAAAAAATTTGTGTTCAAAAGAGCAAAGACAAGAAAGTTCAATTCATTTTTCTACTCGTGTTTTTATTTCTCCAAACCTTCTTTGTGAACGATTGACATGAAATTGATTTTTTATTTCTTCAAATAAATTTTGTAAGTGTGAAAATCACTCAGGAGTATAGAGAAAAATATCTATTCTATGTTGGTTCTATTTTTGTTCTACGGATGTGATGGTCTTATATGAACTTTGCACTAATTTGAAGAAATTTTGCTATAGAGTCCTATTTCAACAACTCGAAGATGAATCTTCTATTGTGAAAGATTATAAGTGATGATGTTTAAATGCTCAAAATGTTTTTTAGGAAACTTTGCTACATATTTAGTGTGAACCATGCATATCTAGCTAGTCTCCCACTAAGATCTAAACAAGCCTAAAACTAGTCTTTGGTGTATGAGTGAACCTTGATGAAAAAACATGTTTTTGAGTGAAACATGAACATAGATATATGATATGAGTCTAATATATTCCATTAAATATCATTTTTAGGTTGATAAAGTGTCTTTTTTTTCTAACGTAAATCTATCTTCTTGAGGTAGTGAATAAGGCCTAGTGAATAGTCTTAAAACTTGGTTCTTACTCTTACCTAAATTACAAAGAGTTATTAGGCATGGGGAAAATTTTCATTTTGAAGTTTATATACAGAAATTGATCATGAAAATGTGTACAATTTGTTAGATTTAAGTGAAAATAAAAACTACTTCTTGATGCTAATAAGTCTTCTTGAGTGAGTTTGTTGAAAATCATGTAAGGTTGAGCCTAGTGCCTTATGGTGAATCATTTAATATGATATTGTGAAGGTGTGTAACATCCTTAACCATCCTTGAAATGTGCATTTTATGTCATGATCAAATAAAAAAGTGTAATTTTTTTCTAAAATAGTGAAGGTACAGATCTATGAATGCAAAACTATTAATACCTTGAGTTAATGTATGAGTCAAGAAGAAATAATGAGGCCTTGTTAATGTTTGTTGGTTAAAGATGAGCTATAGTCCATTAAATATCATTCACAAGATTAAAAACCTTTGAAAAATTCTTGGTGGTAGTACGCAAATCCCATCTAAGACTATGACTTTGAACCTCTAGGAATATAAGTTGATGGATGTCAAGGAAAGATGTATAAATTATCCATACTTTTTCTTGATGATTCACGAGCCCTTGACATGTTTAGAGTCCTCTTGCAAAAATTTTTCACTAGAATTATTGATTTAGAATATCTTCTAAATCCTCTCCTTATTCATGATCGAAATTTTTCTCCTATGTACTCAAATGGAGCTTAAAACTAAAATGGTGAAGAAGAAAGGTTGAAGTGGTTATAGAATTTTTGTTGAAGGCTCTAGTAATGTGCAAATATGTTTGACATGTTTGAAAGTGATTCATTGAGTTTCTATGCATAGATAAATCATTAGAAGAATATGAGAACAACAAGAAATTTTTTTACAAAATAGTGCTCGGAGGTCTTAATGATTTATTTACAGTTATGCAGCTTTTCCAGTAGTTCAAAATGATCCATCCCTCATCATTTGACTCTAGATAATCCTTGAAGAGGCTTGAATATCATGAAGTTAGAACCAATATAGGTTAGATGCAAGAAGACAAATTTATTGAGGAAGTGTTTGTGAGTACCTTTTTTATTCAATTATACATATGGAAGAATGAGTTATTTGAAGATTCAAAGTGATAATGAAAGGTCAAAGTTCATGTTGATAATTCATTTTTTATATAAGCTCATTTTTACCATGTAAATGTAGTTCAAGATTAGGTGAGCTGAGTTAATGTTTAACCGAGGGATTAGAGTGAAAATGTTTTGAAATTATGAAAAATTAAGAGAAGATAAGAGAAGAGAAGAAAGGTGAGATGGAATAGTGATCACAATATGTTTATGTTAAAAACAAAGTGATGAAGGTGATAAAAATTTAATAATTAAAATTTAAGTTATTTCTCACCAATTTGAGAGTAGGTGCTTCCTTGCAAGTAGGTGCTTGAAAATTATTCAAGTGTGTTCTTGAATTTGTATCGAGTGGATTCTTCAAAATTGGAGTGGGTGCTCAACATATGGTGAAATCATTGTAACTTTATAGGAAAATTGTCCAAGTTAGTTCTCTAGTTTCATTGGGTCCTTGTCTCTTGATGGGTTTCCAAAAATAAATCTCGTCTCCCCATATGGTCATGTGTGTTTACTTCTCTCTATGTATCTCATTATTAAATATTCATGCTTCATTATAGTTATGAAATTTTAATTATAGATGATTGAATAATTGTAAATTATTTCAAAAGTTTTAATGAAAATGATTCACTCCTCTCACTACCTAAATTGTAACAAGATGTCCCATATTTGAAACCTATTTTTGTGGTCTATCTTTGTTTGGATACTTTCTTGATTACATTATCTTTTATTCATAATTTCAAATTTTTCTAATAACACATGTTACTATCCACTATGTTTGCATGTGTCTTAGTTTATACCATGCACATCTCCTCCCCTATGGGGATATAGTTCAATATAGTATCAACCCTCTCTTTTGGGCCACATTCTCCTATCAATATCGCATGCACCCCAAATGAGTAGGGAATACATTCAGTGAAAAATAACTCCTACAATAACTCGTATCTATAATATAGATCTACACAAGACAACCAAAACATAGAAACACGGTCAAAACGACTCAATATCTTACTTCGGTCCTTAGCACAATACAAAAACTATGGTCTAAACTCGGATAGTAGAACCTAGGTGCCTATGTCATCCATTAGGCACTAATTTTCTAGGAAACATAAAGTCAACTTATCATATCATAACAATTTACAAAAAACTTTAGAGCAATTTCATAGTTACAAGCACAGTTGTCCAATCACATAATGATTTTATCTCCTACATCTAGCACAATTAGAATAATTCAAAACTAATCATGAAGAAATTAGGGATGTAAAATATGTAGTGATGCTTATCGTGTAGACTCATGGAAGGAGATTAACACTAGACCTATCTCCCCAATAATTGTTGTTTGGCATGAGAACACCAAAAAAAATCACACTCGACATGATATCACCCAAAAACTCACTTTTGGCATGAGACCTCCCAAAAAAATCATTATTGGCATGAAATAATGAAAAAAATCACTATTGTTTGGCGAATTTCACAACACTTTTTCTATCCTTTACACTCCTATACATCAAGTGCACACTTTCCTTTACACACTTTTACATACTTATGCACATTTTTCTATGATTTATCATATACGGGACTTTGACTACTCTTTTTCTCTTCTTTTATAGGTCCATCCTTATAAGAAGAAGTAACCACAATTAAAACACATACACTTCACCCCTAGGGTCACTTTCCTTTCGTAGTCTCTGTGCTTCATTTTGCATCATTCCACTTCTTTGTTTATCCACTAAGAATAAATTTAACCACACAATATACATGGTTATAAGGTACACATCTCTTATTTGATTTATGTTATCGATTATTCACTCAAAATAATAAATTGGGGGAACATGTAGACACAAAATTAGACACTTGGGTACATTTCTAGGCCCTAAAAACATGCTTTAATTTACATAAATCCTAAACAAGAAAAATAATAATTGACAACTAAAATTTTCCACTTTTATCTATTTATTACTTTCTATTTACTTTTTTTCACCCTACAACTCATTAAAAAAAAATTAATCTTGTATGGCTTTAGACAATAGCACCCAAGCACTCATGTCCCCTCTGGGCGCCTCGACCATTTCTTAACTATCTCACTCTTTTAAGGTATCTTTTATCTTTTGGGGATATTTTTAAATTATGAATCATCCTTTTAGTTGTCAATTACAAAATTCAAATAAGGTAATCATATAAATACATAGTTATATGTTAAAAATCAAGGACGAAGAACTATACATTACTATCATCACCTAAACTTGCATTAAAAATGAACTGCTATCTTTCAAAAGAGCACCCTACTAGAGAGATGACAGTAGAGGTTCTAATCTTGCTTCGAATCTTTTACTTTCATAGATATAATGGAAACACCTCAATTTTGTGGGTATACATTGTTGATGTGAGTCTCCAATATCAAGGTCATTTCCTTTTTATGTATTCTAAACTATTTTTTAGGGTTTTGAGGGTAAAATATGATTGTAACTAAAATTGAAATGGGTGATACATCAAACTTGTTGAGGCTTGTTATTGAGTATATGCACAATAAAATTTAGAATGAATTCTAGATGCATGAACCAATTTTTTCCAGCAGAATACTAAGGTAAAACACTTTATATATTGAGGACATAAATCAAAACAACACAATAAGATAAACATGCACACTAATACTATAAAGAAATTACCAGATTTATAGCAAGGTAAGATGATTAATTAGGGAATTGACATTCACAAGGATTAATAAAGATATACACACCACTACAAATAATTGGAAAGGTAGAAATTATGTCTCATTCAAGGGTGAAATTGGTATAAAATTGCTTCAAACTCCTATGTCAAAAATTCCTCCTTTGTGCCTTGTAATTGCACACAATAAATATTAGATTATTCACCCAACCCATCCTAAAAATAGGCTAAAATTTGTACTCACCCATGCATTCTAATTTTACCCCTTTATCATGAATAAATAAAGGGAATAAAAATAGACATGTTGATTACAATGAGGCATTAATAGCCTTAGTTGTAAAAATAAATTTCAGTCAAGTGCAGTTGACTAATCTATTTTTAATAAAACTTTGGGTAATAATTTTACTAAAATTAAATACTTGCTTGTTGTGTAAGTCTTCTCCAATGTGCATGCAATCTTTGTCTTCTTCTTTTTTATGTGACACTTGCAACTTGATCCACTTGCAATGATATTTTTAGCATTATTTAATTCTGCCCCCTTAGATGCACATGTAAAAATAATCTCCCTATGCGATAAAAATCATTTTCTTTGTCTTTTAACACTTTTCAAATTCACCCACCACCACCGTGGGACCACCTGTAGGCATGTGCAAGAAAATAATACCATTATTTGTAAAAAATAAGGTAATTAGCATGTCAAAAGGGTCTTCTTGATTTCTAATGTTGACATCTATGCAAGAAGGATAAATCATGTTGATAATGACATATTTGTCCCTTTGTGATTACATGCATAATATTATTCTCCTACAAGTAAAAATAATGCTTTGTCTTTTCACTTAGTAAAATTCATTCAACTCCAATTCACCCACTGTGGGGACCACTTACAAAAAATAAGGTGATTGGAAAAATTCTAATTTAGTCCCTTTCACTAATCCATGTCACACAATAATGTTGACATCCTTCCATGCATTGTTTTCCCTAACCATGGCATATAATATGATTAAAAATCATTATACATTGATTTGATTATTACCACCTTTGGTTTGGTTATATTCACACTTTTGATTTGGACATGGGCATGCATTATAGTTTAGATAATAATCACCTATTATTAGGCCCCTTTTCATGATCATGATATATGCACTTTGGATAAGACCTTAACTAAGGTCAGTAATGATCATGTTAGTCGATCGGTCCCCTTTGACTAGTGATTCGGCCTCTTCTATTGACTTGGAAAATTTTCCAATGATATAGTTGGTAGACTATGGTTTCGAGCATGATTTTGTTAAATCATTACATATTTTGCATATTCGATATGTTATGAAATCTTTAGACTCCTTCGATGATGGATAGACCCTTGATTGTTTTGTTGGTGGCATTTGACTTAACTTTGGGTTAAGTTACACTGTAACTATAAATTTACATTGATAATTTAAAATGAGCATTGGTCGTTGATTCACAATTATCAATCCACATGTCCCCTCGAGTTAGGGTTTTGAATCAGTAATGAATGTGGTTAGTGCTTGTTAATATGATTATCTTGTACATGTAACTTGAGATCGTTTATCTTTTGATGATAATAAATGCAACCTTATTTTGAGTTGGTATAGGTTTTATATCATCGATATTTTGTCATCTTTGATATCAACTTTTGATCTTCTGAATTATGGTGACATATTTGTTACATTGTGAGTTAGCATTTAATGTTTAATAAAATTTGGCCTTTAATCCATGTACCATTGCATCTCATTCATTGATCCTTTAACCTTAGTTGGCATGGCGAGTTAGGTTTGCATGGTTGTTGAGTTGAATGGGTAAATGTGTGAAACCTACCTCATTTTTAATATTTTGTGGAAAGATAGGGTGAATATCTACATTTTTACATCATTTTTTCTCTTTTCGAGCTTGGTTTATCTCTGCAAATAAGTGTTACGCCATAGTTATTGTAGGTTCATGCTCTCTTTATTCATTTATTTTGAGCAAATCATTCTTGGCCATGAGTTATTATAGGTTCATATTTTTAATCATTTAAGAATAAATCAATATTCGTTCTTTATTGAAGCTATGTGTACTCAAATATTTATGATTCTTGAGCCTCTGTGAAGTTTTGTAGATTTAAGATCTCAATTGATTTTTTTTTTTGTCTCTCTGTGAGTGAAATGTGACTTTGAGCTAGTGTCATTCTGGTGATTTTATCTTATTTTGAGATCCATGTGGTATTTCTTCATGGTGGATGCCATTTTTGTCCACCCAAGCTTTGTAAGGTTTTATGTGAAGAAACGATTACCATTGTTGAGTTCTAAATCTAGAAACTTGCCTCTATGGTTCCATTTCTATGCATGGAGTTCATTTTTCCATTCTTTGTGAGCTTCCTATATAGTTATTCTTTATGTATCTTGTTCTTGATCTCTGAAATTTCCTTTTCTATCGAGTTGAACTATTGAAGGATTTTTGTATTTTCTTAAAGGTGGCCATTGATGGACAAGGTGAGTGTATCATTTGTAATCACTGTAACCTTTGATTTTGCATTTTGAGTTTTCTCACACCGATACTCAGCTTCATTACATTATTGTTGTGTTCTTTGTGTCTTCTGGAAATTTTGAGTTCAACAACTCATTCTAGGTACTTGTTTTCTACTCTGCATTTGAAACATATTCAAGGGTTTTGAGGATTTTGATAAGAAAATGGTGAGTTCTTTGAGAATATTTTCTGTTTTTAGAAACTTTGAAATGAAAAAGATTTCTACATTCCTTTTCTGTATTTCACACCATTCTTCACTACATCTGGGCATGATCCAGGTCCCTTTTCTCACCTGTAAATCTGAGTTCTATTTTCCATGGACTGTAGAAGATGTCATTGAATAACGAAATTGAATCCTTCAATTTATGATTGCAGTGACACAAATTATCGACTCTTTGTGTGCTCTGTATTTTGAAATCTAGAGATTCTCTATTTTCTTGAGTTGAGCTTCGTGTACTCAAAACTTGAGATATCAATGTATATTTTCTTTCTAGCTAGTTTCTTTTAAGATATAACTCAATATGGGTATGACCTTGTTATTAGATCTTGGAAATCAGACTGTTTAAACTCCATTCCTCCCTAATATTTCTTAACAAGATAATTATTGGTGTTTTTATCCAATCTAAGAATGAATGTACTTGAATTTCAATTTAGAACCATTTTGTTGTACATGTATAGTAGATTTATCTTTCTCTATAACATGAATCTATATTCTAGTTAGATGAATCATGAGGAACTTAGTTAATGAAAAAATGATGACTTCTATTCCTTAAATATAATGCAATTTTTTTTTTAATTTGTGATCTATTTCTTCCATAATTACACTAGAATGTCAATTTTCCATTGTCATTATATAAGACCCAACTGATGTTTCTTTACTTTGAAATTATTTAAATTTTCCCTAATGTACTGATCAATTGATTTATGCTAGAATATGTGTTCACATGCCAATTTCTAAGATGAATCCTTGATGAGAAAGCAATGAAATTCATTAATTTTATTTCAAATCTCGCAGTTAACTTTCTTTTCTAATCATGCCATTTGCTAGTTCTTGCATTCTACTGAAAGGAATTGTCCTTCAATTTGAATCAAGATTCATTTTATGATCTTTTTTCTTGAAATCTCTGAGTTATGGTACATGTTGATCATTCTGATGCCTTAGCCATCTATCATGTAACAATATTTAAACCTGTAGTATTTGAAAGTTGAATCTTTGATGTTTTTTTTGATGACATATAGTTGAATTTGTCACTAGAATCTCTTTTGAATTGAATTTTGTAAGCTTTATTTATTTTTGCCTTCATATAACTCAAAATGTATTGGAGAGTCTTTAGCCTTTAATATAGATGGTAAATGTGAAAGGGATAAAACTCCTGAAAATTGTACCTTAATTTGATTTCCTATACTTGCACCTTCAATCTCAACTGTAATTATGATTGTACTTATGATTTTAGGACATATACATTCATGTTAATTCTCTGCAAAGCTTTTTTTCTTATCTAGAATCAACTGAACTCACCCTCCATGCATTTTTTTAGTGAATTTTCTTTACTATGTATTTAAAAACTACTCCTTTTGTGCCATTTGTAATTGGGATGATGATATTCTTTTGTCATGCTTTGGAGATAGTATGAAAATGCAATCTTCTTTCCACGCTGCATAAGTGTACTTGTTTCATCTGAAATATGTACTTAATGATTTTATTCAAAAGAATGTACCTCCATTGAAATTTTTAACTTGATCATTGTGAAAGACATGAATGAATTGTTCTTTGCTACAACTTATACCTTTTGAGATATCATGAACTATTTTTTTATGCTTGAATGTTCACATCGAGGTGATCAAAATTACACTTAAACTCTAAATATTCCATGATTCCTCCTTTTTTTACCATGGTTAAGAATTCTATTCTATCTTGAAGCATGTTAACTACTAAAAGTCAACACATGTGCTTTGTTTCTGTATCATACTTTTAACGATATCTTGAATTTGTAGCCTTGACTTATGCAATGTATAATCTTCCTTTTCTCCAAGTTATTCTAATGTATGATTTAGTTTGGTATTCTACTGAAGCTCTGAAGCTAGATGATTAACATCATTATCTATAATTTTTTTGTATGCATTTTTTTTTGAATCTACAGTAATAAACCATTATTTCCTTTCTGGATTTGTAAAGCTATATTTTCATTTATTCATCCTTCAATTTGAACTGAAATTATGACAATATTGATCATCATGAGATAAATGAACTTCTTTGATTCAACTTGTAGAAGGTGGTAGCTTTTTATTTAAATATTTCAAAGTATGCAAACACAATAATTGGTGTTTATTTCTTTTTTCTTACATGTACCTACACATTAGATAAACTAGTTAGAAAACATTAGGGTTTTTGGCCTCTTTTGTGTTCCATATTGACTTTCTTTTCTTTTTTTCTATCATTATGATTTTGAGAATGCTATGTGCTTCTACAAGATAGTGCTTTATGAATTCTTTATCTGTCTCTGATGTACCTTATGCTTATGATATATAAAAATCCATTTGCATGTAGCTAGGTAGTACATGAGTATAGATCAACCTTGAGCTCAATATATATGTCATTCTTTCTTTTATTATCTTAGGTACACTATAGTTTCTCGAGTGAGTTAGATGAAATATGGATCTAGAATCGGAGAAAAGGATATTAAAAGAAAAATGCAAGGTAATGATGGGTTTCTTCTATACTCTTTTACTTTTAGATTTATGCACATGTAATTCTTTCTTCAGTAGTTATGAGTTACATCCCTTGGCTTGTGTGGGAAACATATGATTTCTTCATCAATAAATAACATTAATTTCTGTAGCTGAGTTGTATTCTTCTTTCCGCATTCATCTTTTATGATGGATATTGATTGTATAATGAAATAAACATCTCAATCACATAATTAAATGTATTTAAACATGTATAAATAATGAGTGTGGAGGTACCTATAAATTAATTTTGAAATCTCTTTCATGTAAAATATAACTATGTTTTTTGTTCCTGAATTTAACATTTCACCTATATTTTGATTCCTTCCTTCATCAAGGCAATGCATTAGTCATTTAAGGGCTTTTGTTTTCTTAATGAATATGAGCATGGAATAACATTCTATGTGAGGTGTTACATTTTGTAACAACACACATAGCTATAGATTACATGTAGTTAATCAATTGTTACAACTGAAAACACAATAAAACTGTAATGCATCCCCTAGTTAGGTCCATTTCATTAATGCCTTCCATCGTAAACCAAAGTTTCGAGTGTTCACTTTTTCACAAGTGCAAAAATTTTCAACAGAACCTATAGCACTCCAAATCATCCATCTAACATCCATTCATGGGGGAAAGGGACCACATAATCTGCATACACAACATAGGAAGGGGAATTTTTTTCTATTTTATCCACACATTATACAAAATTGCTACATTCTACATATAACCCACTATCAATTGCAGCTTGCACAACGGCATCCTAGGGAAAAATTTCTACACACACTCATAAAAAGTACATATATTCTTAGATGTAAGGTCGTAAGTTCACTCTTGGGGTGACCCTCATGGTCACTCACTCGACTCCCATTTTTCATATTTTGTTTTTAGGTTTGATGTAGTTGGTGGGATTATGCAGGTGAGCTTCTCTTTTACAGGTTATAGGTACCTTGGGAATTCAAAGAGTGAATATCTAGTGATCAGCTCGAAACAACTATGAAACTCTTGTGACACAACAAAAACTAGATTATAATCATTCATGCAGTAACACATGCCCATTAGTAGTATAGAATTCCAAGGAACCCTTTCCCTAGTGTGTGCACCTATGTCCGACTCTGTTTGTGGGTTTATGAATTTATAGTGAGCATTTATGACACTCTTCTTGGGTAACTTGTTCAATACTTTTCCCAGTCCAGACCAGTTCTAGATCGAGCATAAATAGGCTAAGTCTCTTCATATTTCTCTTGTACTTAGGGTTTCATATGTACATCTTAGTTTGCTTTTGTTATTTTTGGATTTCATTGTTTATACATCAATTACTCTAAAGTACTTATATTTAAATCAAATTAAATTAAATCAGCCTTATAGTTTTAAACTCTATAAGTCTCACTCATGTTTCTTGGTTTCTCTTCTAATCACTACAAAACTAATTTCCTTACTTGAAGTGTTAATACAACATCAACACCTTCTATAAAGGTTAAAAACATTGTTTAGATTTAGGTAACTTTATTAATGATATCCCTCGGAAAAAGTATTGAAATGAACACTTTTACACGTTACTATTAAATTATTGGTACGTTAAATTTTCCTAACCACATGTATTCAAATGGATAAAAATAACGAGATTTTTGTGTCCTTTAAATGCTTAAGCTATGTTTTTTTAATGAATTTTTTTTGAAAAATGTTTTTTTCTTAGAATTCCGATAGCATCCATATATGAATAAGTCATTCATTACATCCTTATTTTGAAATTTATGAATAAATTCATAAATTTATGTACTTCATCAACTCATTTAGGATCGTATTTATGTCAAAAGAGACATACCAAAGGTGAGAAATATGACAAAAATAGCACATTATCCATTTCAATTCACAAATAATAAACATAACGAAGGACAAAGAAAGAGTCATTACAGTATATCTTTTGTTATGAAAGACAAAAATTTAAACTTATGCACTTGTAAATAAAACAATTAATGTACAATTATGAAAAAATGTAATCACATGGGTATGATCCGTGAAAAGTCCCAAAGAACCATAAAATTTTTATATAGAAACCAATAGAAATTGATGCAAGAAAAAATGGATTTACTTTTAATATCACATCACCTAAATATATATTTATATATAATAGTAGGCTTCGAACATCTAAGCTTTAAATTACTCCAAGTATGAGTGAAGCATACCATTATTGATGTTGGCTAAAAATTTAATTTCATGAACTTACATGATTTTATGCTATAAAAGGGTTTTCCCTTGCAAAACTAGTCCTCCACAAATACCATAATGCTAAGCACAAAGGTGGCTCATTATTTCACTTTAATTTTGTGGACTAAATATGAGGGGAAATTCATGTTTGTTTTAATGAGGTTTCCCACCAATTCTATGAATAAACTAAAACTTGCAAGGTATGCATTCTGACCAATGGGAGGATAAGAAATGTGAACCCATGCTATAACAAGTTGTATAGTTCCTGGAGATTATTTTAATTCCCTCATCGTCTATAAATCTTTCCATAGAAATAGATGATGTCATACCTTCACACAATATTCACTTCAAACATATCAAAGCAATACATAACATCATTTTCCATTCATCAACTGATATGGTAGACATTTTTATTTCCATTTCACCATGCTCCACTATTCACCGGTGTGACCAGACATAGACCACAAAAATAAAACTTCAATTAAATTATATGTCTAGATTTAGTGTTTCTATTACTTTGTGGGAAAAAATTTTGATTAGTTGAACAACAATCTTGTAGAAATTATGTTGAAAACATAGGTTGTATTACTAGAAATAATTTTTTTCCTTGTCTCTAATTTTAATGGCTCGTCAATAGATATTATTTCCATTACTAAATGCCTTTTGAACCTTTAATTAAAGATACTTCTACACTCCTTGAGTGGGATGTATCTAATGATTACTCTCATTCAGTTCCATCTACCAAAAACAAATCTATGGGTCCTCCAAGCTACTTGACCTTTGTAGAAAAATATCTCAGATAGTTGAAATGGGAATTTTTTTAAAAAATGAATGGGCCACTATTATAGTAGAGGACACTAACATCATCATGGATAATTTATTTTATATGGCCTTACCATTGTAAAAGGTGATAGACATGGAAATAAAAATGTTTTGGAAAAGAGAAATGGCATGTGGTTGTGTGTAAACTATAATGTGGACATTATACAGTGTGACTTTAGATATGAAATTCGAATTGATTTAAAGGATTCCATTGAGAAATTATATTTAGTTACATCCTTTGATGAAACAATTGAATCAATCATGGGTGTCATAGCTAGGTATCTTCACTTTTTGTCTATAGATGATGAAATGACTAATAAAATTTCAAGCAATGACATAAGATGAAAATTCATTTTCACAATTTCCCTCAAAACAATATCTCATAATGGAAAAAACAACTATAATGTGTCCTTTTGAATTATAAAAATTGGAAAATTGTACTACTTCCTTACGGTTGATGTTGGGAAAGTGATTTTCAAACCTCATATAACGTATTTTTACTCTTTTCTCAAAGTATAACCATATCTAGCAAGAATTTTTATTCCTTATTTTTGTATGTAAATTTTTTTCTCTCATCATTTACTACTTTTTGGGTCCATTTGGTTTTGATTCAAAATCACAAAAAAAAAATTACATCCCTCCTTTGTTCAAAAATAAAAAAATAGTGCAAGTTATGTATGTGGTTTATTTTCCAATATTATTATGTTTTTTTAGTAACCATTAGTCACTGATAATAAAATCTAAAGGCATGTATATTTTTTATTTGTTTCAACATATCTCCAATAGATTTGAATAAAAGTATGTTTTCCTTTTGTTTAACAGTGTCTTAAATTAAAACATTTCAAAGAAAAAACAAATCCTCTTATTTTCGTGTTTGAATATATACAAGTCTCTAAACAATGTTTTGGTTGTTACCCCTTTCCCTTTTTACAGGTTGTTTCCTATGATGTCTACACTTAACTTTTGTCCCTTTAGACACCCGATTTTCATCACCCGCATACTCCTCATAGGTAAACATTACCTTATAAAAACCTAGAACTATTAAAACTACCTAAATCATTCCCCTCACCTCCTAAAATTAAATTGTACCCCTTATAAATTACATTTTACTCACATAAACTTACCATAACCTATTTGAAACCACCTAACCATTTCTAAACCATCCCTAACCCATTTTATCCCAACCTTTCAACCTCCCTAACTCATATATCCCCTTCATAACCATAATCCCTACACCATATACCCAAAAATCATGTTTAGGAATTGGTTTCAACCACTTCTAAATGTTTTACCCATAATTCTAACAAATCTTTAGTGATTATAAATAGGAGTTTCAACTCCTTTCTCAGGGATCTTCAAAAATTTCCCATATGCTCATGCATTCTTGTTTTCGAGCCAGATAGTGAGATTCATCGACTCCAGTGATCTTCAAGCCAAACAACAACATCCAAAGCTTCATCAAAGATCCTACACACACCAATATTAACAACATTTATTCTAAAATTCTTCCCGGAAGAACAACAATCAAAATTTGAGCTTATCAAATTAAAATAATCATTTGTAGATGCTCGGTACCTTTTCAATACTCCAAGGTAATCTTGTTTACATTTTTTTATCACATCACTATTTTTTAAATGAATCAAGTTGATCTCTTACAATTTATCATTTTTAGAGGAATCATAATTTTTTACAACAATTGTCAACAATTGCTTTGAATCTCCCCAATTCCTTTGAATCTCTTGTGATTCCTTTAAATTGCCCACGATTTTTCTAAAGTGCCAAAGAATCCTTTGAATTTCCTGTGATCCCTATCTTTTACTACATTTTTAATCAATTTATAGCATTTTATCAACTTTTATAAATTTATATCCATATTTAACTTATCTTTTGCAAGTATGTATTTTCTTTAGATGACTATTTCAGGCCAATCACACCCCATCAAAAGCATTTACAACCTTCAAATTGTCCAAAAATATTTCTTTGGGAGAAATTTGACATCCTTCACAAGATTTCTTTGTGTGTCATCAGTTTCAGACCTAAAATTGGTAATATCGAGGATCATCTCTAATTACTCCATGATATCCAACAATAAAATAGGAATACTACTATGATTATTTCAAAGTTATCTAGATATATATACCACATTATCTTGGGTCACCAATCAAGTGGATCAGCACTTGTCTTTTGACCTTGAGTCTAGCTTCATATCTATCATTTATCTATTGTTATCATTTTCTAACATTTTTTATTATTCCAATCAATTCAGCTAATAGTTTAAAACAAGTTGACATCCTCCAAAGAAGTCCCTTTGGATTTCTAGATTTGGCCTTTCCTGAGAAGCTCATCTACCCATCTTATCTAACATTTCTTGTTTAGTTGTCTCTGTTATAGGTATCTTCAAATGTAGAAGGGAGAAATTCTTATTGACTATGACATTGATCATCCATTAAGTATCAACATAAGTCACCATAGTTACCGGTAAACCCTATTTCTTCCTAGGACGAGTTAGTGTTGATATTCCCTTTCATCAATTTAGCCTAGGAAAGAAAAAAATCAATGAAATATGTCCATCGGTAAGAACACCAAAAATTACATAGGTATCATATTAATTATACTCAACACATTTGTTACCATTCTCAAAAGTAAAGATGTGACACTTTTAAATGCTAAAGACCAAGTGTTCAATGAAAACTATTATTTACAACCCTTATCTTTGATTACATTTCTGATGCAAGACAATTAGTGGTGGGTTGTAACCAAGAGTAATATACAGAGACATACTTTCAAATTCTCATCTAATCATTCTTTCCTTCAATGTCTTTGGCTAGAAACTTTCCTAATTCACCACCAATTCCTTCAACCTTTAAACCTTTGTTCCAAATACCTAGAGAAACTATTATAGGGCCATCCTTCGAGCCATATTCCATTTTTATCTCTAATACTTCTGATGCCGACCTTCACCCAACATGTGAACCCGCACACAACCCTCATATAGAAAACATAATTTTTTCTTATCCTACATGTTCCTTCTCTTTTCCCCAAACAACACATGTTCATGTTGAAAAATACAACCTATTACCCTCTAACAACAACTTATAGATACCCCAACTTGGCTTCCTCTTTAGAACCTTAATGCATGTTTCAAAGAAGGATAAATTTATTGTTCAAGATCCTTACCTACTCTATCTCGATTACAAACTATTTTGGCATGAAGACAATCATGTCAAGAAGATTCCATACTTGCAGCAAATGCAAATATGAAAACAAATGGACATCATTTCTCCCTATGGAACATAATGGATTTTTTCCATCAAACTTGCATTATAAGGTGATTAAATTAGGTTGAATAAATTGGCATCACTCATGTTAATCAAATTTTCAAGTCAACTAGGTGTGAGGAGGCCAATACAAATACATAGGACACATCATAATTTTCCCCAAAAAAATTCATGTATAGCCAAATACCATTCATATTGTGTTGGAGATTTTGACATTGTTCTTATACAAAGAGAAGGGCCCCATTTAATTTTTTTTGATTTTTATGTTAGCTGGTCTCGTGCGTAGGAAGCCCCACAATTTTAAATTTCCGATGATCCATACTAAAAAGATGTATTAATCGATGATAATGCTCTTGCATATTTTCCTTTTCCTCTCAAGATGTAACCTCATTTTTTAACAAGGTTGCCCTAGATCATCAAGAACCACATGAAGATTTCATAGATATAGTTGATCATGATTATTTTGACATTCTGATGCATTGGTTCAAACTTCTTCATTTGTTCCCTCCATTGGACAAATTCTAGAAAAAAGAATAAAAAAATCAGTAATTCATTCTTGAGCATGGGAAAGCAAAATCCTTTCACTTTACAATGGTTTGAACTTGGCCTCTCACCAATAAATGAATACAATTTAGAAGGGTTTTCTCGATGGATTTTTAATTTTGTTTAGAATATGGAAAGCCATGTTTAAATAATCAGAATGAAATAAATACTTTTACATATATCCGCTATTCATTTTTTCACTTTTTCAATAACCACGTTGGATCCAACCCTCATTTTAGATACTATCTTCTCAACCTTATGATGTGTCACACAAGTAAAGAAACTGCAACATTATTCATGAAACAAAATATTTAATATGGTGTCCTAAAAACTATGCACACCTTCTGTAAAAGACTTCAAGACTTCCCCAATCAGAGCCTCCACAACATCTTGATGGAATTTGGAATAAATATTTAAGGTACATAATCATCTTGAGAAAATATTAGAGACTATATTTCAGATGTGATCAGATAATTAGGCTCCCAATTCTATGCTTCAATATTAGAAGGGAAAATAAACAATGCTCAGACCTCTACAATGTCACGTGTGATGTTCTCCCAGTTAATCCTCAAGTTGATCAATGATGGAGGACCCTGGACAATGTTTGAAACTCTCACCATGTTTTGGAGTAATTATACCACATATTAACCATCTTCCATGAAGATGTCTTGGAAATAAAACTTGGGGCATAAGTCTATTGTTATATGTGATATAATAACTATGTCTACTATTTTTTATTTGACTTTGTGCCCGTTATTTACAATATTTTTTTATTGTAGGTATGAATGGAAGTATAGAGGCTCTTCACATGTCCATGGTTTCTTATGGATTCAAAATGGACCCAATGTTGATACACTGGAATGAAAAAATATTGCATCTATAGAGGTTTCTAGAAATATGTTGATAGATATGTGTCCTTTTGGAATTCTAAAGATAACTATAGACGATTTAAATAAGTAAACTGATCGATTCAAGGTTACCTTTTTTTAGACACATCTCATATTTCCCTTATTCTCCACCCATTTAAATTGAAGATCTCTTAAATCGGGTTCATCACTACAAAAATTTATCAAAAAACTTTCTTATGGAAAAATATAATCATCTTCAATGTTCATACAATTCCGAGTGGAAGACCTAACCTAGTTCAACTTTATTTATTAAGGATGATGGAATAATTAAGTACCTACCTTAAAATTTATGTTAGGTTAAAAATTCATAACCAAATTATCTTATCTATTTAAAGATCCAATGTTGAATTTTAGAATGTGCTTTCTTGCCATGTTGTTCTAAAATACATTGTAAAATATGCTTCAAAGGTTGAGTAATGTTAAGAAACCTATCACCAAAATTTTTCCATAATTTGAAGATTTGTTGACCTGATTTCCCAACACATATTTTCATTCATAAAATACTATCTAAGAGTTTCTTTGAACACAACATCAGTACACAACAAACATGCCATATGCTGCAAAATTTTCCACTTGTTTTGTGAATTCGTTCCTTAGTTTCCTTGAATATGGGAAAGAATATCTTGAGGTGTGTTTCAAAATCAAATACCCTTATATAAAAGGAAACTCAATTCTTTGGTTTTATAAGGCATGGCCCATAAATATAGAAATATTGTCTCTTATACAAATGGATCGAGACTATACTTATAAAAAAACTATATTGGAGATAAATGGAAGCTTAAAACATCGCCAACTATTGTTCATGTATACGCAATATTTGTCATTAGATATTATCATATTCAACGTCATTTGAATTGTTTTTAGACTGAACTCCTTTTATACAATAACTTCAAATATTTCTTCATACATTGGAATCACCCCAAGACATTATTTCAACTTAGAACTTGTTCAAGAACAATTACTATCTCAGATCATGTTATATGCTCCAACACTTACCTTGGAAAATCATAATGTTCTAACTCTAAATTTGAGTACATCTATTTAGATCCTTAAGCTCATTTCGATGAATGGAGCCTTCTTTCACAATTGAACCCCATACAAAACATGGGCCTTGAAAATTTGCATATGTTGGGTCACAAAGACTTTGATAGCCAACATAATTGGAACTATTATGGTCATCCCTACTATTTACAAGAGGTTGGTCCATCTGTTATATAAATGCTAAGGATCAGTATTAATATCTCTCGTGATCATAGGTCATCCATAATATGTGTTTCCATATTCTCGCTAGAGAAACAAATGGTGTTTAATATTGTTTTCCACAATTTCTCACACAAAACAAATCATCCACTATTGAGATTAATAATTCAAGTAACCAAAAGGATAGGAAACTCATATCTCATTAATGTAATTAAGTTAGCATTCACCATAGTTATATCTATAGATAAATCATGTCTTCGTTCACTTGTACTTACTGGTGTTACTGCATTCAAATTTTTCACATCAACAATACATGCTTGCCTCCACATACCTATCAAAGAATCTAATCCCTTAAAAGGAAAATCTTATTAATATTTGAAAGATTCCATCAAACATTTTGAGTATATTCTTATTGATGAAATGAGTTTCATTAGACCCTAATTTCTAAAAAAATGACTTTCATCTTTGGGAATATTTTCCCATTTCAAGACATCATAATTCGATGGTATATCGATCATCATTTTCGGTGACTTGGGCCAACTTCTACATTTTATGGACATATCCTTATACATGAGTCATTCTTATGAAGCCACCCTTTAGAATTGATTTCATACTTCCATCTTGTTAAAAATATTTTTCATCAGTAGAGTTACACCCAAGAATAGGGTTCCTTCCACCAATTTCTCCTCAACATTGAGAATGGAATTCCATGCTTAGAGAATTGGGAACTCCTTATGTCAAAAAAATTCCTTCCTATCATTACAAGAAATACAAAGCTTCTACAACTCCCCATTTAGTTTCCAATAATGAATTAGTCAACCACCACAATCTCAATATGTAGAAATTTTTGAGTCTTCGAATCACTCATTTACTTACACAAAGCACCAGAAGAGTCATTTTAGGGGAACATGGTGATGATCAATTGTAAAACATATCACTTATTTTTAAAAACCAAATTGTAATGCTTACAGCTAACTTGTGGAGAGAGCTTGATCTTGTGAATGGTTCAATAGGAAAAATTATTGACATTGTTTATGAGATTTCCTCAACACATGGGGAATTACATTTATTTATTGTCGTCACATTTTGTGGATATATTGAGCCATTTTGGGATCCTAGTAATCTCTCCTATGTTCCTATTTTAACTATTTCTAGAGGGAACTGCAAGCAACTACCAATCAAAATGGTTTGTGCTTTGACTATCGAAAATTCTGAAGGCCTTGCTTTGCAAAAATTTAGTATCGACATTGGTGAAAAAGAAATACAATCTCTTAGATTTAATGTCATCTCTAGAGTCCCCTCCCTTTTCAACATATGTATTTCTTATCATTTATCTATTGAATGCTACTTAAAAATTAGTCACTATCCTCTACTTCATGTGTGAAATAAAGAGGAGGATGAACTCGAATTCCCTCACCCCTTCCCCAAACTTTCGATTAGAAAAATCCCTACATGGATAACATTTTTTCCTATTAGAAACAATATATTTGTTTGAATTCCATTTTTTTCTTTTGTTATAACAATAATAACCCTTCCATACTTTAAAAATATGCATATTTTTCCTCACTTTTTTACCAATGTGATTTTATACCTTCTCTCCACATGTTTAGGAATCATTCACGTTATATTTTTTTGATGTAATGCTACATTTTAAAGTTTTTGGTTGAACGCCTCCACTTTTTTACTTCAAAACCCCTTTTAGCATTTTCATGAACCTACTCAAGTGTGATTGATATTATTTATACAAACAAATAGTTAAGGAAACGAAAAAACATACATACATTTTATGAATGGAATTGATATATAATAATACAACTCTTCACTTACATGTATGCTAGACAAAATATTCTTCCATTTTTTACATACTAGAATTCTTGTTCACCACACCACATGTTAAGCTCACATTGACTTTAATTAATATGAATAAAAATAAAATGCATATGTGGAGAGTCTATAATAAGAAACTTGTGATTGGGGATTTTCCCTCTAAAGTGATGTTTTTTAGTTATTTCCCATAGAATCTAATGAAATAGATCATACTAATTAAAAAATTGGTGTGAGAACATCAAGATATTTATTTTTTAAAGGGATCTTCTCACATCAGTTAAACTAGCACTTATACCGTAACAAGGTGCAATGTCATGTGGATAGTAAAAATGTCATATTTTATTAAGTGTTCAAATGATTTCAAGATCCACTCAAAAGTTATGTTTGACCTTATTCGTAAGGCATGTAAGGTTATAGAGTTAGCGAATAAATTTCAAGATGCATTAAATAGTCATTTCCAAGTCGGGGCTCAAGGAAATAAACATGTGTATCCAAAACAAATTGATCATTACATTAGTGACAGCCCACCTCGAATATGGTTTCTCTCCTATTGGAGTAAGGATTATAATATATTATAGAAACATGCTAACTAACCAAGGCAGGATTGATATTTTATTGAATGCATATTTTTTAGGTGTAGAAGAAATTTCAAAATCCACAAAGCCCACAACACCAAAATGTTCATGATCACCTCTTATAGTAACATCAAAGACATCGCCCAAGTTGAAGAGGATGATAGAGGTTTTATCTAGTCCAACTAGTGTTCATGTGCATTAATTATAATATTTTATGTTTTTTATAATTCAAAAATTAAATTATTTTTATTGTTCCAAGATATTATTAGTAATATAACTTGTATTAGATAAAATCATTTTTAAAAAATTAGTGAACATTTTATTTAAAAATATTTTTAATATTTAATATTTCTAACTCATTAATAATTTAAAAAATAGATTTTTTAAATTAAATTATTCATGTTTAAATTAGAAAATACATAGATACTCGAACCATAATTTCAAAGATTTTAAGATTTTAAAAAAGTTTAAAATAAGTATATATTTAAGAAAATGATGATAACATATGCTTAATGTGTATATATATTATTTCTAATGTATTGACATCTAATTCATGTTCATAATTGTGAATTGAAAAAAAAATTTATTTATGAATGTATTACTATTTTCAACCTTTTTAGATTTGGGATTAAGATTTACATAACCAAAAAGGAATGAAATAAAAGCTACATGAGGTTATTTTGATTAATTAAATTCTAAAAATAATCATTCAAAATCGTAATAACATATTAATACTTGCAAAAAAATACACAATTCAATAAAAGTTCATAAATACCTGAGATTGAGTTCACTTAGCTGATTACAATTGATTACGAGAAAGTAAGGGTGATATGAATGATGGAACATGTGGGTCTATATTTGAATATGCTTTGAAACTCTAATTGAGACATGAAGATTTCCTTGGGTTGAACCATAAAGTAGGGGAAAAAACATCGTACATATGATATGTGTATTGAGCTTGCTCAGAACTATGATCTGTAACTTTCTGGGTTTTTCTCTTGTGTATCATTATCACTCTTTTCAGTTCTATCGGTCACACTTTGGGAACCTCAAAAATTTCTCCTCAACCTTGTAAATTTTAGCCATGGCTAGAGATTCCTATAAAAGAAACATTATTTGGGTTATGGGAACGTATCGTGTGCACCATTGGCATTGGAATTGAAGAGTAATAAAACTAGACATCTTGCTCCACCTAACATGTTATATCTAGTTGTAGTGTAATCATATTTTGACATTTTTTCCTTGATAACTTCTAACTTGAGTTTCTCTCTTTCCAATCTACTTGAGTGAGTGACTTTGAATGCTTGCAAATGTGAGAAGTAGTCCCCTAGACTTAGTGGGAATATTTACACTAGTATATATTGTTTCCCTAATGAATGTGCATGGGTATTTGTGAACTATAGGGATATTTGGGTGCCTTTTGTGTTATATTTTCCAATAGGAGTCCATAAGAGTGTTAGGTTCTAAATGAAGTGAGTTTTACTTTCTTATATATGCTTCTAAATGTTATTTAAGTTACAAAGGTTGATCGGAGGAGTAAATGACCCAAATACTAATATGTAACTGAAATTATGTGATCAAAATGAGAAATGGGAAAATCATACACTAGGCTCAATACCCTATGGCACAAAATAATATTACTTTTCGTTTTTTACCATAGAAGAGAAATATATATTATGAGGTTTTGAAGAAAAAAGTGGAGTTTCTAGATATATTTAATGCATTTAATTCTTAAAAATTGTTGATAAATGAGTGTGTATGACCAAGATAGTTAGACAAAATACTTAAAGATGTACTTGAATGAGAATATGTAAAGAGAAATTTTTTAGCAAGAGAGAAATATAAAAACCAGTAGTGTCAAAGAATATAATTAGAAAAATTGAGTGTCTATATTTTACCTCTTTAAGTATGAAATATTATTACATGCTTAAAGGAAAAAATTCCAGTGTGTAGACATTAATTCTTCACTCAATGTTTGTTTCGTAGGATCTCATTTTTTTATGTTTTCATGCTCCATGATGAAACTAGAAACACAATATGTAGTCAATGTCAATGATAAATAATTGAACTTTAACTCAAATGAAAATATGTAATGTAAATGAAATCTAAAACTGTAAATACTAAAAAGAGATATAAAACATGGAAGGAATACACATGTTTATTTTGTGGATGGAAGAGTTTATCATTATTTTCCTATACATAGAGATTTGGATTACTAAAATTTATCGAATAATTAGGGTTGATTAGTTCCCAATTATTTAGAGGATATGCTAGAGTATCGGATGTATGGAACCCAACACATGAATGTCAAAGAGAGATAATAAGAATGAGGAGCCAAAGAATCATGTGAAGGAACAAGACCATGTATCAAATTCATTCATCAAATTTGATATCTTCCCCTTTAATTGTAAGAGAAGAGGAATTACTACCTACAAAGAACCTATCCATTTTGATATCTTCTATGAACCCATGAACCACACCATTGGAAATGAATCAAGACCCAATTTTACAAATTAGAACATTAAATATCAAATAGAAACATATGCCTCCATACTCTCCCCATGTGCTGCACAACTGAGTAGAAATTTAATAAAGGTGTAATGTTCTTAAATGTATAAAGAAAGGAATATTTATGCCCCCAATACACCTGAAACTAGAAATGAAATTAAATTTTGTAGAAAAGAAGGAATGAAACACTTCATGCCCTCTAAATTTAGTATCTAATGAGTCATCTCAGTCTTAAACTGTGCCAAAAAATATGTTCATGTAGGTCAAAATATGAAACCAAGGACAAAACTATAGTAATTACCCCCAAGGAAAATTGTAGAAATGGGTCATGAATTCTTTTACAATCCCGACCGCACTATACGTTTTTTAACTTGTGTTTGATTTTTTCTATTTTAATTTATGATGTTTTATCTGAGTAATTTTTCCCCGTGTCTGAGCCTAGAATTATGTCTATTTATTTTTAAGTGTATAATATACCCAATAATAATTCCCCCTCTTTTGAGCCACATGTGATAAAGAGTTTGAGCACACGAATCAAAAGAATGGATGTGTAACTATTTCTAACAAGTCTGATAATATTTGTAGAAACTATATGAAGGGAAGATTTGGTGGCCACCAAGAAGAAATTTTTCCTAAAAAGAGGGTGTGCATGATGGAGAACATGGCAAAAAAAGAGAAATAATAGTAGAAAGAACAATACTAGAAACATTTTCAATAAGAAAACTAGTAGCAATAACAATAATAATATACATGTAATTGGAAAAAGTGAAAATATCACTGCAAACAATTTCAAACAAAAGGATTAGCACTTTCAAATATGGGACACCCATGTCACAATACAATCATTACCTTTGATCCTGTAATCAAGTAATGTCATACAAGAAGGGATGGTGCCAAAAACATGGGATACCCAATATGTCACAATAAAAACAAGGCCCTTAGTCTATAATCAAAGTATTAAAAAACCAACTACACACAAAACTAACAAGTATGTATAGAAAATAATAGTATCATAATGTAATGAAATGACATAATAAGTGATATATAAAAGTGTGTGAAATAAGAGTTTTCAAACCCTACACAAGACACATGTGTTAGTCTTGTTAGCTAAAAGATAGAAAATACACTATATATGTAATTAAGTGTCATAAAGAACTGAAAAAAGGTACTATGATGAAATAATAACACTTGAATTATGTGGAAAAATCCTCCAACAATTTTATTTAACCATTATAGCTGCTATTATCATGTATCGGTTTGTATGTACTACATCATGCTCAATATACCTTGTGAACCCATATATGTAAAGAATAAATTTGTTTATCTATCAAACTAGAAGGATAAATAACATATATAATGTATAGTAATAAAAATGTATGCTAGAGAAACAAGTCCTTGGTTTTGCATTTTTAAAAATATTTGATTATTTTGTGATTATATAGGTTTTTTTCTCTAATGCATAGATATGTAAAAGAAAGGGGTTGGCATGAAATTTATCCAATGAGAACCTCCCAGGAGATGAATAAATTTTCATGGATGATGGAGGACTAGGTCTCGATGTGTCAAATAATGTGAATTGAATACTAATGGAGCGATGGTAGTAATATGTCCCAAAGAGGGTATGATTAAACTAAAATGGGAAATCCTAACCTAATCTAATGTTATGAAAAGTAGTAAATAATAGATAAATAAAATAAATAATGTAACCCAAGAAAATAAGTATAAATGTAAAACCCTAATCTACAAGAGGGGTTAGGAATTTCTTAGTTAATTAGACGAAGGTATGAGACTATGTCATAGTGTCAATCAGAAAATGGGAGGAGGAAAAAATCACACAAAATCCTCAAAAACACAGATCCAAGCTCCCTAAATAGACGAGGGTTCTTTGAGAGGGAGATGGGTGCCTATGGGTGGCTTGGTCTAAGATGTGGGAACCCTTGTCTCTGAAAATAGTAATAAGCCATCCTATGAGGTTTCATTGGATGTTGACATGTAGTTGTGTCTTGTCACACTAGATTTTCTAGACTACACTTTTTTGTTACTAAAAACTAGTGATGAAGAAGGGACATGCAAAACAAAAAGACATGCATCAAACCCCTAAAAACAAATATACATATGAAGGGGCCCAATTTTCCTCAAAGGGCCACAATGGTGGACTTACTAACTAAGTGTTGCACTATATTTTAGACCTGATGTAATTTTATGTCTGTATGTGTAAATTGCACCCTAGGTTACTCTTTTCTTATTCACACTTTGTGAAGTATTGAGTAATAACTAAATGTATAATGTAATAAATGTGTTCATTGAAATAATATAATCCCCTCATATGAAGTGTGATGTAGATGAACCAGGATTTTTTACTTGTGATGGAAATAGATGGATAGATTTGTAGCTTTAGGGGCCTTTCATGGATGCAACTCTAGATGGTGATAGTAAATCCTTAGTGTTTTTTCCGTCATTATGGTCTCATAACTTAATATATATATATGGTTCTCTCATTCTAATTTCATAATTAACCCCAAAAATTCCAACCAACAAAAATATACAAAGCTCATCTGGCTAGAAAGCCCCCAAAATATTAGATTATATTGCAAAGAGGATAAGGGTGCCCATCGTGGACAAGGGCGACTCGGTCACCCGCATCCTAGCTGGGTTTCCCAACAAGAAATAGGATGAACAAAAATGGAAACACAGACTATGAAATTACATGTGGAAGGTCGGAAGTGACGAAAAAAATAAAAGTGAAATGGTCAAAGGACATGGGTTAATTAGTACTTTCTTCACTCAAGAACCATATGAATAGTAGTATGAGACCGGGACTAAATATTGACTCAAAGTGCATGATTTAGTGACTACATTTTCCCCCACTTTATGTTGATGATTATTAATCTCGATAATATAAATTGGATAGAGATGTGTACCTGATAATCCATGTAGTGTGATGAAGAAATGTGTCGAAGGACTTGAAAAAAATGGAGTGATAAAAAAGACAGAACTTGGAGACTAAATATTTCAAATTTTTAAAAGTGATGAGAGTGAACCTAGGGTTAAAGCACATGTGTAGATGTTAGTGTATGTAGTGTTCTTACATGGTTAATATCATGTGTATACTATTGATATAAAAAATAGTACCCTTCGATTTGTCATGCTTGTGTGAATGAGCAACTGGTGTTTTTGGGTAACATGGGTACTATCTCCAAGTTTTGGGACTTACTACTTGAGATGGACCTCTAGAAAAGGCTGGTTCCTACTCCTAAACCATTTGTCACAATCTACTCTAATGTAAGAAAACTATCTAATCCTAATCTAACAATTCCAAGGGACCAAGGAGAGAGTGTGCATAAAAACAAAGCCTACACTAAATCAATGATACACAAGAAAAGGAGGGTTGTTGATCACAAACTTAACTTCCTAAAGTGAAGAGGGTTGAGAAATGGAGATGATGGGAAAGATGCATCACAAACTAAAGATAAATTTTACATAGAACAACACTTTAAACACATTAAACACAATTCCCAAACCTGTAATAGAAATTAGAGATATGCATAATATACCATGTAATGGTGAGAGGAAAGAAGAGACAATAAAATAAGAAAGGGATGAAAAAAATGTATCACAAAATAGAGTTTATTTCTCCATTAGTTCACATAATACATCATTAGTGGGCAAGGAAGAATAAAATTCCATTACAAAGCAAATAGAAAAGGTTTAAGCTCCACATTCAACCCTAAGGAAGAAAGAGAGAGAGAAAGGAGAGAAAAAGTCCAGAGAGAAAAAAAGCCCCTCCTTATAATATATATCCCGAATATGAGAGAGAAAGGAGAGAAAAAATTAATCCTACCTCAACCACCCCAAAATAGTATTGAATTTTCCTACAACAATGATGGGTTCCACTGCAAAATTCATACCTCCATGTGTTTTTCCTTGTTGGGAAAGAAATGAAGCGCATACTTCATTATGGTGGTAGGTGAGAAACCTGATAGCCTTGAAAATGGAAGACTATATTTATTTATTTTTAAGAACTTATTCCCACTAATTTAATGATATCAAATGTTGAGAGGTTTCCAAACAGTCCTCTCTTGCTCAAATATGAGCTTCCAGTCAAAATTTATGACCATCTGAAGGTCAAGATCCAGTATTCCACGTGGGATCTCATAATATTTTAATAGATCTAAGCATTTAAAATTCTTGGTGGGCTTTATGATCCATCTTTCATTGAATTGACTTTCTACCAATATTTTCCAAACTACTTTGGGTTTAGAGTCTATATGTGTAAGATCCACATGGAAGCCCCACGAATTCTTAAGATTTTTTTATGCATTTTAGGGTCTTGGGAATTGATGTGTTGACACTGGCATGGTCCATGAACATGCTACTTAATTCCCTTGGGTGATTAAAGCACCCCACTATATATAATGTCAAAACCCCTTTTTGGGTGGGACCTTTGTAGTTAGCTCCATGTGAAACCTTGCGGGCTTCCAAGACTTTATCCCCTCCTTTCACTCTTGAAGTTGTGATAGTTACACGATTGACATTGTTTGCGATACTACTCTACTTTCTTTGTGTTTTCACTAAGTCCCTTCGATTTAGGAGGAAATATGTTGGACCCTAGGTATGTGGAGACTCAACACACATTTGGGGGCCTACCTTTGTATTTTACCTTTGAAGTTATGTTGATGAGGCACGTGGAGGCTTCCGTTGGATCTTCCCATGATTAGAATTATGAACGTCGGGTTCTAATTTCTCAGGCTGTGACCACATGAAGAGCATGCACACATTTGGTAACATGCCTTTGATATTACCTTTGAAGTTGCATTGATGAGGCACGTGGAGGTCAAGCACATCCCTATGGTCTCCCCTTCTATTGCACCTTTTGAAGGTGAGTTGTGCTAACATGTGGCACCTTCTATGGTTTTGTTTCTTTGCTTCGAGTCAACTCTCTCTAGGCTCGATTTTGACCCCTTGATTTTGAAATTCGAGAGTTGGGAGTGAGGCATGGAAGGGAAACAGAGGGAAGGCATGCATGAGGAAAGCACGTGGCACAATAGGGTCTACATGGGTGCACAAGAGGAAAATAATGGATGACGAATTTTAAGGCATGTCTAGAGAAGGGCACGCAAAGAGGGTGCAAGGGCAAGGTGCCATTGGAGGCACACATGTAAAAGGGAAGTGTGAAAGGGGAAAATGGAAGGAGAAAAGAATGTGAAAGAAGAATATGGAAGTAGGGTGTGAATATTCAACTATGGAAGGGCACATGATGGAAGAAAGGAAAGAAGGAATGTGACAGAAGACCTAGAACTTAGCCAATTTGGAAGGCATCTGCAGAGGGGTGCATGGAATAATTTCATGGAACAGGGGAGTGCGTGGGAGGATTACAACCTATGAAAAGTGATAAATAAGAAATCCTGGATGGGTGCACACAACTTGAAATGTGAAGCATCAGAGCCAAAATGAAAGTAAAAATCATCCAAATAGCTAGGAGAGTTATTTGGATAACATGTACTCACCATGTGTGTGTTGTTTTTGTTGACTTCTTTTTCCAATATGGATGGACTTGGAAAATATAATATGATCATGTAGTCGAATACACATCTATAGGTTAAAAATGCATGTATCTATGTAAAGAAACATCTAAAAATAGTACAAAAATCAAACTAAAAAGGATCATGTACACCTGATCTGTGATGAAATAAATGGTGTAGAAAGGTTATCTTGTAACTATCAATGAAGTGTGTGTTTTTGGGTGATCCCACACCGTTTTGGATGAAGTATTGTAGGGATAAATATCTTTTATTCTTTAACATTTAACTTCTTCCCGAGACTTGGTGAAAATATCTCTATCTTGTCCAATTTTTTGGGTGATCAAATTCCACTGGTTGAAGTAGTGTAGGGAGGAAATTCTATTGTATCCTCTAACTTGTAACTACTCCCTAGAATGCTAAGGACAATCTAACATATAAAATCCACTGTTGTGTATGGGATTCATAGACTGGTTGGAACCCACTCGTAAATTCTATACTTACCATAGATTTTACTAGAGATTGAACTATATCGAGTACCATGTGTTAACCAAGAATGATTCCCCCTATTTGGGGGCACATGCGATGTCATGAATAGGATAATTTGGCCCACAAATAGGACCAACCATGTATACTAAAACTCATCCCTTTATGGGGAACAAAAATTACGTGTTAGAGACAAAGGCCCACACAAACAAGTAGTTATAAAACACATGTTAGTATGAATAAGCATGCACGTAGAAACAAACAATGTGTAAGCTAGAACATAAGAGGAAAATGTAAACCTCAAAAATACAATCATAGGCCGTACAAAAGTAAGTTGTAAATATGGGACACCAATCACGGTGTCGCAAGACACTTAATGCCATCATGGCCCCAAACAAGAAAATGTGTGCACATAATAAAGGGAAAATCCCATAAACAATAAAAATAAATATCAAACAAACAAATACGTTTGGAAGAAATTATCCCTACATAAGAAATGTTACACATGAGGCACCCGTTATCATGGTAGAAAAATAACATGTAATTTAAAGCATGTATAACCCGATAATGGAAAATGTTTCACCGAATAAGTTGTGTGATAAAATAGATAAGGTAAAAGGTTAAGGAGGAATACCTATCATATATAGGTTAAAGGTTGATTGCACACGTTACTAATTTTTTTCCTAGATGATTATAGTAAAATCCTTTTTTTTTTGGGAAGGACTACCTGTAGATACAATGCAAGACCACCAAATGATATTAAATAGTAAGAGTCAAAGGAATTCCTAGCAAGACTAGATCAAGGAAGTGTGATGCTTTCTCTAATGGTTGTCAATCATCTTTTTTTATCAAATTAATGAAATTAAATACGATAAATAAAGGTCCTATTGCTAACACTTTTATTTAGGTATCTCAAAATGTTATCAAAATACTAGATTAAGAAAAGTATTTAAATCTAAACTAATCTAGAATCAGGAAAAGTATTTTTCTTGTAAAGATAGGTCACATAGGTGTTAGGCAAGGTTATAGAAGTGTCCAGTAAGGTCTGGGTGGCATTGAGGTGATGTTAGAGGAAGTTTTCTATAAGTTAACCTAAAACAAAGTGACTGATATCGATCCGTGATCAATATCGGTAAAGAGGGAGATCGACGATGGTTAAGGTGACTAGTGTTAGTAGGGTCAATTTAATATTAACTTATTAAACAAAAGGTTATAGGATCTCTGTGATTGCAGAGAGAATGAGAGTAGTGTGGTTTGGGTCATAATACAGGTGAGAAAACTTAGGAATACTAATAAGGAGGTTTGAAATGATGAAAATTCATGGGATGGTTGAATAGTGGATTGGTGGGAAGAAGGTGATGTATAGGCAACAAAGGAAATAAACTACTAAAAGGAGCAAAATATCTACAAAAAGAATAAGCCAAATGATTAGAATCACAATACTTACTTGATTTCTTGTAAATCTTGGGATTTGGAATGGTTGATTGGAGAAGAAGTGATTGAGTCTAGTGCAGGGACAATATGGCCTATGTGATCCAGTGAGTATTCCAATGGTTTGGAAGGTAAAAATGACTGCTTGTCTTGCACTGTGGTTGTGTGTGTTTTTCATCTTCATGCATGAGGGCTTGAAGATTCACGCTTGAATGTAATCAGGCTTCAATAACTGAATGACCAACCCATGTAAAGAGTTTTTAAAGTATATATAAGGTAACTAATTATGGTTATGTAATGGGCGTCGGTTGAGGGGGTAACCAAAATAATTTAATGTAGGAAAGCATAAATTTACCTTAAATAGGTAGATCATTACTATTTTGGTGTGATTTTTATTGATTTCTCTATGGGAAGTGGAGTTCATGTCGAGATAAGTCATGAAGTTCATAGAAAAATTCCATTTAGTTTTGGCAAGAAGTCTTGGTTAGTTAAGTTAAGTGGTGACTCAACAATGAGAGTGATGACTCAGTCATTTTCAGTTAAATTCCCCTAGAATGGGTGCAGGGAGAGGTGTAATGATAAGGTGGAAGTGTGAGGGTGAAATTAACTTAATTAAATTAATTAAATTAATTAATAATGTGAGGATGGATATTAGTATAGGATTAATGTTTCATGACCAATTAAATATATTATGTCAATTTGGTGTCTACATTTTCCTTTTTTTGTCACGTACCTTGTCTTGGTAAGTGATGCTAACAAAAATAGGGATTCAATGTCCCAGCTATATGCGGAGGTTAGGTTTCCCCAAGTAGGGTTGAAGGTGATCCCCTTCAAAATACTTACCGATGAGGTTGGAAAAGTAGTCGGGGAGTGGTTTGATAAATAGGTGATTGATGAAAGTGAGGGTCATTAGGTAAGGGTATGGTCATTTTGGGTAATGGGTAATGATCATATTGGGTAATGGGTAATGGAAATCGAATGCATGCAAATGTATAAATTTTGATACGAGACTTAGGTGGAAGAGTTTGGAAACTCTATGTTTTCAAAAGTGTGATAGGTTTTTATTTAGGTATCCAAGGTATAACATATGGTCATAAAGCACAATGAGGTGTGGTGTAGAAATAGGCAATAGGTTTTGTTCCATGGCACCAAAGGTATGGTCGGGATAAAGATCACGTCATTAGGCAAGGTAAGCTCATTAGGATAAACAACATGGGTAGCACCACAACAAGGTATAGCGAGTACACAAATTCAAATGTCACAAAAGGTGATTCAAGTCATGGTATGTAGGTCAAGGCACAAGTAAGGCCGAGGTATAGGTAAATAAAATATCCCTAAACATAGTTAAGGAAATTTATAGGTAATGTAGGCTTACGGGTAAGGTGTCATAGGTGTTGGTAAGGTCAAAATGGGTATACGGTAGGTCAAATGGTTATGTCAAATGACCAATTCCGGTTATTGTATATCCGTGTATATATGTATTGATACACATACTCTCCCATTTATATAGTTAATAATGTTGACTGCATGGATGATGTAATCATTTTAAATTTGCATTGTTATTGTGTATTATGGATACTAGTTGAATTATGCATGATGGATTTGAGGTCATGTAGGCATGGTTGAGTTTTGGTGAGTTAGGAATGGTTGAGTTTTGGTGAGTTAGGAATGGTTGAGCAAGGTATAGGCATGGTGGGATTTAGGTGATTAAGGCATGATGGAGTCAGGTTTAGACATGGTGGAGTTTAGGTTTAGGCATGGTGGAGTCTAGGACATTTAGGCATGGTTGAGTTTAGGTGAGTTAGGCATGGTGGATTCAAGGTCATATAGGCATGGGTGAATCATGGTGGAGTAGGCATGGTTTTGTTAAGTATTTGTGTATGATTTAATTTCAAATTTATTGATAGTATGGAAAATAAATGATGATGTATATGTATGTTGTGGTGTAAATTTCCAAATATTTGATATCATCAAAATGTGAAATGATTAATGCATGATATGGTGATGTTTGAAAATGGTAGGTATGTATGTTGTTATGAGTGTTTAATTCCCCAGTTTTGTGTAAAATGGAAAACACACTAAGGTAGAATCTTAATATAAAGGGGGAAAATTGGTTAGGGGGAAAATTGGTTAGGGGGAAGAATGGCTGATCTAACCTCCAATTGCCCCATGCCCTCAAAGTGCTTACTAGATAGCCCCGACGAAAAAAGGAGCCTCGAACGATGTAGTTCTCCCATAAGCTAGGGAAAAATATGACGAGGAGAGATGAATGGGTTGGTAGATTATAGGCATGATTGAGTCTAGATCATTTAGGCAATGTTGAGTTTAGGTCATATAGGCATAGTTGACTTTAGGTTGAAAAACAATAGTTAAGTTTAGGTCATTTAGTCATGGTTTAGTATAGGTTGAATATGCATGGTATCTTTTGGTGGAAGAGGAATTCCTAGAATGTAGGTATCAAATGTCTTGTCCTATGAAATAGGATCAATAATGAAGAAAATATGGAAATGGTAAGAGGAGACAAAAATTAGTCTAATTGGTAAGAATACATATGAGTCTATTATACCAAATATTGTCTTATGAACATAAAAACCTAAAGGCATTGTATGATTGACTATTATCAGGGTGACGAAAGTCACATCATCACAAAATGTCACATTTGCAACACATCCCTTGAGTAAGTAAAAGATTAGAGAGGAAAGGCAGTGAGGTGAAAGAAGTTGGTTTAGCATAACCTAGTGTGAGACAACATGTCTCTTTGGCAAGAGACCCAAGATCAAAATAGGAAATTACTATTGGTAAAAATCACAACACCCTAAAGTACGCAACTCGATGGGTTGAGACTCTCAGTGTGATTGCATAACATGGAGCTTCTCCTAAAGTGTGAGACTTTACAAATCAGGAGAGATCTCTAAATGAAGGTCGGCTCCTATTCCTCTTTCAGTGCACACATTTATATTGCAGAGGGTCTATTCTAAATCCTACTCTAATCTACCAAGGGGATAGGGGTAAGGAGATACAATAAATTAAACCTAATCTAATAGAATTGATGCACCAAAGGAATGTTGAACATTTGCATTTCTCTTAAACAAAAACCATTAAAAATGTGATACAATATCCATGCATAGATGACCAAAATTGCAATGAGAGATTAGGAAGATGCAAATAAACATAAGAGAGGGTTGAAATCATCCACAGAATTATTTTATTACTCCAAGAATTTGATACAATCCATTACACTAGCCAAGAGGCAATATTACATTACAATTGGAATGGGAGGTTCGAAAACTCCATGAATTTACCTGCAGGAAGAGAAGAAGGGAGGGCATAAAGTGAGAGTGTCCAACCATTAGAAATTTCCCCTCCTATACAATATATAGGAATAATCAAAGGAGGAGAATAAATCCAGACTCTTGTTCAACCACCCCAAAAGGGAAATGAATTCCCCTGTAACAATGATGGGTCTTGCTGCAATACCCATGCCCCCATCGATGTTCCTTTTTGGGAAAGGAAGGAAGCCCATAATTGATTATGGGGGTAGGTGGGAGACTTAACAACCTCTAAAATGGCATACTAAATCATTAAAGGTGGTAGGTGAGTAGATAGCACGGAGAGCTTTCCAAAACTTCCTCTCCCGCTCGATTCTGAGCTTCCAGTCAAAATGTATGGCCACTAAAGGTGCTTCAGTTTATTTGTTCACAAGATCCATGTGGCATCCCCCGCGCATCTCAAGATTCCACCCCCTCCTTTTGTCTCCCGAAGATGTGCCGAACGACACATGTCTACATCCACATGCCTTCTCTGTTTCCTTTGTGTTATGCTTAAACCCCTCCTTTTGGCTGCTAAACTATGCTTGACCCGAAACACGCGGAGGGATGGCACTCATTTAAAGACCCTACTTGACTCTTCCCCCGAAGATGTGCTGAGATGATGCGTGGAGGATTCCTGGCCCTATCTTAAGCTTGGAATTTCAATGGCCCATGAGACATTCCTCTGACCCTGACTACGTGGCGGGTTGGCACATGTTTGGGACCTGCCTTCAAATATTGCTTTTGAAGTTGTCTTGATGAGGCACGTGGAGGCTTCACTAGTTTTTACCCTCTTAAGGCTTTTCAACAACTGGTGTAACCTTTTTCGTGTTAGGATAATTAATTATGTATTGTATAATTAATTGTGTAACTATTGTTATTATCTAATTATTATTGTTATATGGTTTTATTAAACCACATTTGTCTTATTATATTCAACGGATATAATTTTTATGTTGTTATAACAATTATATCATTATTCATTTGTGCTTCCCGTATGATATTTTGGAAGCTTATGTATTCAACAATATGTTGCACCTATGCAACATATTTATTTGTTTGTATATTGTTGTCCTATATGTACAAATATTGCATCAATCCATTGTGATGGTTGATTAATTTCACATTAATAAAATATCCAAGCTTTCATCTATGTTTGTGAAATTACATTTGGTTTTAGAGCAGTTGAAGGATATTAGAGGATTACAACGAGAGTTTGAGGAGCATTGGAGAAGCTTGTGCAAGAAAAGAGAGCCGAGTTGCCTCTGCAACTTCCCATCCCAATCCCCTACAATACCACCATCAAATTCCTCAAAACTTCCATCTAATTCCTCAAAACCACCTTCATTCATTGTAATTAAGGTTGAGGAGGATAAAATTCACCAAGAAAGAGATTACAAGCTCAAAAGAAGGAAGAAAAATGATCTAAGGCACCATACACACTCAAAAATTCCTTCATTCTCACCAAAACCTCCTGTCATTTTTTTCTCTTTATAGAATTTCTCAAAACCACCTTTCCAAAACCATGGTTTTTGAACGTATGGTTTTATAGTTTGGAAGTGTTTAATTACATTTTTCTCTTTACATATAATTGTTTAGCTTAGCCACCCAAGTGGCTAGCATAACTTTTCTAAGACACTTCCCATCAAGAGAGGTCAAGGGTCAAATCCCCTCCCTCACCCACTACCAAATTTGGCATAAAATTTAGTGGAACTGCTAACTTTAGCAGAAAATTCAAATTTAGTTATAACTAACTAAATTTAGCGAGAAAAACTCTATTTTAGTAAAAAAATGTTTTCCTTCACTCTATATAATTTTGCATTCTGAGCACTTTTTTTCCAAAGGATGCCTAGCTAAATACTTAATTTTGAGCTAGTTTTATACGTTTTCTTACTCAATGAAGTGTATTGGGCTCCACAGGCCACTAGTGCCCACAAAACAAAAACATTTTCCTATCATTCTATTTTTTCTAAATGTTTTGAATGTAATTGCATGTTTGAGAATATTGTACTAATTTGCAGGTTTCCATAGTCAACTAAAAACTACGTAATCGCTTAGAAAATGGTAGAATATTGTACTCAAAATAAATAAAAATTGGTTCTCATAACACTCACAAGATCCTAGATCTTATTCACAACGTTCGGTTTATACAAAGTGCCTCTAGTAAGCACTTATAGTAAATCCATCGTGACTACTATTGCACTTAACACCTAATATAGTTGCAACAACGTCATCTAGGCATCGACCCTTTAAATCGACGGGGAGTAATAAGGTCACAATGCACACACTATGAGCCATCCCATCCGTCTGTGAATGATTGCATGACATAAATCCAAACTGAGAAATTATCCAAGTATATAGAAAAGTTACATGCATGTATGAGGATATTTCTTTGAGCCGGTGTCAATAATCACATAGACCCCTCTCAGTACTGTCTTGGTACCATGTATTGAATTATTTCACGTACGTTAATACCTCTTTCACGTACCACCGGGTATATAGAAAGGGAAAGCTTCTTCCATGTACCACCAGGTATATCGGAAGGGTGCGTATATAGAAATATTCGGTATATCAGACTGATGGTATATAGATTGGGAGACCTTTTCTGGAGTGATAAGAGCCAAATCTTGTCGGTGATATCTGCGAAATGGGCACCAATGCCTCTAAATTTTTCTTCTAGATTCATAACAACTCATAGAAAAAACTATGCTACATGGAAGACAAAACTTAAGACACAACTTGAGTTTGAATAAATCTAGCCTATTGTGATCGGTACACTAACTAGATCAACTACCGATACTACACAATACAAGCAATTTGATGGAGAAGACCAAAGATAAACTCATCATCTTTTTGGAGTTTCCGATGATGTACAACCCCATATTTATGATGCCACAACATCAAAAGAAGCATGGGATAAGTTGAGCTTAGTATACGAGGCCACAAACAAGAATGTTATATTAAATTTTTCAGAGTCGATTACACACATTAAGTTTAAACAAAATGAGAAAATCAAATATTTCTTAATAAGAGTTACAAAGTTGAGGGCTTCACTTCTAGCCCTAGGAGAAGATGTCTCAGATGATGCTTCTCATCCCATTGTTTTGAGAGCACTCCCCTCTTCTTACCACATTTTCATTACAACACTAAACATGTCAGATATACCATTAGTTTTGAAAAATTGGTAAACTTACTACAACAAGAGGAAGCCATACATAATAAGGATGATGAAGAGGAGTAGGAAATTTATTCACATCAAAAATGGAAAGGAAAAGGTAAAAGAAAACCTAATTCCTATAAAAAATCTCAAAATCAAAATTAGTACAAGGGGACAAACAACAAAAGAAGTAATGTCTAATCTATAAAAGAGGACATGACCTACAAGATTGTTGGTATAATACTTACAAGAAAGGTTCATCAAGAAACTCTTGACCTCCACAACAATCTTAGAAGGGAAATTCTAACTAAAATCAAGGGAAGAAATGGGGAACTGAAAAAGAAGACGCTATCAGCAAGGAAATAATGTTGAGCAACAAGAACAAATCGGATAATGAAGACTACTTGTTCACTACCTGATTAAGTGAACCATCCATGTCATCTAGTGATGTTTGGTATGTTAATTTGGGGGCCACTCGACACATGACCAGCCATAGAGACTATTTTATTTCAATGAGGCACACACCATCAAAAAATCATGTTTCATTAGGAGACGATTCTTCATATACAATTTAGGGGATTGGGAACATTTCTCTTCCCCTTGGTTCATGCAACTGTATACTATAATATGTCTTATATATCCATGGGTTGACAAAGAATTTTCTTTTAGTTAGTCAAATCCTTGATCAAAACCTAAAAATTGACTTTTATAGTCATTCCGATAAGAAAACTCATTTAATTTGAGATAAATCATGAGGCTCAAAAATAGTTACAAAAGCCTCCAATGTGGGACACATGTTCCAACTTGATTTTTTTCATAGAGATGATCAAGCACTTGTGTCTAAGAACTCCACCTCAGCACAATTGTGGCATCAAAGACTCGGTCATGTAACTTTTCAACTATCTCGAGAAACTTCACCGCGTAATATGGTACATGGGATACCATCTCTTCAGAAGGATATAGATAAGTGTCCTCACTCTCTAGCAAGAAAAAACACATAGCGATTCATTTCAAAAGAGTACATATCGATCTCATGATTAGCTTGATCTGGTCCATACCAATATTTGTGGTTCGATGTAACCAAGTCATTTTAGATTTCATTACTTCATGTCTATGTGTTGATGACTATTCAAGGAAAATGTGGTTTTTTTGTCTTCACAAGAAAGGTGAAGCTTTTTAAACTTTAAAGAAGTTCAAAGTAGTAGTTGAGAATGAAATTGTTCATCACATCAAAATTCTTCACTCTATCGAGGGGGATTCACCAGTAATGAGTTCAAAACTACCTACAAACTCATGAGATTTGTTGACAAATGCCTCCTCCACAAACATAGCAACATAATGGTGTTGTTGAGAGAAGAAATCATACTATCATGGAAATGGTGTGATGCATGATCGATGAATCTAGACTTGCAAAGACATTCTTAGAAGAAGCAATAAAAGACAACAGTGTATTTGTTGAATAGAGTGCCCATAGTTGCTCTTAACGGAGTAACACCACAAGAAGCATGGTCAAAGTGGAAACCATCTATTACCAACCTTAGAGTATTTGGGTGCAAATCAAGAATGCACATACCCAAAAAAAATAGAAATAAATTATACATGAAGTCACAAAAATGCGTCTTCATTGGGTACAGTGAAGAGACTCTTGAGTACAGATTAATGGATCCTAAGACCAAAAAAGTCTACACTAGTAGAGATGTTGATTTTTTTGAGAAGAAGGAAATAGAGACTCCTCCTCTAGACTAACCAGAGGTAGATTTTTTACGAGTTATAAAAATTGAAGCTGATGTTCCCTCATAAGATGAATTTTACAATGGGGATGATGGTGTTGATTAGATAGAACCATTACCCATGGGAACAATTCAGCATATGCCCAAGTGGTGTAATAGCACATTAAGATATGCAAGAATAGTTTCTCAACTAGATACATCCACCCTTGGACCACAAACTCATAGTAAAGCAAGAGAGGAAGTTAACTTTTCTTTGATGAGTAGAGTTATTGAATCTTATGAGCCTTCTATAGTCCATTAAGCCCTATAGTCAAAAAAAGCTTGAAAATATGCCATGGATTCTAAATATCAATCAATGATGAAGAATAACACTTGGCAGCTTGCGATCTTCCAACAGAAAGAAACCCATTGGATGTAGATGGGACAATGGAAAAGTATAAAGTGATACTAGTAGAAAGGGGTATGCACAAAAATAAGGCATAGAATACGAGGAGACATTTTCTCCCACATCTAAGATCAAAACAATAAGAATGATCTTTTCTCTAGCTACATAGTTTGGTGGAAAGTCCACCGGATGGACATAAAAAGTGACTTCCTAAATGGATATTTATAAGAAGAATTATATATGACTAAACCTAGGGATATGTAGTACCTGGGTTAGAAGAAAAGTATAGCAGTCTTAGGAAATCTCTATATGGCCTTAAACAGAACCCGAGAATGGTACATCAAGATTGATGAGCATCTCGTACAACATGAATTTGTTAGAAATATATACGATCCAATATTTACCTCAAAATCAAAGGGGAGATTGTGATTTTTGTTGTCTATTTCTATGATCTAATCATCACTGGAATTTCAATGAAGATTATCGATGCAACGAAGAAAGATCTTAATTGATTGTTCGATATGAAAGATGTCGGGCTAATGCATTATTGTCTTGGATTTGAAGTATCATAGAAATAGAATCAAATATTTGTTTCTCAGATGAATTATACCAAGAAATTGCTAAATAAATTCAAAATGAGGGATTACACACCAATTGCTACACATATGGAGAATAGATTGTATTTATCTCATTCAGATCCATCTCCTGAGGTAAATGCCACTCTCTGTCGGTAGTTGATTGAGAGTCTCATTTACCTAACCTACACTGGACCAAATATCATCTTTGTAGTGAGCTATCTATCTAGGTTCATGCAGGAACCCAAAGTTTGTCATTGAAAGTAAAAGGCACATTTTGAGAAATCTCAAAGGATTAGTGGATCTTAGTCTAGAATACAAGAAGAATGATAACTTATTCTTGACTGGATATTTGGATTCAGATCATGTAGGTAAATTGATGATAGAAAATCCACTTCTCGGATTTGTATTCTTTATGGGATCTAGACCAATATCATGGGGAAGCAAGAAACAAAACTTCATCTCTCGCTCTTCCACATAAGATGAATAGCATTATGTAGGAGAATATCTCTATGAAGCGATATGGCTACGTCACATACTATAAGGACTTAGAATACCATAGGACAAACCGACCACCATGTATGTTGACAATGAAGGTGTTCTCAAACTTTTCACAATCCAAAGTGTTTAATGAAAAACAAATCACATTGAGGTACAAGTTCATTTCATATGCGAACATGTGTTGAAGCACAACATCAAGCTTCAATTTTGTCCAAAATCTAAAAAGAGAAGATATCTTCACGAAGTCACTTGCACGTGACAAGTTCGAGTTGTTTATAGAGTTCCTCTCCTCATCCCTTGAGACAATGCAAAATTAAGGGGGAATGTTAGGATAATTAATTATGCATTGTATAATTAATTATTTAACTATTTTTATTATATAATTATTTTTATTAAATATGGTTTTATTAAACCATATTTGTCTTATTATATTCATAGATATATTTTTTATGTTGTTATAACAATTATATCATTATTCATTTTGCTTCTCGTATGATATTTTGGAAGCTTATGTATTCGGGAATATTGTTGCACCTATGCAACATATTTATTTCTTTGTATATTTTTGTCCAATATGTATAAATATTGTAGCACTCCATTAAAATGGTTTATTAATTTCACATTAATAAAATATACATGCTTTTCCTTATTTGTGAAATTACATTTTGAACTATGGCTATGTGGTAGGATGACACTCATTTGGGGACCCTAATTTTTATTCTTCCTTTGGAATTACGTCGATGAGGTACATGGCCCCTTTTGTTTCCTCATGTTTGGCTTATTCAACAATTTTTCCTTGGGGGTAAAATTGGGATAACAATTTGGTGACTTGCGGAAAAACCTTCCTCCTAGGTGAATGGATCAATTGTCTTTTAGTATCCATTGAGCATAGAGTCATAGATGGTAGCCTAATATAATCATGTTATTTGAAAAATGAATCCAATGCTTGCACTTCATGACTCTAAACTTGTGCTGTTGTCTGCACTCTCAATTTTCATAAGAAAATCTTGAAGATGAGATTTCTAAAATTAAAAAATTGGCTTGACTTGAGGTCTTCACCTATTCCTTAAATGGACTGCTTATAACATTCACCCTGGAGGCACATCGAACTATACAATGATACAACCTTGGAGAAAAAACCTATGCCGAGCACTAAGGGAAACGAAAACCTTATTTATTACAACAACAGCAATTTCCAAACACTTGTAGGAATTATAAATCCTAGACTAATATGTAAAAGGGTGACAATTCTCCTTCTAGTACCAATGTTTGAGATAGATCCCATTGACTAGAATTTGAATTCTTCACCATCCAAATTAACTAGCCAAAAGGCAATGCTACCTTTGCATTCAAAGTGATCATTTATGGACCACTCCATATGTCATTAAAATTGGAATGACTTCTTGGATTTTCACGGTCCACATTTCATTTCAGTACCAAGTCTCTAACTTAGAATGTCCTAGCTGTAGATTTCTTGTCAAAGCTCTTCTTGATCAACGCTTGATCCTTCTCCATGGTCTAAACTACATGTTATCTTACTTCTTCTAACTCCATTAGCTCTAAATAACTAATCTCCAAAGGCTCAAACTCAAATAATTCCAGTTGTTCCATGAGTTATAATGCTGGAAACTCAAGTGATATAGGTAGAAATGCTTCCTTCCCATATAAAAATATTAAATGGTTAGCTTCCTTTAGAACTCTTAGGTGTGATCCTATCTACCCAAAGAGATGATTTGATTTTTGTGCCAAGTTCTCTAATTCTAATCAAGATTCCTTCTTATGATTCTTAGTAAGGTCTTGTTTGAAGAGTTATTGAGATATACACCATTATTTATAGCCCATTTGGTAATATTTGCACCAAGAAATCCTAATGCATTATTTGATATGATAGTAGCAGGGGCACCACACCTTATGACTATCCATTCTTCTTAAGAAATCCAAGATGTTGGATTAATTTTCCTCCTTAAGTTCCACTTCTTCAATCCACTTGGTGAAATAGTCGGTCGCTGTGAGTATCCACTTGTGGCCTTGACTTCAATTTGGGTTGATCACTCTAATGAAGTCCAATCCCCATTGCATGAATGAATAATTTACTGAAATTGGACAAAGAGATAGGGCTACTAACCTTTCCTTCCATGTGAAGAAAGCACACTTCTTGCACTTCTTGATCCATGAGTAGCAATCATTGAACACCATAGGCCAATAGTAACCAGCCCTCATAATTTTGAGTGTTGTTACCTATGGAGCAAAGTGGCCTCCTACTTCTCCATCATGGAACTCATGTAATATCTTCTCAACTTGGATTGTCCCAATGCACCTTAATAGGACACCATTGATTTTCCTCTTGAACAAAACACTATCAACAAGCACGTATGGAATGGATTTTAATATAAAGTACCTTCTTTTTGCTTTTTGCTCATTTCCAAAGGGCATGAACCTATTTCAAGTAATGCACCAAGTCTTGAGTCCAACATGGAATGGGAGCATTGTTATCTAGTTGTTCTTGATCATTTTGTAGTAGTAGGATAACCTCTTCCTCATCCATTCACTTAGTTTGTCATTTGGAAGCGAGATGCTCACACAAACCTTTACCACAAACCAACTTGGTCACTTTGATTTCAATATCATAATCCATTACATGAGTGATCCAAATTTCTCTTTTCTCATTTAAATATTTGTTTAGAAGAAATTCCTTGACACCAACATGGGACACTAGCAGTTGAATCTTGTTGTTCGAGACCAAGTGTCTAAACTTCTTCAAACTCCTAATGACAACAAGGACATTCTTTTCAATAAAATAATACCTTAATTAATAATCTTGCAGGCTCTGACGATGAATGTTAAGGGTTGTTCTAACATTCTATATTAGGCTGAATTAAGATAGATGATATTGTGTCGACCCTCCAAAAGCATACAACATGAAATCATTTGAAAATTTTCAGCTAATAAGGGTTGGGACCTATGATATTACATGCTTGATAGCCTTAAAACTCTCTTTACCTTCTATTTTCCATTTGAATGAAATACTCTTCTTCAATATCATTGTTAAATAATTCACAAGAGTAGAAAAGGTTAGGCACAAATATGTGGAAAAAGTTTATCCTTCCCAAGAAGATTTAGATAGATTTTTTTGTAATGTGGCGGTGGAAATGTTCTAATGGATTCAACTCTTTTAGGGTCAATTATTAACCCTTTTATTGAGACACTATGTCCCAACAACTTTCCCTCATGTGCCAAAAATACACATTTCTTTTGATTCCATGACACTTTAAACCTTATACACCTTTGAAATACTTTCCTAAAGTGAAAGAGGTGTTCTACTACATTCTTTTAGAAGAAATGATATCATCTAGATATACTAGCACCATCTTGTTGATTAAGCATTTGAATGCCATATCCATAGCTCACTGAAATGTTGTTCCATTTGGATAGTCCAAATGGAATCTTCTTGTAAGAATATGTTTCTCCATTTCATAGTGAAGGTTATCTTGTACTATATTATTCTTTCACCATTATCTAATTATAGCTTGAGTATCCACCTAACAATGAAAACCTATTAGAGCCATCTATAACATACAAGAATCCTTCCATTGATGGAAGTGGGTAATGATCCTTGAGTGATTCTCTGTTCAGATCATGAAAGTCTACACATGATCTGATTTCTCATTTATTTTCCTCACTGACACCAAGTTTACAACCCAACTTGAATTTTGATATAGAAGATGATGCTAGATTCAATCATCTTGTTCAAATCTTTCCTTATGAGAGGTTTAATGTGAAGATTTACCACCCTTTGCTTTTCTAGTAGGTTTAGATCTTGGGTCCAGTTCAACAGTTCATTGTGCCAACTTTGGGTTGAAACCTCTAAATCCTATAAGTACAAGCAAAGACATCTAGGAATTCATGAAAAAGTTGAACAAATTTAGATTTTTCTTGTGGGATAATTACTTTACCAATTTGCAATGTCTTGCCTTCATCTATTGAAATGGGATCTGAATCTTCACCTCTTTACCTAAATATTTTCTTCTCCTTCTGAAATTGATCATTTGGGTTGAAGATTGATTCCAAGGTTACAAGAAATTTTGGTAATTTGTTAGTCCTCAGCTGCACCACTTGGTCACCATACCGTTGTTCCAACTTGTCTTGGTTTCTAGAAGAGAACTCAACTTCTTTTCGTAAAAAAATGACAATTTGTTGATCATTCTCGAAGAATTTCCAACTTGTGTTGTTGTCTAGAATAGTTGGTCTTATAACCAATTTAATATGGGGCTGATATTTCTCACTCTTGATACTTTCTACAACATCAAATGCTACCATGATTGCTGCAAATCTATCTACTTCTTCATTCTTCTTTCTTGGGATGGAATTGATGATAAATGTTCAAAATATTCAATGAGATCCCATAATTGATTCTTATAGCTCTTCAATAGATCATTCTTGGCTGCATTTCATCCTCTAACTTGGTTCACAATTAACTCACTATCTTTAAAGACTTACAAATTCTTATTAATTTTCTTTCTTGCCCTATGCAATTTGTGAACTAAGGCTTCATACTGAACTATGTTGTTAGAGAAAGAAAACTGGAAACAAATAGTTGAGTATTATTGTGTACCTTTAGGTGAAACAAGAATAGCTCCTCCTCTGGATCCTTTTCTTCTTCTTGAACCATCAAAGAATAACTACCATACATCATTATCATCTTCGTGGTATGGCTTGGTAATTATAGGGAGAGGATGATTCTCTTCATGAAAACTATCGAATCCTAGCTCAGATTCTTCCATTTCTTTGTAAGGGTCAAAAGCATGGCTCTTGTTTTCCCATTCATCAAGAGTCAAGTCTGGGATGCATATCCAACCTTAGTATCTTCTTCATAAGTTCTTAGGAGATCTTCCTGATCAAAGGTTGAACAATTTGTGTTGATTAGAATCAATGTATGAGGCTTTATGTGCAAGTTCACAATGGGCTCTAATTGATCATAGCCTTAGCTCCATACCTCATTCCAAAAATCATGTGTGACCAATCAGTAGACAAATAACCTCCAATTTTAGTGGTGAAGTCTCTTGACAAGCATAATGCAAAGAGATGTGGCAAGTCTATGATTATACATCTTGCTCAAGTTTACAACCCAACTTAAATGTTTGATAGGGAAGATGATGCTAGATTCAATCAGCTTGTTCAACTCTTTCCTCATGAGAGGTTCAATGTGAGGATTTACCACCCTTTTCTTCTGTCTGATAGGTTTAGATCCTGGATCCAGTTCAACACTTCGTTGTGCCAACTTTGGGTTGAAACCTCTTAAATACCTGTAAGTAAAAGAAAAGACATCTGGGAATTCATGAAAAAGTTGAACAAATTTAGATTTTTCTTGTGGGATACTTACTTTACCAATTTGCAATGTCTTTCCTTCATCTATTGAAATGGGATCTAAATCTTCATCCTTTACATGAATATTTGCCTTCTCCTTCCGAATTGATCATTTGGGTTGAAGATTGATTCCAAGGTTACAAGAAATGTTAGTAATTTGTTAGTCCTCACTGCACCACTTGGTCACCATACCACTTTTCCAACTTTTCTTGGTTTCTGGAAGAGAACTCAACTTCTTTTCATAAAAATTGACATTTTTTTCATCATTCTCGAAGACTCACCAACTTGTGTTGTTGTTTAGAACAACTGGTCTTATAACCAATTTAATATGGGGATGATATTTCTCACTCTTAATACTTTATACAACATGAAATACTACCCCCATTGTTGCAAATATATCCACTACTTCATTCTTCTTTCTTGGGATGGAATTGATCATAAAATCTTCAAAATCTTCAATGAGATCCCATACTCGATTCTTATATCTCTTCAATGGATCATTCTTTATAGGATTTCATCCTCTGACTTGGTTCTTAATTAACTTACTATCTCCAAAGACTTACAAATTCTTAATACTTTTCTTTCTTTCCCTATGCAATCTATGAACTAAGGCTTCATACTAAACTGTGTTGTTAGAGCATGAAAACTTGAAATAGAAAGTTGAGTAATATTGTGTACATTTAGGTGAAACAAGAATAGCTCCTCCTCTAGATCCTTTTCTTCTTCTTAACCATCAAATAATAAATACCTTACATCATTATCATCTTCATGGAATGGCTTGGTAATGGTATGGAGAGGATGATTATCTTTATGAAAACTATAGACTCCTAGATCAAATTCTTCCATTTCTTTGTAAGGGTAAAAATCATGGCTCTTGTTTTCCCATTCATCAAGAGTCAAGTCCGGGATGCATCAACCTTAGTAACTTATTCATAAGTTCTTAGGATATCTTCTTGATCAAAGGTTGAACAATTTGTGTTGATTGGAATCAATGTATGAGGCTTTATGTGGATTTCACAATGGGCTCTAATCTGATCGTATCCTTAGCTCCATACCTCATTCTAAAATCATGTGTGACCAATTAGTAGACAAATAACCTCCAATTTTAGTGGTGAAGACTCTTGATAAGCACAATGTAAAGAGAAGTGGCAAGTCTATGACTGATACATCTTAGAATATGGTCACATTGGGACATGCATGCAATGTGAGGCTCAAATATTTGATTACTCCAACCATTTTTACCGATGTCCCATCTAATTGTAGTATGCACTTGGAGATGAATTCATATTGAATACATAGGTGATCAGCTATTTGTTTTGTTATGATTGAACTACTTTCTCCCGAATCAATCATGCAATTATGCACTAACTTATCTCTAATGATAAATGAGAAATAGAATGGGGGCTTAAAATTTTACCTTGGTCATTTCCTTGCTTTCCTCCTTACCAAGATGCATTGGTAAGAACCTCTTCTTATTATTGATTTGGAGGCTGGTTTGGCGCCACCAATTTTCCATAGCATTTGCAATAGGTCTCTCTATCCTGGGATAGCCAATGACTCCCACATAGATATTTTAAATTTATTTTCTTCATCTATTTAATGATTTTGAATGGAGATGAACTATCTCTCTAATACCCCTTTCCTTGCACATTATTTTCTTGTATCTCGGTTGTTGTAATTGACACTTGGGCTAGTCCGAAAGGTGGTTTGGGTTGTCCTTGCACATTAAGAGCTACACTTTGATTGCTAACACCATGTTGAGTGATACAAGGTTGTGGATCATTTGAATTTGATGACCATCCTTCTTCAATATTCCTTTTATTAGACTGTATTAGCTACTACACTTTTAAAAGGTTCTTGATTCATACCGCATAAATCTTTAGCCTTCCAATTGACAAGTGTGGTCTCATTCGAGATGTTCTTTGCTTGAGTTGTTTCCTACCGTGTTGATTTCCTTCATGGCTTGTCTCTTGTTCTACACCCATTATTGTCACCATTATGGCTTGATTAAAAGCACCATTGAAACACATTGAATAATTATGAGGTTGATTGCATGGGAAACACCAATCATATTCCTAAACCATATTATTTTACATTGGTACTAAAGCTCTAGATATGGATGCAACATTAGGATTGTAAGGCTAGAATGGTCTATTAGCGGGAGGTTTGGCTTGATTTTGATTTTTAGTTTGGATGGGTGCCCTATTAGGCTGATATGATCTGAAATTTTGAGTTTATTACCTCTTAAGTGTCACCAACTCATTGCCAAAGTTTTGTTGTTGCTTCATGACTTCTTGGAGATCATTTGAGGTTCTAGAAGATGAGGTGGAAGCTTCATTTGAACTATGATTCCTTGGAGAAAGAATGGGAGCTAATGTTGGTGCTTGACTAGTGCTTGGAGCTCCTAGTTCTAGATGTAGAGGCATAGGTGGCCTAGGTGCAAGTTTACCAACTTGAATTAAACAATTTTCAACTCTAATAGCATTGTTATAGGCTGCGGGTAAATTTATAGCTCCCATTGATTGAATCATCATGGAAATATCATAATTTAAAGCTTTAAGGAAGTATAGGAAATCACCTAAATCTGTTGGTCTCACGGCCACCAAGATCCTATCCCATGTCCATCCATTGGAATCTCAATTGAAGTTGGTCACCTACTTATTCAGAGCCCTCTTGATTGTTGTTAACTACTCCAATAAAGACAGGTTATCCTTCTTTTCTTCAAATTGATTATGGAGAGATGTGCACAAATGGTCCCAATTCTGGATAGATCCCACTGTTAGGCTTCTAAACCATTACAAAGCTTTACCTTTAAAGGAGGATGCCAATAAATTAAGAACAATGTCCATTTAAGTTATTTCATGAATTTTACATAGACATTTGCAATATCCTAGATGTGATCAATCAGAGTCATTTGGTTCTCTCTAGTAAAATATGGAATGATCTTCAGTGTTGTAGCTGGAACTAGATTTTGTACATTGAGAGCCAGCAGATTGCTACTAGTGAAGTTGATGTAGGGGTTGGGTTGTGTAAACCTGATTGGTCAAAGGACTCTAGTTGATTGAATGAAAGGTGTACCCGTGGAGGTGTTGACAATTTCCTATTTGGTGGAGATGGAGACCTTTGGGATATTCTTCCTCTCTTTGCTCTTTCTAGGGATAAATGTAGATAGAAAAAAATTCCCTCTTCTCTAGTTTTTTATCGAATTTGGATTCTTCTTATGAATCTACCAAGATTGGACTCTTGAAAAAAATTGGATTTTTCCTCTTAGGAGTCTCCAAATGTGCAATTTCAAGGCTTGTTTAAAGATGGAAACTTACAAAAAGTGCACATCAATCATTCTACAATAAAATGAAGACTTCTTTGTCTCACTGGGTGTGCCAAATTTATTGGTGTGAAATCACAAGACCCCACTCGAAGTCTATAACTTGATGGGTTGAGAATATCAATGTGATTTCATAACATGGATCTTCTCCCAAAGTGTGGGACTTTTTAAATCATGAGATATCTCTGGATGAATTTCAGATCCTTTTCCTCTATTCAAGTACACATTTAGATTATAGATGGTCTATTATAAATCCTACTCTAATCTACCAAGGAGACATGGGTAAGGAGATGCAAGAAATTAAACCTAATCTAATAGAGGTGATGCACTAAAGGAATGTTGAACATTTACATTGATCTTAAACACAAACCATTAAAAATGTGATATAATATCCATGCACAAATGATCAAAATTGTAATGAGAGATTAGGGAGATGCAAAATAAACATAAGAGGGGGTTGAAATCATCCACAAACTTATCTTATTGATCCAAGAATTTGATATAGTCCATTACACTAACAAAAAGTAAGATTACATTACAATTAGGATGGTAGTTTTGAAAGCTCCATGAATTTTCCTATAAGGAAGAGAAGAATGGAGGGCACAAAGTGAGATGTCCAACCATTAGAAATTTCCCCTTCTGTACAATATATATGAATAATCAGAGAAGGAGGAAGAAGAAATTTGGAATCTTGTTTAACCACCCCAAAAGGAAATGAATTCCCTAAATAATGATGTGTGTTTCTAAATACCCATGCCCCCATTGTTGTTGCTTTTTGGGAAAGAAAGGAATGCCATAATCCATTATGGGGGTAGGTTAGAGACTTGATAGCCTCAAAATGGTGGACCAATCATTAATGGTGGTAGGTGAGTAATTGACATCGAGAGATTTCCAAAATGTCCTCTCTCACTTGATTCTAAGCTTCTAGTCAAAGATATGGCCGCTGAAGGTGCTTCAAGCTTAGATTCTATTCGTCTATTCACAGATATCCATGTGACAGCCCCACACATCTCAAGATCCTTTCCCCTCCTTTTTGCTCTTAAATTTGTGTTGAAATGACATGTGGCGTTGTTCGTGGGCCTGTTTCTATTTCCTTTTTTTTCTTAAACCCATCCTTGTGGCGGAGACATTATACCTAACCCAAAACATGTGGAGGGTGGGGCTACTTTGAATACTCTTCTTGAATCTTCCCTAAAAGATGCTCCAAGCTAAAGTGTGGAGGATTCCACTAGCCTTGTCTCAAGTTTGGAGTTTTATATGGCTGTGAGACATTCCTCTGACCCTAACTACATGGTGGGTTGGTGCACATTTGGGACATGCCTTTAGATTTTTCTTTTAAATTTTCTCTGATGAGGCATGTGGAGGCTTCCGCTGGCTCATCCCCTATTAATACTTTTAACAGATGGTGCAAATTTTTAGACTCAAGCTTCGTGGCATGTTGGCACTCACCTGGGACCCTATTTGGACATGATCTTTGGAGTTGCGCCATTGGGACGCGTGGAAGCTTCCACTTGTTATGTCCTGTTAAGACTTTTCAACAGCCAACGTAACCTTCACACTCTGGATACGTGGTAGGATGACATTCATTTGGGGACCCTGTTTTGGATTCTTCCCTTGACTTGTGCTAATGATGCATGTGGCTCCCTTTATTTTCCTCGTGTTTGGCTTATTCAATAAATTTTCCCGTGGGGTAAAATTGGGATAACATGTCCATGATGAAAACTTAATATTTATCTTTGTGATTTTCTTAATGAATAATCACATCATTCTTAAATGTCTACAACTTTATGGGTTGAAACTCTCAGTGTGATTGCATAACATGGAGATTTTACCAATGCGTGGGACTTTGCAATTAGGAAAGCTCTCATGATGAATGTCGGTTCCTATTCATCTATTTTGATGCACACATGTTCAAATTGTAGACGATCTACTCTAAAACCTAGTATAACTTGCCAAGGAGATAGGGTTAATAAGATTACAAGAAATTAAATATAAGATAACAAAGGTGATACACCAAAGGAATGTTGAACACCTTCTTTGCCATTAAAAACAAACCATTAAAAATCTAATACAACCACCATGCACAAATAACTAGGATTGCAATGAAAGATTAAGAAGATGCAATGAACATAAGAAAGGGTTGAAAATCATCCACATACTTTTATTATTACTCCAAATATTTATACTTTGCATTATAATGGCCAAGAGGAAAGATTTCATTTACATTTTAAATGGGAGGGTTGAACTACACAAATTCACTTACAGACAAGAGAAGAAGGGAGGGTCCAAATCCAAATTATCCAACATTAGAAAAATGCCCCTCCTTACAATATATATGAAGAATGAGAGAAGGGGAGAGAAGAATTTGAATCCTTACTTCAACCACCCTAGAATGCATTGAATTCACCTACAAAAAATGAGGGGTGCCATTGCAAAAGCCATACCCCCATTTACTATGCCTTGTTGGGAAAGAAAGGAAGCCCATACCTTCATTATTGTGGTAGGTGAGAAACCTAGACAGCTCCTAAAATGACAAACTGTATTTTTTCATTTTGAAAAACTTATTCCAACTCAAACTAAGATAACCTTGTAAGATTTCCAAAAGTCCTTTCTTGTGAAAATCCAAGCTCCTAGTAAATGTTATGGCCATCTAAAGTTCTGGGTGTCATTTTGTAAAAAATGTGAATTCTTAATCTTCCTTTTTGGAGTCTGAAATACATGCAACCTCTAAAATCCCAAAATTCAAACTTTCAGACATTTTAGTTTTGGTATTCGGGTTACTATTCATCTTCCAAATAACCTTGAGAGTTACAAACTCTAAACTTTTGAAACTCGAAAAAGTCTAAAATATTAGATTTTTAGAATTTCAGAACTTTTTGTTTAATTTATGTTATTGTTGATCTTTCAAATCACCTCAAGAGTTCAAAACTCCAAAATTTAAAAATGGCATTGCGTTGACTCTAAAATCAAGTTTGACTTCTAAAATCCAAACACTTTTAGGTTTTAGACTTTTGGGATTTTAGACATTTTTGGTTGATTTTCCTATTTTTTCTCCGAAGAATCTGAAACTCCAAATTCCGTATATCTAAAACTCTTAAATCCAAATTTCTAAAATTTCAAACTTTCATATTTTCATATTTTTTTCTTTCGTGATTTTTTTTTAAGTCCCCAAAACTCACCTTTAGCCCACATTCAAAGGCTCCACCTCCAAAGTCTGAAATTTAGACTTTGAGACTTCTTCGTTCTCTAAATGAGCTAAAACCCTTGTGATTCTCTCTGAATGTACTCAACCGTCTCAAATGAAATCTCTTGATGAATCAAACTCTCCATTTTTTCTTAGCTCAATTTCAGGTTGGGTTCTATCTTCATATAGTCTATCATGGGTGAGTTGAATCAAGATTTTCCAACTTCAATCAATTTGGCTTATCATGTGATGTCCATGTTGACCCCGTGGCTTATATTCCCCATTCTCATGCAATCCCAATATGTAGGCTCAGTTGATGAACCATTATTTCATCAATTTCTTGCTCCTAACATCATTTCCATTCTCAAGCCCACATGTATCCTGATGTTTGAAATCAAATCTGAGCTCCCATTTCCAAATGAATCCCTCCCTTTTCACAGTGTGCATGGCCATGTTGTTAAATTTTTCTTGAGGGGAAAAATTGGATAACATTTTTTTATAGAGTGATGAATGTGGGAAGTCTATTTGGGATGAGTAGAGTATCTCCTTAAGGTCTTCGTGAAGCTGATCGATGTGGGAAACATCTGAATATTTTTATTTTATTTTATTTTTGTAGGAATAGTCTTCTTTTTGTGATAGACTATGTACAATATGGCTAGCTTTGTATAGTTGTCCCTTGAGGGAGCATTCTATTTATAGTAGATAGATAGAAAGACTAGATGTCCTTTTTTTAGGAGATGATATTTTTGCGAGAAGTTTAACTCAAGGAGTTTTGAATTCGATAATCTCGTATATTGATTTTGAATTATTTTTTAGACTTTTAGGTCATGAAATAGACTATAGATAAGTAGAGGCTTCTTTTATGAAGACAAAACCATAACACTAGATTTAGCAATGAAATAAAGGTTTTAAGTGACAAATGACCATGGGATTCCATCCTGAAAAAGCACAAAAATTATCCATGAAAATCATGCCATGAGTAGAGCGATGGTATTGATATTGAAGATAAGGCTGAAAGGCGATGGGTAATCACATGATTCTTGTTTAGTCATTGATCCTTAAAATAGATAAGTGGAAGGTGAATGGCACTCAAAGGACAAGCACTTAATATACATAAGGTGATCTAGGAATTGATTCAACAATATAGTGGTCAAAGATATATAAGGCATTGAGTGGCTCAAGTTCAAGTTTTCCAAGAATTTAAGACAAATGATGAGCACATGATCCATAAGTATGTGTAATGATATAGGGTTCAATCTAATTAGAAGAAAACTTGCCTCGTTTACTATTCTCTACTTTGGTTACATTTCGATTTTCCTTTAGAAAAGGTCATGCAGACCTTGAAGGTTCATTCATAGACACATTTTTCATAGGCATGTTTGATGTGTTATTGGTAGCTTTGGAGGTGATCAAGAGAATTTAAATGGTGCTTTTCTAATAACTCAAGATGTGTTAAACAATTCTAGCAAAAATCATCATCATTGAGAATATATGTGAGGATATACGAAGAGATGGAATTTGTATATTGAGAGGAAGGAAACCTTTGTACCGTATACCAAAGAGAAAGGTGTGCCATCAATTGAGGTACGAATACTAGTGTGATAATGTCATAAAAAAAATGAATGTGTGTGTTCCAATCCTTTCAAGTATCATCAACCAATTTCATAAGATTTTTTTAATGTTTTTTTGGTCAATTCAACTTGGTCATTTGTTTGAGGATAATAAGGTGAAGAAAATATTATTTATATGCCAAAGGCATCAAAGAGTTTTTATACAGTTTTTTTTAATTGTTTGTAGCTATTAGTGATGAGGTGGTGAGGGATACCAAAGAAAAAATGATGTGATTGTTGGTGAATTCACAAATTTTCTCGATTTTATAGAAATAAGAGTACAAATTTCAACCATTTAGTATAATACTTGGTAGTGGTTATGATCCATTGATGGTATTGGGAATAATGAGGGTTGATATCTCGACAAGATTCAAACCCCATTGAGAGAAAGGCCAAAGGTATCATGCAACCTATAAGAAATGACTGGGGGTGTGATGAAGATTACCATGTTGATGATATTTGACACAACTCTTGAAATAGTCACAGAAATAGATTTTTAGGATTGGCCAATAATAGCCTAGGCATAAGATGCACTTAGTGACACCTAAGCCACTAAAGTGAACCCCAAAAATCCCATCGTGAACTTCCTTGATGGTGTATGTAATTTCAGAACTCGTAAGGCATCATAAGAGGATAATGTCAAAACAACATTTATAAAGAATACCAATAATGGTCCGAAATAGCGAGAGACACTTTTAGAAAGGCTCATTTTCGATGGTGAGTAATATCTAGAGGCGAATGAAAAGGGAAAGGTAGTCAACAAAATTATTATACCAAAGGTCACATGGGTTAGATTTAATGGTTGTGATAAGGTTGAGGTCTCGAAATAGATATGAGGGTGATTACAACCTTTGTATAGTGACAAATATTTTTGAGTCACAGGGGGAAGTGGGCATTTGAGAAACAAGATGGGCCATCGTATCCACAAATTTATGAGTTGAACATGGGGTGGTTTGAAGATCATAACGGTCAAAGGTAGTTAAAAGTATGTCAACATGATTCTTATACTTTTGAAGTATCTTGTTACGACATTGGTATATACCATTAAATTGATTCACAACTAGTTGAGAGTCACCAAAGATATTAATCGATTTAATATATAAGGCTATAATGGTTTGAATACCTGACACGAGTTCTTCATATTTGGTGATATTGTTAGTACAATCAAAATTGAGTTTGAAATATAATTTTATAGGTTCACCATCAAGAGGGTGAGGATAACTCCACCACCACCCCCATGTTGACATTTGGAACCATAAAATAATAAGGTCATATGGTAAACAATATTGTCAAAAGTGAGGGTAGCGATGGATTCATCAGGGAAATCAAAGTTAGAGGACTAATTTCTAGAGAGAGGTGCATATGTGAGTTTATAAAATTGTTTGTCTTTTCACATGTTTTTTATGTGTGAATTCAAGATCTAGGTCTATAAAAAGCATGAGAAAACATGATACACATTGATGTTAGTAAGCCTTAGTGTACATATAATGTAAGGGGTTAGTTTTGGTGAAAACAATGGTTTTTTGGTTCAGTAGGTAATGGTGAATTTTAGTGGTGACAAAAACTAAGGATAAACAAAATTTTTTGTCATGAGTATATCTAGTTTTGTAGTCTTAAATTTTACAACTTATATAATAAATTTCTTTCTCCTTGTGTTACTCATCACGTTGAGTGAGCATGACACCCAGGAATGATTAGTAAAAGAAATGTAAAGGTAAAATTATTGGTCATCTTTAGGGGTAATGAGCATATGTGGTTGGAGGAGGTATTGACTTAAGGTGTCGAAGGATTTGTGGCATTCATCATCCCATTTAAAGGAGACATCCTTTTTTAGGAGATGATGAAAGGGATGGAAGTAGTCAGAAAGCTATGAGATAAGGTGATAAATAGATTACAGCTTACCTTGAAAAATATGAAGTTGATGAAGGTTAGTATCTGGAGGCATTTTGAGAATAGCCATGATTTTAGCAGGATCAACTTCAATTCCACGTAAAGAAACAATAAAACCAAGGATCTTTCCAGAGAGAATAGTGAAGACAAAATTTTTAGGTTGAAATCAAACACAATATTTGATGAGATGGCTAAAGATGACCTTAAGGACTATAAGGTGTTCATCCTAATGTTTGGATTTGAAATAAGATCGTCAACGTAATCTTCCAATATTTGATACCTAATGTCATGAAAGATATAAGTCATAGCACCTTGATATGTAGTACCATCATTTTTAAGGCTAAAGAGCATAAAACAATAACAAAAGGTCCCCAAGGAGTGATGAAGGTGATTATGTTGATCTTCTAGGGTGAGTAATATTTGGTTATAACTTGAGAAACCATCCATGCGGATAACATCTCATGGCCGATGGTGAGATCAACTAGTTGGTCAATAATAGGTAGAGGAAAGTCATCTTTGAGGCAAGATAATTTAAGTTCACAGAAATCCATGAAAATGTGAAGTTCCTCTATCACTTTTTTGATATGAACGATGTTAGAGATCCATTGGGGATAATCAATGGGTAGGATGAAAGAAACCAAAATAAGGATCTAAAATTATTCTTTGACAAGAAAGGAAATATGAGGGTGTATTTTCCGTAACTTTTACTTCATGGGTTTATCCTCCTAAATAGGAAAATTTTGCAAACCATAATGTTTGGGTCAATACCCGACATATCAACGTACAACCACGAAAAAGCATTGCTTTTATCCCGAAGAAAAGAAGTAAAAGATTCTTGTTCTGCAACATCTAAAGATTGGCCTATTTTTAGAATTTGTGGGTCATCCTGATTGTGGATATTTATTTTGATGGTTGATTCATTCAACATGGTTTGTGTCTCAGAAGGTAATGACCAATGAATATAAGAATCTTTTGCACCAAGGTAGGTGAGAATATACTCATCATCCTAACATTAAATGACATTAATAGAAGGTGTATCATTATCAATCATGTTAGGATACATGAAGGGAAGAGAAGAGGGATCGTTTCCATCTCATTGATAAGTTAGAGGTCCCAACGTAATGGTGTTCATGAAAACAAAAATTAGGAGGAATGGATTCTAATCTATAAACTGTGTAGGTGAAGCTGGTGAAGTTAGTGAAGGGGGTAAGGAAGGTTTATCATCCTCAATGAGTTTGACTTGAAGCTTCTTGAAGATGGTTCAGAAAATACAATACCACTATGGTCTTTATGCTTACGAGTGGTGCATGGGATGATATTATGGTATCCTTGTCCATAAAAAAAAAAATCCAAAGCCCTTTCAAGCACATCAATAGAGGTAGGTGTGGGAAAAGTGGAAGTTGGTGAGGAATTAAAGGTCAGATGAAAATGGTCGAGTTTGGGAAGGTGGCTCAGGTGAGTAGGTAGTAGCATCAAGTCCCCCATATGTTAAGTTGGTGTGAAGGTGGGGATGCCCATAGGGGAAAATCTCTCCAATGTGGTGATCATAGTGGGGATGTTGGTGAAGTTTACCATACTCTTGAGGAGTAAGGAATATGTCAATGTTATAAAGGTGGTACTACCATAGAGTGAGGCATTGAAAAACACCTTCTAAAGGATCATTAGTTGGTATGTGGGTACCTAGAATGGATGAATTATTGGACAGTTGGGAAGAAGAATCATTAGTTTGTTGAGAAGTAGATGGGTTAGGTGATGAGTCGATTAGAGAATTTTTGGCAACAACGGGAATATAGGAGTTAGTTGTGGAAGAGGTAGCAACAACATTGGTAGATGGGGCCATGGATGAAGGGGAAGTGGTAGTAGTGGTAGATGCCTTAACTAGTATAAGGACATCATTGGGTTGATACAACATGTTACAGTTATTGAATGGTGAAGGGTCGGTGGAATAGTATATTTGTTTCCTTCATGTTCAAATTTTAAATAGCAGTGGAATGTTGAAGGAATATAACCCATGGCATGGGTCTAAGGTCAGCCAAGTAGCATGTTGTACTAGAATTCCCCTCTAAGACATAAAATAATTGAGGAATGGTATGGGGGCCCACACGAATGTGTAGAATGATGGTGCCAAGGGTGGAAGTCATGGCATAGTTCAATGAAAACAACATAATTGGATTTTTATGTATGAAATTAGGAGGGATGCATATTTGATTATATGCATGGGAAGAAATTATGTTATATTGGAACTTCCATCCATCATAATGCATCAAACATATATATTATCAATGTAGAAAGAAATGAATAGGGCAGATCATGATAATATAATAATAAACGTACAATATCATTGTGAGAGAAACTAAGAGAGGCTACTTGATTAGTGGTAATGGGTGCAGAGGAAGGGGCTGAAGTTGTGAGAGAGGCCACATGGTGAGGAGTGATAATGGATGCCACATGAGTAGGGTCATTAGTTAAAACCTCAATAGATTGAAGAACCTCAATCAGTTCCTCTTGATGAGACTCAAAGGTTTGGGAAAGGTCATACAAATAATTTTTTGAGGAGATTGGTGTAATTGTTTAAGCATTGTAGATGGGAAACCTTGTTATAAATAGGATATATGGGTCCACGGATAGTGATTTTTAGTGCAAGTGCAAATGGGATACTGGGTAAAATAGTGGTGGATGGGCTGGTTGATTTCTCCTTTCCTTATCCTTTTTGGCTCGAGTGGTAATGTTAACCATATTAATATGTGGTAAAGGATCAAGTGAGTCATGATAGGTGTAGCGACATGACAAGAAAAACAATATGGTGAGGGCATATACTAGTATTATGAAAACAATGCAATACATTGGTTTTTGGCGGAGGTTTGGATAGTTCTCTTATGTGTATCATATTGATCTTAAATGTGGAGGATGATAAAGGGTTGTGGATGGAAAGATGAAGGTAGTTTAATAGGTAATGGATGAGGAGGTGTGGTGATAGATGGAGTTGGAATAGGGTCCTCATCTAAACTATCATCATTGTCAAAGTTTTCTCCAAGAGGAAACAATTGGACAATACATGATCTAATGAGCCTTACAATTTTCAACATCATACCCTAAATAATGGTAAGGGAAAATATTTGTATTATTCAACCCCTCCGGTTTAGGTTTGAGTGGGTCAGAAGATCTAAGTGGTGGAAATGTGATGATAGAGGTTTCCAAAGGTTAACTAAGATGTTAGCATAAGACCCTGCTAATGGATCACAATGTGAATTAAGTGTGAGTCTAGATGGAAGTGTGGGTGATTTTTGTGGGAGAGGTGCCATGAGAGGTGGAATCAGAGGTTGATTCAATTTGACCACATTTTTGTTAGGTAGTATAGTTTTAGGTTTGGATTGCACCTTCTTAGGTAACGATGTAACAACTAAGCTAGCGGTTGAAGGTGGTGTAGGTTTAACTACCTCTTTGGAGGGTAGTGGGTTTTTGTCCTTTGGTTTCACCTTCTTGGGTAAATTCAAGATGGAATGTGTGATGTAGAAGGGAAGATAGGTGGTGGAAGGGGACATGTTAACCAAGGTGATAATGGTGGTGCGGTGAAGGGTGTGGGAAGAGGCTAGGTGGAAGGTAGTGGTTAAAGAGAAGGAAATATCATAGTTAATGATGAGGATACTTGAAGTGATGTAGGTATAGGTGGTAGAAAGGATGGAGGTGATGGAAAACACATAAGTTGTGTAGGTAATTTGGGTGTAACAGGATCATGAGAAAGAGGTGAGATGTCATGCTTTTGGTTTATCTTGGGTAGGAGGTTATGTGGAAAGGTTTGATGGGTGGGGCCCTACAATAGATGGAAGTGGTGAAGGTGATAGAAGGGTAGTGGGAGAAACTAGTGTATGCGGTCTATGAGGTTGGGTCTTCCTCTTAGGTGTGGGAATAGTATTTACGCATTGGCTTGTGAGGATGTGGATAAATCCATTTTGAATGGGGGATGGACTAGGCATGATGTTGGCATGACTCCCAATGTGGAAATGGGTTTGGATGCAGAGGTAGATATAGATGTAGGTAAGGCTTTAGGAATTGGAGAAATTTCATTCAGAAGGTTAATGTTTAAGTGTTGGAGAGGGTGATGAAGAACATGTCGCTATAACTCTAGAATAAGCATGGTTAGTTTGGTTGTTTGAAACACATTTGGATAGAATGTAGAAGTATCAATAGAAAAAATTTGCATCTAAGTTGAGAAAGATAGACAAAGACGTCCCAAAAGCATGGAATTTCTGACATAATCAAAGTGGTCACTAAAAATTTAAAGCAAAAATGTTATAGGGGGGATGATTTTCAATTGGTAGAAATCCATGTAAAGAATTTCTATGAGATAGGAAAATGGTTGGATTCAAACTCTTTCGGTAAAAGAGCCAAGAGAAAATCAACAAGATCCTTGAAATCCAATGGAGAATGTTTACCAATAGGAAGGGGAACTACTAATGGATCCACTATGGGTAGGGAGATGACAAGTAGGATGAGGTAGGTTCATCTTTTGGTGAAGAGGAAGGTAAGCATGACTCTCCATGGGTAGGAGAGTAAATACTTCAGAGTTGTTCATCAGGTTGAGACGTGAGTGGGGAGACTATCTCGGCAGATAGATATGGCGGAATACTCCATGGGTGAAGGGGAGATAAGGGAGACTCCTCTATGGGTAAAGGAGCATATGTAACAATTCCCTCCATGGATGAATGATCTCATGCAAGAATATCCTCGATAGATGGAGTAGGTAGAAATTGAGCAAGAAGAGTTGGTATGCTATCAAAAACAACATTAACCTCACAAATGGTATTGTCATTGCTCAAAGGTTCACTTGGTTTGGTTAGATGATGAGGTTTTGTTTGGGAAGGGTTTATCGAAGATGTGAAGATTATGATTAGCTGATCCATTAGGGTTATCCAAGATGAGATCTCCATTATCTAACATTTCTTGTACAGTGTTTTTGAAAGTTATACAACTACATTCGTTATGCTCTTTAACGTGATGATAGTTGCAGTAATAATTTTTTGTGTACCATACATGCATAGGATGAGATGGTTGAAAACCACTATATGGTTTGATGGTGGAATATTGATTGTTCCAAATTGTAGAAGTTTTTCTAAAACTAAAGAGTAGGGTTCTGCTATGGGAGTGTATTTTCTTTTCTCTTCTTTAAATGGAAACCCTAAATAGGAGAAAGTTTAGAAGAAGGATTTGATTGGCTGGATAGGTGAAATGGGATGGATTTCAAAACTATCACAGTTGGTAGATCCTTTTAGTTTAGAGTAATGTTTTTTCATTTTTGAAGAAGAAGAGGTATCATTTGATTTAAACACAATGTTCTTATTACGCAATTGTATCTTCTTCTCTTCAATGACATGAATTTAAAGTTTTCAGGCCATTGTGAATGCCTCGTCAAACAAGCAGAAGGTTTGAAATTTGAGAGTTGCTGAGATGTGCCTTACACAAACCCTAGTGAACAACTATTCTAAATCATTTTAAGGCAGTTGGAACGTGAGATGGTTGATTAGGCTTCACCAATGAGTGACAAAATCTGTGATAGATTCTTCTTCATATTGGTGTGTCTAGTAAAAGTCGAGCATGGTCAATTTCTTGACAATATTGATAGATAATTGGTTTATAAAATCTTGAGCTACCTGGTTGAATGAGAAAATGGAGTACCTAGGTAGAGCACTATCCCAATCCAAAGAAGGTCATGTCAAGGACATTGGGAATGTTCGCAAGAGTAAAGTGTCATCATGAGTGATCAGGTAACACCCATGTTTAAAAGACCACAAGTGTTTTTGTGGGTCTTCGTTTGATGTTAAACCAGTTGAATTTGGGAAATTATTAATGTGTATAATATGGATGAATCGGAATGGATGAGTGAATGGGATTATTAAAAATCTCGTCATATGTCAAAGAATTACGTGATTCAGAGACCAATGATTCCAAAGTCTTCATCTTTTCCATCATCATTTGTATAAGATCATTAGTAGGTTATGACGATTAGGAACCCCTTGTAGTATAAGTGGGTAGATGATGAGTTTATGACGTGGGTGGTGTTTGTGCTCAATTTGATCTCACCCTATTTTCTCTAAAAATTCTTCAATCTGTGGGCTCTGTCATATTTTCTATTTCCCCAAATGGATGCATGAAAGGTTTTCTTCATTTGTATGATGTTAAAGATCCTTATCCATGGTTTTGGATCACATTTGGGCCTTGTATCATTTCCAAATTATTTTTCCTTAAAGAAAGATTCATTTCTGTGCAAATGGTGAAGTTCCCCTACATCTTACTATTTGATGGGCATGTTTTCCTTGTCAAAATGTATCTCTAACGTCTACAGATACGTGTTCATTCTTGATTGGATGTGGGTCGAAGGGGCATTTTGAAACTTTAAGGCCCACTTCAACTCAAAGCTTGTCCACATGGAGGGCTAACGCTCATTTGAGGATCCACCTCTGGGTCCTACATTAGCAATTGCACCAAGGAGACACGTGGTCAGCCCGCACTTGTTTAGAGTCTCCACTTTTGGGCACCATATCAAAAGTGCACCAAAGAGACATGTGGAGGTTTCCATTGGCTCCTCTCTATACTTAACCTTTTCAAGAAACTTTCTAAGGCCTTGGACATGTGGAGGGCCCATGCCTTCTTGGGACCTACCCCTGTACTTTATTTTTGAATAAGTGATGAAGGGACACATGAAGGTTTCCACTGGGTGTTCCCATATTTAGAATTTTCAACGGATGATGAAACTTTTTCAGATCCTAGGCATGTGGCACCTTCCACTGGTCCTTGAACATTTTCAACACCTCTAGACCGAGATGCGTGGTGAGCCCATGCTTGTTTAGAGTCTCCGCTTTTGGGCACCATATCAAAAGTGCACCAAAGAGACACGTGCATGATTCTTCTCGGCTCCTTTTTATACTAAACTTTTTCAAAGGAAAAATTCAATTTTATTGGGCCTAGGGCACGTGGAGAGCTTGTGCTCATTTAAGGTCCCACCTCTAAACTTCATCTTTGAAGTTACGCCAAATAGACATGTGGAGGCTTCCGCTGGCTCCTTTTTATACTGAAACTTTTCAAAGGCCAAAAGGGAATTTTCTTGGGCCCAAGGCATGTGGAAGGCCCGCGGTTGTTTGGAAACTTGTCTCTATACTTCACCTTTGCAGTTGTGCCAAGGAAACACATGGATGGATCTAATCTAAAGTTGAGAAAGGGGATAATTAATGGTTGTTGTGCATTTCATCTGATTTTGCCTCCATTTTTTCTCCAAGACTCTTAGAGATGTGAATAAGCATTTTTTTCATCGTTTTTGATGAAATTGCTTATGGTTTTTGTCTAGAACGTGTAATTGATGGATTTAAAGCTTAATTTTGTAGTCCAAGGATTATAAAGGTTGATATTTTGAGTTTGAATTTCTCAGAACTTGTAAAAATGAAAATTACTAGAGAAGATAGATGCAGTAGAGTTACGAGAGGAAAGAGTGGGAAAAGGATGAAATGATGGAGGTTGTAGGTGCAAAGATGAAAAAAATTATTTCCAGAGGAGATGACTAGGCACCCTAGTTAAAACAATTATGGAAATATTTGCAATGATTCACCATTTTTAACAATGGTAACTTTTTTTGTAAGTTTGTAAAACGTCATTTTTTTGAAATCATGAAAAATATGTAATAAAAAAAGGTTCCTCAAAACTTCTTTTCTTGAGGGAAATATTGGATGTAAATTGAGTGTTATAAAAAGCATTCTTTAGTCATGTAAATGGTCGGGGTTGAATTATTATGAGAAAATTGAGAAATCCCATCTTCCTGAGAGACCATCTGAGAAACTTGTTAATCTCTTATATTTTAGATTTGATCATGTCAAGTTGGTTACAAGTGTACATCAATCTACAAGCTCTAAGATTGTTCAATAAACCTTCCCCTACTAATGAATCTAAAAACTTCAAGTTATTCTATTTTAATCTTGGGAAAATTTATGTCTTCTTTATTTTCAGAATGTCTACAAATAGTATTTCTTGTTCCTATTGCAATCTTGTGTTAAAATCCCTCTGAATCATAAAGGATCTTGTCCCTATGATAGTATAGTGGCATTTTCAATTTGATTATGAGAAGAGCCTTCATCCTGTAATGAGATATACAATTTAAAATCACTTTACTATCATTTTGTTGATAAATATTATCTGGAATCCTTTGAGAGTATCTTTAGGTGTGAGAACTAGGGGTCTTTAATGTTTAATTGAGTCTTTAGCTAAAGCCTTCATGTTAAATTCTTGGAGATTGTGTGAAACCCTACAAATCTAGCCTCCATTGATGCACAACTATTGGTTAAAGAAATATTTTAGCTATTCTGAAGCATTCTGTCATTTACTATTCCAATTTTTGTGAAGGTTCTCAAAGATCTAGAAAAATCAAAATTTATCCCGCTTAATCTCCCACTAAATATTATTCAAAAACAATGAATCTACCCGAACTACCCCTATTTTCCCCGTATGTCCACAAATGAATAAGTTATACTCACAAAATATGTAGAAAAATTAGGATTCCTTAGTGGCTTTAATAACCTTAACCCTATTTAGAAAATATCAAATTCTTTAGAAGTGAGAACTCGTGAGAGTTAAATTATCATGCATTGATCATATTTTCTCAAGGTTTCATTCAAATTTGTGTAAAGAAGGATATCTTTATCCTCCTTCACCAAGAACGGTTACAAAATAGCTCCTCTCACCGTAGTCGAAGGGCACGTCCTAAATTAGTGAGGATATATCAAATCCTTTTATATGGTGCTATCCATTTCTCCAACATATGAGTGAAAAGAGCAAGCTCAATCACCTCCCTAGCTAAAAAACAATATACATGATGATTTATGTATCTCTAGGCTTCTTGTTAAATATTTGATGTTGCTTATCTTGCAAGGGAGAATCAATTTGGATACTAACAGGTGGCATCACAGTACTTTGTGGTGCCAGTATATGAACATTTTGAGGGAGGAATAGATGCAGGTGGAAAATATCTTGAATAAGTGATTGATCAGTATGGGGGTTGTTTGTGATAAGTGTAGGTAGGTCGAGTGGATGTAACAACTCTCGTAATAGTTGGAGGAAGTGATTGCGGGATGGAGAGGACATTTTTTGGAAGGGAGTATGGGCTCTGATGACACCATGGATGGTTTAGATACAATAGGTATATGAGAGGTGGAAGGTACAGATAGACCTACACTTATAGCAATGATAAAGGAATGGTTGACATCACCAGAGAAACTAACTTCAAAGGCACAAAAATGTTATAGGTGCAGCATATATAGATGATGTAGGGTCAAGTTGGGACATAACAGGTGGTAAGGTGGAAGAGAGTAAGGCCGAGTAAGTAGTAGCGTATGCAGAAGTGAGTGTGAGGGTAGGAGGAATGGACACATGTAGGCCATATATAAACTTCCTTGATGAATCTTGAGTGAATGAATGGGATAAATAATACTCTACAAAGTAGTGGGGTTTTGATCAAGGAGTTTTACAAACTCCTCATCACCAGTATTGATGATAATTGGATGACTAGGATCTATAGGTGGTAGAATGGAAAGTGGTGATGTGTTTGATTGGAGAGGCAGAAGGATATCATGGAATAAAAGGGTTTTGAATTAGCTATGATTCAAAACCATGTGAATTATAGTATAAATGGTAATTTGATCTCTTGTAGATGGCACAAAAGAACAAAATGAATGAAGGAAAATAGTTCGGAAGGTGAAAACTGGTCATTGTTTAAATTGAAAAATTAAAACATAGAGACCGAAAAAGGTTGGGTAACAATTGTCAATGAAAGAGGGTAACCGATGATGGTCATAAGAAAAATGATGAAAATGGACCAAATCAGTATGTTGATAGTGATTTTAAAGACAAAGAGAAATGGTGAGGTAATTCGAGAAACCCCGGAAAAACATAAATGTGATGAATGCTACTTTGGTTAACATGACCAAAACAACAAGAAATGATAGCGGTGATTAAACCGATGACCCATTAGATGAGTAAACGATGACGTTCGATGGACCAATGCTTGTCACTGAGAAATTTGTGAAAATATGGAAAATAGTGAATTTTTTGATTTAGATATAATAAAAGACCAACCCAAAAACCTGAGTATGGAAATTATTGACATAACACACTCATAAAGAATTAGAATACACCAACTATTATTATGGAGTGTGAAATGAGTGAAGAATAAAGAAAATGAACTCAAACGTCAAAACATAAATCAAGAAAAAACTTACAAACACAAAATACTAGGTGGTGTATTTTATTTTCTGACTTATGCCATTTAGGACTGACTTGTGAATAAAATAGTTTTTTAGGTTTGATAAAAGGTTCCCTAAAAAAATCCAACAACTAAGGATAGTTTTAAGTAAGTTTTGTCTTGGGAGATCCTTTTTCTGAGATAACGACTAGACAAAGAATCCAGTTTGAAGCCCACTGTCAGTCCTCTGATTGTGTGATCATTGACAACTTCTTTTGGATACAATGTTGTTGAAGAAAATGAATACTTTATTTTTAGTAGTTTGGTGTAGAAAAGAAAGTGTGAACTATAATTCAATTTTTCAACCATCAGCTGGACATGACTTCCATCATATAGGTTGCCCACAATTTTAAATGATCTACAGATATAACAATTAGAAATGATATGCAAATATTTTATAAACAAATCCACAATGACATTTGATGAGAGAAATGATGAATAGGAAATGTTTTTCTTTCACTAATGCAATACAAAAATAAAAAGAATGGTTCTTTTTAGTCCAAAAGATGAGTATCAATGAGACCAATAGAAGAGAGAGAAGGTTCCAAAGGAGAAACTTTAATGTGAATTCTTTCAAAAGGAAATAGACACACAATATTTCACCTAGGAATGAACAATGCAAAATAACCCCTGATGGGTCCCACTGGGCATGCCAAAATGTTTCAATGAATAAGTTGTGTGATAAAACAAATAAGGTAAAAGGTTAAGGAGGAATACCTATGATATGTAGGTTGAAGGCTAAATGCACATGTTACTAAATTTTCCAAGATGATTGTAGAAAAATCCTTTTTGTCTCGGAAGGAATACCTATATATACAAAGAAATACCACCAAATGATATTAAATAGCAAGAGTCAGAGGACTTCAAGCAAGGCTAGATCCGAGAAACATGATGCTTCCTTGATTTTCTATTTATCCTTTGTTTTTATTAAATAAATGAAAGTAAATACAATAATTAAAGGTGTTATTGCTAAGACTTTGAGTTAGGTATCTCAAAAAATTATCAACAAACTAGATTAAGCAAAGGATTGAAATCTAAACTAATCTAGCATTAGGAAAGTTATGTTTCTAGTTAGGATAGGTCACAGAGGTGTTAGGTAAGTGTTATCAAAATTTTCCCCTCACGAGAACATGGAAAAATATGACCTTAGACACATAGGAAATGGAGGGATTGATTCATTCATGGGATCTTGTGATCCAAGATTGGCCAAAAGGTTTTGGCGGGCTTGAAATATTAATGCGAGGTCGACATAAAGATAATAGAATGAGCCAAGTTGAATGAAGTCAAAAATTTTTATTTAAGTCATCCATGGTGGAATAAAATAAGATAGTATCCAGGCCCAAAATTGAGCTAAGCAAAAATGGAAACTACGAAGTTTGAAGAGAGAGAATTTTGTAAGTTGTACAGCATTCAAAGTTCTAGTGGAGAAATGGGTTAAAAATAAGGAAAAAGCTCAAAAACCGAAGTCTAAAAAGGCTCGGGGTTTTTTCGGGGTCAACGACGTCCATAGAGTGAGGCATTTCAATTTTGAACTCTAAAGTCGAATTTTAGAATTTGGAGGGTTGGGATCTTCACCGAGAAAATGCAAAAATGCGAGCCAAATCATGAAAGTCCAAAATGCCAAAGTATGAAATGGTTCAAAAAAAATTTGAATCAAACTTTACTTCGTGGTCAACGACATGAATTTTCAAACTTTTGAGGTGCTGATTTCTAAATTTTAGAGTCCTCATTTCAAAGCTTTGTTTGGCTTGAGATGACCTAAAGTCTGAGAGGCACAAGGTCTGAAACCCGAAGTCTGAATTTCAAACTTCGGGGTTTTAGAGATTTAAAGTTTTCACGCACGCAATCAAATGAACAATAATTTCAACCTCCAAAGTCAAAATGCTTGAAGTTTGAAATTTTGGATTTCAGAGGTTGGGATGCATTTCAGATTCCAAATGAACATAGTCAACCACTCACATTTAATACAGTATGACACCCCAATCTTTAAATAACCATAACTATTTACTTGGAGCTCAAATTTTCACAAGTAAGGAATATTTGAAAATATCTCACTCTCCTCTACACAAGTTAGAGGAATGTTATAGTCCACCATTTTAGAGGAATGTTATATGTTTCTCACCTACCATAATGATAAAGTATGGGATTCCTTTCTTCTCCAACAAGGAAAATTACAAGGAGGGATGGTTTTCCAGTGGCACCCATCATTGTTAGGATATTTTAATGCATTTTAGGGTGGTTCAAGTAAAATTTTGAGTTTCTCCCTCTCTTCGTTCTCTCATTATTCTTATATATTGTAATGCATGGCATTGTTCTAATGTTGGATAATTTTCTTTTCACCCTCCCTTCTTCTCTTGTTTGTAAGTAAATTTTGGAGTTTCAAACCTCCCATTCAACATGTAATGTGGTTTTCTGCCTCTTGGCCATTGTAAATCTCTATATCAATTCTATGGAGCAATAATATAAGTCTGTGGATGAATGAAACCTCTCTTGTGTTCAACATTTTCATTTGATCTCTCATTACAATCTTGTTTATATGTGCATGATTATTGTATTACATGTTTAATGATTTATGTTTAATGGTTAGTAGATTCTCATCAATGGATTGATCTGTGGTTTTTTTCATCCTCCTTAATTTGGTTGTGATTTCCATCTCCATATAAAGAAAGTGTTCAAAATTCCTTTTGGTGTATCACCTTTGTTAGCTTAGGTTTAATTTCTCATAATCTTCTTAACCCTCTCTCCTTAGAAAATTAGAGTAGATTTTGAAGAAGATCCTCTACAATTTGGATATGTGCATCGAATAGAGGAGTAGGAATCGGCCTTCATCCGGAGAGATTTCATAAGCACAAAGTCCCACACTTTGGGAAAATCTCAATGTTATGCAATCACACTATAGTCTCAATCTATTGAGTTGCAAACATTCAAGGGTGCTATGATTACACATAAATAATAAGGTCACAAAGGTATTTGGTATGGTCTAGGTGGAGTTTAAGTGATGTTATAGGAATTTTGTGGAAGTTTAATAGAAAAAATAGTGATGATATCGATCTAGTGAGTGATTCTTATAGATATGGGACACCAATCATGGTTAAGGTGACCGGTGTTGGTAAGGGCAATTTGATATTAAATTATTAAATAGAGTTTTTAGGCTCTTTTTGATTGCACAAAGAGTGAGGGTAGTGTGGTTTGGGTCATAATATGGCTGAGAAGACTCAGAGATACTAAGGAGGATGTTTGAAATGATGACAAGGCTTGGGAAGGTTGAATAATGGGTTGGTGGGTAGAAGGAGATGTATAGAAAATCAAGGAAATAAACTACTAAAATGAGAAAAATATCTACAAAAATAATAAGTCAAATGATTAGAATCATAATACTTACTTGATGTCTTGCAGATCTTAGGAGTTGGAATGATTAATGGTTTATCAAAGAAGAAGTGCTTGAGTCCAAAGGCCACGAAAAATATGGCCTATGTGTTCCCGTGAGTATTCCAATGCTCTAGAAGGGAAAAACAACTACTTTTCTTGCCTTGTGGTTGTGTGTGTTCATCGTCTTGATGCAGAAGGGCTTGAAGATTCGCACTTAAATGTGATTAGGATCCAATAACTGAATGAAAAATTGATGTAAAGAGTTTTGAAAGTGTATATAAGGTAACTAATGGCGGTTAGGTGACCGGTGTCAGTTGAGGGATAACCAACATTAGTTAAGTCAAGAAAGTATAGGTTTACCAAAAATAGGAAGATCTTTACTATTATTGGCATGAATTTGATTGAGTCCGCTTAGGGAAGTGGAGGTCACATGAGAGAAGGTAGAAAGGTCATAGAAATAGTCCAATTAGGTTTAGGAAGAATTTTTTATTAGTTAAGTAAAGTGGTGACTCAAAGACTAAATTGATGACTTAGTCTTTGAGAGTGATTACTCGGTCATTATGATTTAAATGCCCTTGAAATGGGTCAAGGTGAGGTGTAACGATGAGGTGGAGGTGTGAGGGTGAAATTAAATAAATTAAAAGAATTAAAATAATTAATAATGTGAGGATGAATATTAGTATAGGATGAAGGGGTCATGACCAATTAAATATATTACGTTAATTGATTAAAAGGGACCAAGGAGTGTGACCAAAATTTGGTTTCTCTACAAAGAGTGCTAAGTATAAATGAAACAATAACACCCGTAGTGTATGAATGTGGATGCCCCCAATAGGTAGCGTGTGCGGACATCGATGGAGCATTTCAAATATTTTTATCTACGATCACAACTAGAAAATAAAATATATATATATATATATATAACATATGTAGTAAGGTGAAAATGTAAAGGAAAGTGAAAGTAAGAGTAAATGCAACCTTAAAATGTGGTATCTTGTGGATGGATGAAATGGAATGCAATATCGATGATAGGACCAACGTGACCTTTGAGTAAATGGAATTGTATGCACTGAGATTCATTTAGTGTGCCCCCTCAGTAGTCAATAATGAACCAAAAATGAGAGTGTGTCATCAAGAAAAGGTCAAACTATGTGTTTTGTGTAGTGCACTTTGATGTGTATGTGGTGATGAGACATGACATAGAGATAAAACATGCATGACCCTATAGTGTAAGCATATATCATGACTAGGTGACTAGAAAGGAGGTGGTTATTTATCCTATAGCGTATGCCACAAAATAATGTAACCTTGAAACTAATTTTGTAACCTATCACGAGATGATTCTAAAAAAAGTAACATTATATAATAATGTGTATATCACTAATCCTAGTAATTTCACATGAAAAGGTTGAATGATGAATGTTTTAATGTGATGTGGTCATTTTGTGATGTATAGCCTCAATAATATAGTATAGAGCATGAGACTAGAGTGCATCATTAAGTAGTCAGTACAAAGGTATATAAGAAGATGTACTATAAGTTATGAGAAGTGAAGACCATTTGATGAGCTAAATGTGTAAATACACTATGTAAATAATACAATGCAAGATGTGCAGATAGCCTAATAGTGTAAAATATGTGTTATGTAGTGTGTATGATAAATGGTATTTAATCCTAGACTTGTAGACAATAAGAGTGTGACACATGTGTGATGAATGCTAATATGAGGTGTATATGAATGAATGTCAAACACAAATGATGTAGTATGTAAAATGTGAGATGTACTCTAAGACGTATGAAGAGATACAATGTGTAGTACCTAGTGTACAATCTATGAGGGTCATTTGTAATATTACCTCAACATTCAAGTGTGAACCAAAGCATAAGAGTGTGTCATAGGGTACTAATGATGGTCATGTGGTATATGACTACACAAATGCTCAAATTTTGATAAATGCAAGTGTGGAACATATCTTGATGCTATGATGGTGGGGGGCTAATGTGTGAATGTTATGTCCTACCAGTATGTAAGTGATGGAAACCTAATTAATAAGTGAATCAATGTAAGGAGTAGTTTCCTTAACAAAAGTGATGGGATGTTGATGTGATGGAGAAGTTAGACCATCAAATGGTTCATCATCATAGTAAGCTTCATCCAGGTCTCAGTCATTGACATAGGTATGGTTTATAGCAGATGGTTAAATTACAAGTTTTATTATAGGAGGTGACCTTACTATGCATGACATGGTGATGTTGCAATTACCTTTAATGGAGGAGGAGTGAGCTCAACCTTAAGAGAAGTTTACGGAATTTTACTTAGTAATACTGTGGATGACTTGAGAGAAAGAGGTGTTGAACTGATTGTTAAAGGAGGTTGCTTATGTTGACTTGGTGATGTCGTAGGTGGTTTCTTAAGTGGATCTTGACTCTCCTTATTATAAAAATCAGTTAAGAACCCTTTGATATGTAACAATTGGAGAGGACCATGTAAAAGAGCGTTTTAAGGTGATTGAGATGAAACCTTGGTGCTCAAGATGATATATTTTTCATTACAAAGAATATCAATTGTTGTCATTATGTCCATTGATTTCATGATAATTGTTATATGGAATAATTTTCTATTTTGCAATCCAATAAGGAGGATAACCATGAGTAGATTGTAAGAAGATTAATTGATGAGTTATGAGCTTTAGGTGAATATATTATGGCTTAGAAATGATTTAAACTTGAGAGGTGTGGGAAGCGGAAAGATTTGAGATTTGGTAACATGAAGACATGTAGAAATAGAACGAGGATTTGATGTAGAAGGATTAAAAACATGGACTTGAGAAATGTCCTTAATTTGTTTAATTTCAGACTTGAGAGATGTAATCATGTATTCCATAGCCTCAAATTTATCTTGAAATAAATAATGTAAATCTCTTATTGATTCCAATAGGGTTAATTAGATGGAGGATCACTAGGACTAGGTTCTTAATATAAACAATTGAATATAGGATGTATTTCATGTGGCAGAATTTTTTTAGGTTGATATATGGTGTGTAGGGATTTTTAAAGAACATCCTTAAAATTGGGATGCAAATTAAGTATGTCGAGACAAAGAAAATTGAGGAACATTATGAGCCATGATAGAGAGAAACTGACGTTCCTAAACATGAAAGACATTAGGTTCACCAAAGTTGTTAAAATAAAATGGGAAATTCTATCCTAATCTAATGTTATTAAAACTAATAAATAAAGCTAAATACCATAAAGAAATTGATCCAAACAACTAAGTAGAAATTTAAAACCATAATGTGTAACAGGGGTTAGGAATTTCTTAGTGGATTCAATGAAGGTATGACATTGTGTCGTTGTGTGAACTAGGAAACAAAGAGGAGGAAATGACCACACATAAGCCTTATAAAGCATTAAACTAAGCTCCCGACTAGACCGAGCGAGTTGAGATGGATATGGGCACATTTGGGCAGCCTGGCACCTAGGTGCCCTATAGAGAAAATACTTTGAAACAATCCTCCGAGGTGTTGCTTAATAGTTTCCTGTAGTTTCTTCCTATCACACTAGTTTTGTTGGACTGTGCAGTATGTAATTTGAAATCAGCGATGAAGGAGGGACCTAAAAACCCCAAGACAAGCATCAATAAGATGCATATGAAAGGTTCAGACTATCCTTAATGGCTACAATAGTGGACTTATTAACTTAGCATTGAACTATATCTCAAACTCGATGTAGTTCTATGTGTGTGTATACGAATCGTTCCTTAGGTTTCTCTTGTTCCAGCGGAACTTTGTGAAGTAATGAGCAATAAATAGATGTATAATGTAATAAATGTGTGCATGGAAACAATAGAATCCCCTCCTATGAAGTGTGATGCATATGAACTATCCTTATGTGCCTTGTGATGCAGCTAGATGGATAATTGTAGCTTTAGGTGCCTTTGATGGATGCAACTCTAGATGGTGGTAGCAAGTCTAGATTGCTTTGCCCCTCATTATAGTCTCATAAATTTATATTTATATGATTCTCTTGTTCTAATTTCGTAATTAAGCCCGAAAAGGGTGACAACCACCACAAATATAGAAATCTCAAACAACTAGAAAGTTCCCAAAAATGAGATTAAAGTGCAAATATGATCAAGGCACCCACAGGGGGAGCAAGGCGCCCCCATTCAAAATAGGATGAACACAAGATGACAATACAAACTTGGAAAGTGCATGCGGAAGGTCGGTGGTGACGATTAAAAAAAAATGAAATGGCCAAAGGACATGAGTTAATTATTATTTTCTTCACGGAAGAACCATATGAATTGTAGTATGATACCGAGACAAAATATTGACTCAAAGTGCATGATTTAGTGACTATAGGGCCTATAATTTCAATGCATAAAACAAAAAAACAAATATGTGATGTCTGAGATATGTATGTTTGACTACAATAATGATTATCCCTTGAAGACATATAAGGATATGTAGAGTGACGTTGTGTACAAAAGGATCGATAGGTAATCCTATGATAATGTAAGACACTAGAGGAAATATATGTTAGGGGAGGTCTAGCCAAAGGTAGATGAAGAATAGACATATGAGAATCAACATGTGCAACCGAAGGGATAGAAAAATGACTAGAGTTATGCGAATTAACATGTACAACCAAATTCCTAACATAAGACCTAGGAGGACTAGAGATATGTGAATTAGTGATGTAATCCAAGGACCTAGTAGAAAATGAAGGAGGATTAGAGCTATGTGAATCATTTGTGTGAGTCGAAGAACCTATCCATAGGTGTACTAGGAGTAGGGATAGAGGATGTGGGAGAATGAGTAGGCATGTTAGTCGAAGGAGCCTCAAAGGGGATACCTCAAATAGTAACAACCTGTTGATTATGAATGAATTTGATACACAAGAGAATAAATGAGAGGAAAGCCTTAAGAGCATGTAACCAAGGGAGAATGAAACATAAGGTATCATGTCTAATATAACTAGTAACAAAGAATGAAACTGGTGTGGTAATAGGACCAATAATGACAGGTAACATGATACGACAAGAGAACGGATCATAATCATATGTAATATTTTGAGTAGAGATGTCGATTGATTAAAGCAATGGTCAGGAAAAATATTATCTTTGTTATGTGGATCAACTAATTTACATTGTCTATAGGTGCTTAATGAATAAAAACATGACTAGATAATGTATCAAAACTAAATGTGTCATCTATATCAAGGTTTTCAAAAGTAATGCATGGGGTAGAAGGTGTCATGTGATTAAAAGTGCCAATCATAGCATCTAAGGGATAATCATAATAGGGCAATGGTGTGAGCGTGTGATGAGCATTATGCACTTTAGAATTAGATGTATCACTTATATGATTAAGTAATATATCATTGAATCTGAACTTATAATTATTGTTTATTGTCTTAGAATATTCAATGGGCTCAAAATATTCAATGGCATTAAAGTCAATAAGGTCTTCAATAACATGATGAAGCTTTATGCATCTTTATGTAGAATGAGGGAGAGATATAAGAAGGTGGAATTTACATCAAAATGTTACTTTAAGGTTTGTTTGGATCAACCTAAGATGGTGGAGGGAGAGATATAAGATTACACTAGATTATTTTTGTAAGAAAATATGAGGAACACAAGGTAAACATGTAAATTTTCATCATGCGGGTTGTAATTGTACCTGAGTCTTGTAATTCACTATCATTCTAGGTATTATTCATCTTGATAAGCATGGTCCGATAATGCAAGACATAATCATTCATGAGTTCATAAGATCCTTGGCATATCATGGAATTTTTCGTATAAGAAACCTAATACCCAATGTTGATAAAAATGTGTTCCAAAAATGAATTTTCCAATGTAGTGAAAGAACACATAGAATGTGTGGGGAGATCATAGAACCATTATAGTGTAAAGTTTATAAAACTCATAGGAAATAAATTGGTAATTGAAATGTCATAAGATTTATAATCAATGGAATCCAAATGAAACAATATAATATGTTTTTCAAGATAACCTTTTCCATCATAGCTAGGAATTTTAAGTACAACAACACCAAGAGGAAAATAATAAGAGACCACTTAAAGAAATAGTGGATTATGTAGTAATTGAGTGGAATCTATAGCATGAGGAGAATTAGATACACCTTATTGTAATAGAAAAATTGTTATTGTAACATGTGAACAAGGGTATTAAAATCTTGTGTGCCATATGAAGATGCTTACAAGCCATTAGATATGGGAGGGTACTTGAAATAGTGGTTGCATGAATAGGAATAGAGACATTTTGCATCGAATCTTAGGGGCCCCGAGAAGGTGGACAACATAAATGTAAGAATACTAAATGTGTGTATGATAAGAGAAGGTTAAAACCTCACCAAAATAGAATCTTAATTAAACAATTGATCACAAGTAAGCTTCACAACAAGAATAATTTTGATAATACACTCAATATGATGATGATTATCATGAAGTTTAGCATGAAAATTAGATAAAAGTGTAACTTAGCTAAATATTATAATGGTGGAATAGGTGGATCTAGACCTGAGAATGCTTCAAAATTGGAATTATTTCCTAAAGATGCTAATAAGAAGGACTATATAGTAGGGGTAGGAATGTTTGTATGGTATTGACCCATTTGTATGGTCTTGAAAGAGCTACTCAAAACTATGATATGCAATTTTTTAATCTTTTCGTTTGTTTGAATATTATTTTCACTCTCTGTATGTCACTATGGGCCACACTATGGGAACCTCAACATTATTTGTTCAAACTTTTAAACCCTAACCATGCATAGAGAGTCTTGCAAAACAGACATTAATTATATTGGTATTACCCCTGTACACCAGCAACATTGCCATTACTTCGAAGAGGCCTCAAATAATACATAGTTCTCCACCTAACATGTGATATCTAGTTGTACTAGCAATCATATTTGATATTCTTTATTTGAAAAATCTTGAATTTAGTTTCTTCCTTGCAAACCTACTTGAGTGAGTGAATTTGGATGTTTACAAATGTGGGATGTAGTCCCGTAAACCTAGTGGGAAGCTTCATACGTGTAAGTAGTGTTTCCCTAATGAATTTAAAGAGTTATTTGTGAAGTGTAGGGAGATTTGGGTTCCTTTTGTGCTAGCTTTTGTAATAGGAGTCCATAAGAGTGTTAGCTTCTAAATGAGGAGAGTTTCACTTGCTTATATATGCTTCTGAAAAGTTGATTTGAGTTAAAAAGTATGATAGAGGAGTAAATGAACCAAACAATAATATGCAACAAAAATTTTATGATCAAAGTAAGAAAGGAAAAAATCATACACTAGGGTCGAGAACCATATGGCAAAAAATAACCCTACTGTATGTTTTTAATCCTAGAGGAGAAATCTAAAGTATGAAGTTTAGAAGATGAAAAATAGAGTTTGTAAATGGATTTCATGCATTAAATTCTTAGAAAAAAGTGGCGAGATGAATGTGTATGGCCAAATAAGCTAGACAATATACCTAGAGATGCACAAGATGAGAATGAGTAGAGTGCACTTGTTTTAGCAAGAGATCATTTCCTAAACTAATAGTGTCAAAGAGTAGAATTAAATTTTTTGAGTGTTTACAATTACCATATTGAGGTGTTGACATGTCCAATATTAGTATAAATGTGTTTAAATACGGAAACCCTTAACCCATCACAACTAAAAGAGGTTTTCTGTTGTATTTAGGATTTTTATGAAAATCGACAAAATTATATAGGATAACTACTAAATCCTATGTATTAAAATGAAATACCTACTCTCTTTTAAATCTCATAAAGTTTTCCTTTCAATTTTTTCTTTTGAATATGCCTTTTAATAATTCCCGCTTGACTTTATTTATTCCGTAAAAATGTTTTATTACTTTTTCCAGTATGAGGCCTCTTGTAAGAGGCAATATTTTCTCAATTATCGATAACTAGAACTTTCACCAAAAGTAGCTCCAATCTTACACCAAGAGTTACAATATGAGGGGTTGTATAATCGTTGGTGTGATGTGATGATGTATTGAAAAGATATGCCTAACATAGGTAGTGAGGCATGTAAGGTTTGCAAGTTCATTTAAGCCATTATAAGATTCATTACGAGAGGATAAGCAATCATTATGTTAGTGAGAGGTGACCTCTAGTGTGGCTTCACCCCAAGTGGAATGAAAATCATGATAACTTATAGCAGAACATGCCAACTAACTAAGGTTGGATTGATTTGTTGAGTAAATGGGTTTTTTAAGACTCATAGAAGTAATTCGAATGTGTATAAATCCCATAAAGATGAGCATGTCACCTCCAGTGATTTTTCTCAAACTACATATGGAGATTGAGGTGTCACCATTATTATAATATTGTATTAGGGAGAGGCCACCTCCTTTGTAGGGACACCCCTATTAGTGGAAGGATCAGTTAAAACAATTACAAGATGCACTCAAGTTATATGTCTAACTTGGGTAGTAAGTCATGTACATGTTGCAAAGCCTCCTAATTTGTTGTTATGGATGAGTATAAGTACATATAAATTATCGATTTTGTAATTTAAAATCCTTTAAAATGCAATAAAATGTTGTATAGCATTCCATAAATTCAAAATATAAAATGCTCATCTACAATAGATTCTCTATTTCAATGACAATGATTATTCTAAAGCACATTCTGTTGTTTTAGCCAAACATGTCCACATCTAAACATCCATCCCATAATGATGTGGGTGAGATGATATAAAACCTATGATAGATAGAGCATAAGACAAAGAGATAACATGTTGGTACCCTGTATTTAGGGAAAATATTTGTGATTAAACAACCATATAAAAAATTTCATGATACTTTCCTCTAATCAATGCCCCCATTCAAAACTATCATCTACATAAATACAACTCTGAGAAATCTAAATAAAAGCAATAATGGATTTGTCTTGAATGAATTCTCGACTATCAAGAATGAAAGCACTTCAATATATACAAATAAAATCTTTATACACTCACTATAAATTTGAATAAATATTAAGCAGTAAAAATCCAATCCGAGTCTAACATCACTAAAGCAAGGTCGGCAGGGTGAAATTTATTTATCCATCTAAATACATATTTAAATATAAAAAAATTATGAAATTGGAAAACAAAAATTGATGAAATAGATCTTATATTAAAAAAAATATTATGATACAAGACTATCCATAAACAATAGGCTAGTATGGGAGCACACCCCAAAGCCACGAAATAGAGTAGGTCAAAAAGTAACATAGGAACAAAACAACAGGCAACGTCTAACATATGTGATCTATTACATAAATAAAATTTGAAAAAAACAAAAAGAACTAAGAATCTACCACAAATTGACGTCCATGTGGGAAGCAGATTTTGATTATGTCACCTGAACATGAAAAATAATTTCCCGTATCAGGAGGTTTCTAACTAGGTACGACAGGCAGATCTTCTTCATCATTCACCTCCGTTGAGGCGTATGACACAGAGATAAAGAGTAAGTGGTGAGAAATTTTCTAGGAGTGGAAACACGCTCAACCCATCATGGGTGGTGGCAGAGTGAGACCTGGTGGCGAGAGAGTGCCTCATCCCCATATGCGTGGAAATGGAGGCAAAGTGGCATTTCACCTAGTAGGTGTCCGGCGTGGAGAGAATTGAGAAAAATTCAAGGACGGAAACCAAGAGAGGCTCATGCACCCACCACATCTCTATAGAATAATATTGCATACACAATGTGGGGAGAGGTGATTCAAGTATGGAGGAACACGAGAAACATTACAAAGTGCATTCCCCAATAGTGAATTTTTTTGGATATGTTCTACCTCCAGGGAAACATTTTTGGCTTGAAATTTAATCTACAATAACACATTGGACATGACCATGGATTTTTTATACACAAATAAATGTTGTTCCACAATAGAATTAGAAAAACGACAAACATTTCTCTCTTTTTGTATCCAAAAAACATTCCCCTCTTAAATCAAGCCAAATTAGGGTGAAATGTATTGACGTCTTGAGGTTATTTCCTAACTACTCGTGTTGCTGAAAAAAACTTTAGATGGAACAAGTGGAAACATAAATGAATCAAACTCCAAAAATTATGGGATTTGGAACAAAACTAGAAAACATTTAATAAGGTTTCCAAATGGCCTCAAAAGGGAAATTTTTGTTGATCATTCCTAATTACAAAGGTGGTTTCTAATTGGAACTCATTGGTATAAAATTCACTAGAGAAAATAGACAATTTTGGGCTCCAAACAAGCCGACCAAACAATTTGAATTTCTTACATCAATTTGAGGTGGTTGAATGAATTCCCTTACAAGATTTTATTTTTTTCCATCATGCGGAGGTAAGGAGAAAGCCACCCATAACATTTTCTTGTTGTGTAGATATGGAGAGGGGCATCTACATACCATTTCCAATCTGTTTACCGTGTACAAGGAGAAATAACAACCACTTTGTTCAATATGTGCACAGGAACCACCAAAATGATTTCATCAATGACTTATCTGTCCATCTAAACCAATTCAAACTTGACTTTGAGGATGTTCCATAGAAACCAAGATTGAGATTGTTTATAGAAAATATTTTGAAGATTACATATCCTTTCCCTAAAAATATTGAGAGAAGATCCTATACCTAAAAGACTAAATACGGGGATCCATGATACCTTGAGAAATTGGAAATTTTACTTCTACCCATTTAAATTATATAATTTTTAAATTGTACCAATACATTTTGATCTCGTAACTAACCAAAACTTGTTTACCTAAAATTTAATTACTTGCATTGGATACATTGTGAGTGTGTATTCGATAAGAGAGGAAATTATGATATTAAATATATAGAGGTCAAGTAGGCAAGTTAGTAACCCAAGACACTTTTGTAGCTGCATCAGAGAATATTTTTCTAGCATGACACTCATTTGTGGTGTTTTTTTGAGATCAATTCTATTACAATATAATGTATTGGATAAAAATAAAGTTACGCACATGAATATTGGGAGAGCTTCCAGGTCAAACACCATCCCTTTCCCTCTATTATATTTTTGCATCTTTTTATTTATAAGATCCATTATTATATTTTTGCATACATTTTTTATAAGGGAGATTATACTTTTTCAAAGGGGAGTTTGTTTTCCATAAAAACAATTCTTCGATCAAACCAATGAGGGGATTTTTTTGAGAAAATTAATATTGGGGCATTTCATTTCAAACTCACAAAAATGATTTCAGGTTTAAATAAGAAAAATTATGTGTAGGGGAAGGGTGGCGAGAGGTTAAGGTGCAATCACCTTAAAACAAAAAAAAAACAACATAAAATATTTTTTTTTTCAATTTCCAAAAGGGGTAGGGAAGGGGGAGCATTTTTTCTACAATACATTATTATTTTGCAACTTTTTTTAATAATCTACATATTTCCGTAAATTAATAAATCATTTGGCATGAAAAAACATAAACTAGAAAATTTGAAGCAAATCTCACATCATGATATCTTTTATCTCATCACAACATTGAGTATAAATGGTGTCTCTGATTCACGCTTACATATCATGTTATTGTGCTTGAACTACTACATATAACATCTACTACTATAAAAATGAAATCTTAGGCATTGCCATTTTGATTCATCATAGATAAATAAGGATAATTCACTCATTTCCATTCCCTTTGTTTTCCATTCACCACAATCATTCAACATAAAAACTAAAATTGATTTTTTTTCAAGATATCGGACTTTTCACCCACGTACAAAGATCTCCCTCTAAGAAAGTGTCATTGATCATAATTATCCCTTTCAAAAATTTCCTTATATACCACATACCATTATGGTCTCACGTGTGTTAATACCTCTCACATACATGCACATATATCAAGAAGATGACATTTTTCCACATACCAAAAATTCTATCAAAAATTCGTGTATATAGAGAAGTTTTGTATATTAGCCTGATAGTATATAGAAGTAATGACCTTTTGGAATGATAAATCACCAATCTACCTCCCATATTTCAATTTGATTTCTCCATAATGAAAAATGGTCCAAAGTTTTTTTATCATATTCATAGCTCCATCATGGTGATAATAATATTGTATGGAAAACTAAATTGAAGACATGCTTGGAATTTGAAGAATTGCATTCAACTATCAATGTCACGTTTGTCAAATGTGCAAGTGATGTTGACCTATAGAGAAAGTGGGAAAAAGGAAAAAAAAAATCCATGCTCGTCATCATGTTCATAGTCACCAATGAGGTCCACAAACAAAAAAATGTGGGATTAGTCAAAAAAATTATGACACGAAGATTCAATCTAACATTCTCCACTTGCAGAGTCAATTTCATAGTTTGAAGCTAAAACCCTCCAAATCAATAAAATAATTTTTGTGGAGAATCACAACATTAAGAACCTCCTTATTAGCTCTTGAAGTAGAATTTTTAGACAAATTTCTCATACCCATTTCCTTTAGAGTTCTTTCACCATCATTTAGGACATTCATGACCACACACAATGTCACTAAACACAAACAAAAATTTCAAAAATTGGTTAATCTATGACAATAAGAGGAGTCCATGCAACATGAAGCAAACAATTATAATGACCATGCACTTACGTCTAAATAGAAGCGAAAAAAACAAACAAATGTTCCAAAAGAAGCAAGGTAAAAATCAAAACCATAATGCCCAAGTAGTTGGAAGTAAAGAAAAGTACTCAATATGCAATAAGGATCATGAGACAAATAATATTTGGTATATTGGGTCGATGAACAAATCCAAATATATTAAGCCCAATCAACAAAAAAAATTAAACCACAAGTTGTCATCTAACAAAAAATCATATGGATAAAACAAATATAATTGGAAAAATAAACAACATTGTGGCAATATTTCTTGTGAGGATGAAAATTTTGATGAAGAATTTTTAGCTGCAAAAATAGTGGAAGAAATATCTCGCACAAATTTTTATATGGTATGTAGACTCAAGTGGAACAAGACGTATGATTGGGTGACAAGATTGGTTCTCAAAAATCAGTACATCTCCCACCAAAAACTCAATTTCATTGGGGCATGATGCTTCCTACAAGGTTCATGTTCAAGGTATTAAAAACATGAAACTTATTCTTGACATTAAGTATTTCATGCTCACTAATGTATTGAATGTATCTTGAGTCCGACAAATAATCTTCTCACAATCATTAAGTTATTGGATCACAATCTGAAAGTTGAGTTTGATTGCAGAAAGTGGGAAAATATGTGCCTTGCAAGAAAAATAGTCAAGACTATTGTGCAAAATTTTATCATCAATAATATGTTTCAATTATATTTTGGCTCGTATGATAATCAAGAACTCATTTCTAACGACACCAACTCTACAAATATTTGGCACCGAAGATACATGCATGTCAACTTTGAGTTCTTAGTATAACTTAGATAAAGAGAAATGGTTAGAGGTTTGTCACAACTGAAGAATAACATGAATGTGTGCACTAGTAGTGTAGCAAGGAAATAACATCGAGATCCTTTTCTATAGAATCTAAATAGAGCCATTGGAATGTTGTACCTAGTTATAACCTATCTATGTGATAAAATTTCATAAACATATTATGGTTATCATTACTTTTAATTGTTTATTATTATTCTATGAAAATGTGGTTTTAACTATTTAAGAAAAAGATCAATCTTTTCAAACATTCAAAGAGTTCAAGGATATTTTGAGAAACAATTTTTCATCACATGAATATCCTTCACTCAGATCGAGGGGTAACTTCACCAGTAATGACTTCATAGCATACCTAAAGGAACATGGAATTTTTTTCAAATGAATAACCCCACTCTCCACGTCAGAAAAATGTTGGAGAATAGGGGAACTAGACAATAGTTGAAATGATGTGGCTTATAATTTATGATGCAGGGTTGAGTACCTCTTATTGGGTAGAAGAATCCAAAACCATAGTATATATGTTCAATAGATTACCAAAATTTATTCTTAATGATATGAATCCATAGGAAGCATAGTCAAGGAATAAATCATCAATAGCTCATCTTCAAGTTTTTAGAAGAAAGACTCATATGCTTTGCCCCCAAAGAAGAAACAAAAAAAGTTAGTCAACAATGTTGGAGAATAGGGGAACTTCACAATCATGGAAATCATGCGGTGTATGATTGATGGTATAGGGTTGAGTACCTCCTATCTAGTAGAGGAAGCCAAAACTATAGTATATTTGTTCAAAATATCACCAACATTTATTTTTGATGATATAACTCGATTGAGTAAAAGTGAAATTATTCTAGGTTAATATAATATTAAGAACAATAGTAAATAACATATATTTGCATCAAATACATGTTCAGTGTCAAAATACTTAAACCTAGTTAAAACAAAAATAGATATTTTTTACATATCTAAAATGAATTCCCTTGTTGTGAACCCTAATCACTTTGCACGAAAGGAGGGAATCCTTTCTCGGCCTCATCTATGCATCTCTCCCCTCTTTCGTTACTAGTGTTGGTTCCATCCGGCTCTCATTACTAGGCAGCCACACAACCTTATATGTGGATGAGAAGGGATCATATGTTTTGGATCTACCCTAGTACTCTTTGTATCCCTTGAACTTGAGGGGATTCTATAGGTGGAAATTCCACGTCCTTTGGATGATCTATTGTTATTGAAATCCTTCATCGTGAAATCACAGATGCTTGTGGTTTCTTCGGTGGTAAATCCAGCAGATTTGATGATGGATCTTTCAAAGAAGCATTGAATGGGAAGAAATATGTCATATCCCTTGCTGAAACTCCCCCTAGTATTAATTTTGGCAAGGAGGTCATTGAATCTGAAGATTTATACCAGAAACATGCTTTAATTTGTAAATTTGGATGTTTTTGTCCTACCCTTCCAATAATGCAGGCTTGGATCTCTAAACACTAGAGCCCTCTTCTTGACGGAAGGTTAGACCTTTACCCCTATGCAAAAGGTATTTTTATTGTTGTTTTCTCTTCAATGCATGATAAGGAAATCATAGCATCCAAACTATGGGTTTTTCAATCACGCTACCTCATTATAAAACCATGGTTTCCCTCTTTTAATCCACTCACCGAATCCTTTTCTTGTAAACTTGTTTGGATTAGATTGCCCCATCTACCCCTACAATTTTGGTCTAGTGAATGTCTGATCTCCATTGGAAATGTCTTGGGACATATTATTTACATTGATTCTCAAACCACCGGCTATACCCATACTACCTATGCTAGGATCTTAGTTGAATTGGATACCTCTAAAAACCTCCTAGAAGCATAGATCTTAAAGTTCATAATAGAACTTGGTCATAACCGTTAGATTATGAAGGTATACCATTCATATGTAGAAATTTCTTCGGCTTAGGTCACATTTTTGTTAATTTTTTGATAGCAAAGTGCACTAAAAGAAAAAATTTGTGGAAAGATGCTCTACTAGAACATATGGTTATTGATGCCAAGGAGGAGTTAGATTCAAACACTTATTCTAACACTAGTTCTAAATCAGTTTTGGAAACTACTATCTTAGAAATTTCAGTTTGTAGCAACAAGAAATAAACTATTTCAATTGATAGCATGAATGAAAAATATTATACCCCTCCAACCTATTCTACGAAAAAAATTCCATTTCTACCGATTAATTCTATTGAAGTGATTCTTCCTATTTAGGAGGTCTCAAAAGGTTAGAAAACGGTGCACAAAAAGAAGAAACCTGTTGGCAAGAATAGCAGTTCTCCACCTAGATGATTGGTGTTATGTTGTTGTGGTGTAGTTGTTGTTTTGCTACGTTTCATTTTACTCTACTACTTTGATGTTGGTATGTCAGTGCAGTTTGTTTGTTGTGAATCAATTGTTTTTAAGTTGATCTGTTGTTGGTTTGGTTTTATTATTTACAAGTTTTTATTGCTTCTAGATGTTCATGTTCTATCTTGATTTTGATCATTTTATTTTTCTTTCATTGTCAAATTCTAGCTATTTGAGCCTTCTTGTACAAGGGTATAGTCCCTTTCAAAAAACTATTTACTTGTAGTAAAAAAACATATAACAACATACGAAATTGACCCAAGAAATATAATATATGAAAATATGAAACCCCAAGTGGAAGAATTGTTAGATAGAGCTTAGTTGATTCCATGATTGTTCAAGTTTGTATTGCAGTAAAGACCAAATAAATAGAATACAGGAAAAAACACATGTAAGCTCCCGAAAGTATAGATCTAGAACAATAGGCTGAAAAGGGTGCCTAGTGATGGATAGAGGCGCCTATGGGTGTCATCGTCGATATGGGTTAGCTAGTCTATGGAAATAACCTAAAACCCTCCTTTGAGGTGTTGCTTTGAATCTTCTCTTGTATTCTCTTATTGTCACACTAAATTTTTTGAACTATGTTAAATGTCATTGAATTACTTGCAAAAACAAAACCCCTGTAAAAATCCAAGACAAGCATCAAATCCCTAAAAAAATAAAGATTCATTTGAAGGGTTGGGATTTTCCTCGGTGGCCACAATTGTGGACTTATTAAATTAGCATTGCACTACATCTTGGACCTGATGTAATTCTATGTGTGTGTGTGCACAATCATGCCCTTGGTGCGCTTGTGTCACCACAATTTGTGAAAGTAGTGAGTAATAACTATCTCGTAGAAATGTGTAGTGCCCCCTTATTCTCATTTCCTACTTAGATGCCACATTCTTCTTTGAGTCCCGGACCTCGAGAATCACTACGGCGTGGTTTCAATCTTACCTAGTTCAACCTTAACTTATTGATGATAGGTTTCCAAGCATAATCAAACCCAAATCATCATCCCTATTCGATTTTGAGTTTTCTATAAATAGGCTGTAGTGTAGTACAAGATGCCCATTGGGCTCACAATAAGAGACATGTTAAAAGAAAAATTAGCTGTTAAAATTTTAATATTATTTTGTAACCTACTACCTTTAAAACATGAAATGCTCATATACTAAACTGAGGGGTTCTCCCTTAATTTGTTTATGATGGGTCTCCAACCATGACTCAAATCAAACTATGTTTCTGAGGTGATGTAGAAAACTTCCTACCCAACTAGATCACTACAACATTGTTTTATCGACCAAATGAAATTGACTTCCCAGTAATAACATTGATCATCTCCCGGTTTAAATAGTTAATTTTTGCATTTTCGAGACTCATTAAGTACCCTTTGTAACTCTGAAAACAAGATGTTAAGCTTCATTCGTGTACCTTGTTATGTGAGGAGTCACCTTGACCTCTGGATTGACCTCGAATGAACATATGTGATCTTTTTGATGCTCTTATAGGAGCCTGTTACACTAGTTTACAACAGTAGAAAGCTGTTAAATCTAGAAAGTTGGCTTTCATTTTGAACCGCCATTTGAAACCTGGATAGATAAATTATTTCTGTCTTTGTAAACCTCTAGTGTTTATACTAGACAATTGCATGGAACATTTAATTTAGGGAAAAGCACTTTTCTGGATAGTTTGGCAAATCCATTTTGTAGGCCTCTGTCACAGTTGTGAGGTCAAACTAGACAAATTTCGACTTGTCGCTCCAAAAACTTGTCACCGTTTGAAAATTGTTTTCTAGTTCTCAGTCCCGTCAACTCTGATGAATTTTCCTTATATAGGGGAACTGGTAGGAAGTGTCTCATTGCATGATCATCCTTAAAACGTTAGTTTTGGACATAGTTTTTCGAGCCCTCGAGCTAACTTTTGTTCATTTTACACTGGGCCAACTACGACCAGTAGCCCCAGAAAACTAGCCGCCAAACGCAAACCGTTCACTTTTTCTCAATTTCGTCAGTTTCTATGAAATCTTGGTATATCTTGGAAAACGTAGAAAGTTGATCGTGGTGTGTGTTCTCATCGAAGATAAATTTTGGAAGCAGTTTCTTAGCCTCCGAGCCCATTTTGAACATTTTGTAGCTAGTGAGAAAATGTTAAAATAGAAAGTTATGCGATCCTCATAGGGTTGCCACACCACCCTAGAAACTTTTGACACATGAAAATAACTATTTAAAACTCTATAGTGTAACTTGCTTGTGTCAAATAGAAATTTTGACAAATGGTGTTTTCTCTCTCTTCCCTTCTCTTTCTCTCTCATAGGTTATAAAAAGAGGTAAAATGAAATGTAACAAATTCATGTCTCTAAACCTTTTATTTTGATTACAGAATTGTAATTATTATCATATGTAAATGGGAAACTAAAAAATGATAATTATGATTGATTAGGGTAGATGTCATGCCAGTGAATTATCACTTATATCATGCTCATGTGGTTTTGCAGGATGAAAGAATGACGAAGAAAAGGAGAAGTGTAATTCATTAACTTTCATTGTAATTTATAAAGTTCATTGTTAAATGAAAAAATGTATAATGTAGTCTCATGTTACGAGAAGGTCATAATTGACAATTTGCTTTGCTATGTATGAAATGCTAGTTTCAAGGACATCTAGGAAATGTGCATTTAATCATAGGTTAATTTTGATTTATAGTACACCTGGTAAAAAGGTTTGATATTTATATAAGGTAAATGAATTTGAAGTAATATCTTGTAGTGCATATTTAGTGTTCAATAAATGATTAATGAGTCATCTTGTGCATTCATACTTTGTAAATGTAATAAAGAGATTTAATCGAAATACTCTACCCTTGTATAATATCGGAGCATAACTTGTTTTCATGTGTGTTACTTTTTACCCTAGAAGACATTGAAAACCATAGAATGAAATTAAACTCTACACTCGATGGAACCTCCTAGTTTGAGTAAACAAGAACCCGAGAATGGGCTTATCATCTTAGTCAGTATGTTTAATGACATTCACTTAAACATGTCGATAGGAGTGAAATAGTCAAAACTCGTACTTGGAGTATGTAGAGCTAACTCCTCTTTCATAGCCTAGCAGACTACCTTGTCTTCTCTCTCAAGATAGATTTAAAACTAAATCTCTTCTTGAATTAAATCCTTGTTGGATCTAGATGACATAGATGGGGGTTTTGACTTAGTTTTCTAGGTCTTAAACTCTTGTTAATGAACTCCTTAGCTCGGCTCAAAATGTGCTACCTTGGTGTCTCTCAACATTACACCTTGGTCCTTTACAAGGTGGTTTAGCATAAATTTTTCCTCTCACTTAAAACTCATATATAGTTGAGGGGTAGACCCTTAGGTGAAGTTGGGAATTGATGTAAACCTCAGTGCATTTGGGTGTTAACTTGGGATTCATGTGAAGCTTCAAGTCTCTTAATCATATATGTCTTCAAGTGGTTAGAAAAACACACTTTGTAACTCCTTTTACAAGACAATGTTAATAATAAAGCCATAATGTGACATAGAAAATAAAGCAAATAAGAGTAAAAAAAATTGAGATTTAAGGTTCGGAATAACGCCACTCTTGGAGAGCTTATATCTCAATTAAATATATTCTATTGTTTAAAAGAATATGAATAACCTTGGTGTGATCAACCTTCGAGAAAACAAAATACTTATATAACAAAATGGAATTTCACAAGTCGTTGAATTAGAATAACTATGGTAGGGAAATAACTATACCGGGATCGAGGAATGTTTTGTGGTAAAAAGCTATCTTGTATTTAAAACTCCGTTAAATCCCAATATTGCTATATAGACACCAAGTCTCATTCACTTGAGCTGTAAGAGTAAAATAAAAATAAAAAAGGTAGACATTGAATGTATGTTCAAGAAGAATATTATTAACATAAGAACAAGATAATTAAGTATTTTATATGCATTCAAATTATGCCAAATAAGTATGCAAGTTATGGAAAGTTTTGTAAAGAATAAGAAGCCAACTTAAAATGGTCGAACTACAAATTAAATGTGGAATGAACTTAAAGTTTCTGTAGGTGGACAAATGAGGAATTTATCCTTGTACAATAATGTTCTTGGAATGTTAATCGTAACTAAAATACAATTAAAGAAATGATGTGTTGTGGGTTCGCCATTCCTTGAGTCTTCTTTTTGTGGTTGGGGCATTCTAGTATTCATTCATTGGGAAAAGTGTGGCATCAACATGCCTATGTTGTTTTCATGTGTCTATGTGAGTCGATGACTTATGTGATTGTCGTATGCAAGTTGAGTTTCGTACTTAGAGCCCTTGCTTTGTGTTAAGTGTAGTGAGAAATGTAAGTAAAAAAAAAAAATCCCGGTATTTTACTTGTTGTATTTGGGTGTGTAAATTGTGGACACTACATATGGTATCAGACCGAGAGGTTCATTCTTTCGAACCTCTGGGATGGATTGAATTTGTGATGATTCTACATGATGGTGATGGATATTAGAAGAGTAATCTAATATATGTCGTTATGTGAGCTATGTCGTAATTGTGACCTTGTGAACACACATGTGGTGTATGTCACTTAGTCTGTGTTTGTTGTCATATTGATGTGCTTGTGATGAGATTATTCACTCTCTATGTTGTTGACTCAATGAGGAATCCATGTGTGATGTACCACCTTGTTGTGTGTGAAAGGAATGATATTGTGAATTGCAGAGTGTTAAAACATTTTGACTTTATGTGATGTGAAGGTGTATTGATGTATTGCATGATAAAATTGATGTAAAGTGAATCACATTTTATTGTGATGTCATCACCGTATTGTGATTTGTTGTGTGCATCGTCATGTTGTATTACAATTGACTATATGTCATAATGTTAGACATTGTGTTCCTCATATGTATAATTCACGTAATATGTGATGGTTCATGTCGTGATTTAGGGGCATATGGTGAGTATGATCCCTAGTGTACAATGATTGCAATTTGGGTGCAGGGATGTGATAATGCAATGTATCATAACCCGTGAAAGTAATGATTTTGCTATACCCTGTATATGTATACCATGCATAAGATGTTATGGTTATTGTGCGTGAATCACCATTGTGTTAGTGATGTAGTTATGTGTATGTTGTGGACCTTACACTAGAAGACCCTAAGGGGATAAACTGTCAAGAGTGTATGTGTGGAGAGAGGAGGCGTGGACCAAGTTTTCATAATCTTGAGCCGAGTACGAGTGAGGAAGTGGAGTATCATATAGAGTGAAAACCCACTTCTATCTATTTAGTATACTTCGAGCTTTCTCAGTATATTGTGGGTGCACACCACCTTAGGCTCAACTTATGCAACTAGAGTTCCTTGCTCTTTCCTATTGGATTGTTCATTGAATAATCCTATGTGATTTTGACTATGTTGATCCTTGTGGGAGTATGGAGGAATGATTCAGGAAGAGATGATGACAGTTACATTATTTGATATACTCATTTCGGTTACATGTATATTTTTACGAGCTGAGGCTCGATGTCCGAGTGCCAACAACTCGATGAGTACCCCTTTGGTGGTGGTATGAGGCCACATAGTGATTGTAATGTGTTATTTCTCTATACGTATTTTTATTCATAAATTGATCATTATCTCTTTTAGCTAGAACCAATCGTTTTCTTGATTGACATGTTCTTATATTTTGGGCATTTATTTGATTGTTGCATTAACATTTGGATTTTTCACTAACCATGGCTAATTAGCTATTTGTTTTTCTTAGTTTTAAAACTTTCTTTTCATATTTAAAATTTTTGTAGCCTAGCCCAAGGCTTTTGATTTTTCCACTTGGCATTTGAATGGATTGTTATGTTGGTTCTAATGTCATAATGTGTTGGAATAGGGTAATGGGATTAACCATGGAGTGGTTGAACCTATGGACCTGCTTCGTTGTATGAGGTACATCCCAAGGAATTACAGATAACTAGCGGGTTGTTGAACCATGAGTTATTATGTCACTTGGGTAGGTTGGTATGGAATATTGGATATTGTCTTGGCACTATGTTGGTACAGTCATGGTTTTCTTTGGGTCTTGTGATACTCATTGTATATGTATCAGTGCGATGATTATGTTTGTCAGTCAATTGTGTGTACTAGATCTATGTCTAGGATGTAATTGTTGGAAATTCTTAGATATGTGTACTACTTTTTTCATTCCATGGAGGAATTAAAAGACCCTGTGATATGATACAATCATGAAAGTAGGTAGCAAGATGTCTCATGAGTTGTTTGTGTTGTGTGGAGTTTTGTGTGAGATCTTGGTGTTAGTTATTGTTGGGGCACCCACGAACTTAAGAGAACTGAAAAATTCTAAACAATAAATATTATCATCTTGAGATAATAAATATCGGTAAAAGAAAATGCTAAGTAATACGGTAAACTGGCACTACCAATATTCACAGAACGTTACTAGTTAAGATATTGCCAAAAATTAGTTTTCTTCCTTGTGGTCATGTTTTAACAACTAGTTGTTTTATTACCCAACATGTTTCATTATTAGCTTCTTGCCTACGTACCCTCCAACCTTCGGTGTTGTGTTGCATCGAGGATGATGCTCTTGTAAGGGGAGGGAGATGTAGTGCCCCCTTATTCTTGTTGCCTTCTCGGATGCCACATTTTGCTTCGAGTCTCGGACCTCGAGAATCGCTAGGGCGTGGTTTCAATCTTACCTGGTTCAACCTTAACTTATTGATGATGGGTTTCCAAGCATAACTGAAACCCAAATCATCATCCCTATTCGATTTTTGATTTTTCTATAGATAACTCTAGTGTAGTACAAGATGCCCATTGGGCTTGCAATAGGAGACATATTAAATGCAAAATTAGCTATTAAAAATTTAATATTATTTTGTAACCTACTACCTTTAAAACATGAAATGCTCATATACTAAACTGAGGGGTTCTCCCTTAATTTGTTTATGATGGGTCTCCAACCATGACTCAAAGAAAACCATCATTCCTATTCAATTTTGAATATACACGCCAATGTCAACCACCTCTCCCAATTGATGCTTGTAAAAGTGTTTCTCCATAGTCACTTAATCCAATAAAAATATATTTATAATTTAATATAAAATAAAATAAAGCTAAATGGAGGAGGGCAAATAAGCTCTAAAACATTTCAGTTAGGGTTTGTCACTACTTTTTGGAATGGGTGAGTTTGGGGGGGGCGCGGTAATGAAACCTAGGTCGGATTTGTGGATGGTGACAGAGCAAAACCAGGGTACGTGTGTTGTTGGGAAAAATGCCTAAAGGAAATGTGGTTTCATGGATTGCTATGGTCACAGGTTTTACACAAATCAATGTACTTTGGGGATTTTTTGTCTTTTTTTAAAGAAATGCCTCACCAGATGTAATCTCATGGAGTGGCATGGTTATTGTGACTTGTGCCAACAACCTCCCAACCTATGTCAAAACAAAACAAACCCCATACACTGCATGGACTTATCTCAAAGCATAAAAGATAGAGGGATTTTGATAGATGTTGTAGTTGCAAATGCTTGGGGGACATGTATGAGTCTGCACCATTCATAGGCCCTTTTCTCCAACCCAATTAGTTTACATTTTCCAGCGTGCTTCCAGCCTATGCACAAAATGGATTTGTTGAAAAGGCGTGTGAACTGTTTGTTAGAATGCCTCAAAGAAATGTTGTCTCGTGGAATGCCATGATTTCAAGATATGCACATAATGGATCTGTAAGGATCTTTTGGGTGTGATTGTGTGGCCACCCAACCTTTTTGGGGAAAAATCTAAACTACACATTCAAATATATTGCTTATGAAGGCTGTATAGAGGCCCTTACCTTTTGTGGCAGATCTACATGCCTCAGCCTGTGTAGAATGAGAGGTTGTGGGTGGGAATGATGTTTGGCCCACAATGTTTGTCAGCACCTTCTAAGTTTGCATATGATCAGACCCCTGTCGTTGTTTGGAAACACATCTAAGGACAATGAACAGTGGTTTTTGCTCCTCTAACCACACCCTTGATTTTTAAATAAATGGAGTTATGTCAGGACAATGAACTGTTTGGCAAAAGGCCTTAGTGAGATGTTGAACCGAACCCCAAGAACTTCGACCGACTTCATTTCTCCAGGCATGGTTCATCTTCCCTTACCTCTCATAATTCTCATGCTTTAGTTTCTCACTTGCAACTTAATAGAATTTTAAAATATTAGGATTATAATCTCGTTAATTGTTTTTTTCAACTCGTTGCAAAACAATGAAATGTCATGTCGTAACTCACGAAGTCAAAATAAGTCATTTGCATAAAAACATGAACTTCCATCCTCATTCGATGTGATGTAGAAAACTTCCTGAAACTAGATCCCTACAACATTATTTTATCAACGAGACAAAATTGAATTCCCGATAATAACGTTGATCATCTCCCGATTTAAATAGTTATTTTTGTATTTTTCATAGACTCATTAAGTACACTTTGTAACTCGAAAATGAGATGTTAAGCTTCATTCGTGTACCTTGTTAGGTGAGGAGTTACGTTGACCTCTAGATTTACCTTGAATAAACATATGTGATCTTTTTTACGCTCTTATAGGAGCCCTATTACATTGGTTTACAGCAGTAGAAAGTTGTTAAATGTAGAAAGTTGGCTTTCATTTTGAACTGCCATTTGTAGCCTGGATAGAGAAAATATTTCCCGTCTTCACAAACCTCTAGTGTTTATACTAGAAAATTGCATGCAACATTCAATTTAGGCAAAATTAATTTTCTGGATAGTTTGGTAAAGCCATTTTGTAGGCCTCCAGTTGCAATTTGACGAGGTCAAACTCGACCAATTTCGACTTGTCTCTCTAGAAAACTTTTCACCGTTTGAAAATGGTTTTCTAGTTCTCAGTCCCGTCGACTCTGATGAATTTTCCTTATATAGGGGAACTTGTAGGAAGTGTCTTGTTGTGTGCTCATCCATTGAACATCAGTTTTGGACGTGGTTTTCTGAGCCCTCGAGCTAACTTTTGTTCATTTTGTACTGGGCCAACTATGACCAGTAACGCCGAAAAACTAGCCACCAAACTCAAACCATTCACTTTTTCCCAATTCCGTCAGTTGCTATGAACTCTTGGTATATCTGGGAACACATAGAAAGTTTATCATGGTGTGCATTCTTAACAGAAGATAACTTTTGAAAGCATTTTCTTAGCCTCTGATCCCATTTTGAACGTTTTGTAGCTAGTGAGAAAATGTTAAAATAGAAAGTTGCGGGACCCTCATAGGTTTGCCACACCCTAGAAACTTTTAACACATGTAAATAATTGTTTAAACTCTATAGTGTAACTTGGTTGTGTCAAAGATAACTTTTGACAAATGGTGTTTTCTCTCTCTTCCCTTCCTTTCTCTCTCTAGTTTACAAAAAGAACTAAAATTAAATGTAACGAATATTTGTCTCTAAACCTTTTATTTCCATTACTGAATTGTAATTATTATCATATGTAAATGGGAAACTAAAAATTGATAATTATGATTGATTAGGGCTGGTGTCATGCCAATGAATTATTGTTGATATCATGCTCACGTGGTTTTGCAAGATGAAAGAATGACGAAGAAAAGGTGAAGTGTAATTCATTAATTATCATTTAGTTTATATAGTTCATTATTAAATGAAAAAATGTATAATGTATTCTCATGTTATAGAAGGTTATAATTGATAATTTGTTGCTATGTATGAGATGTTGGTTTCAAGGACATCTAGAAAATATTCATTTAATCATAGATCAATTTTATTTATTGTACACACAGTAAAAAGGTTTTATATTTATATAAGGTAAATGAATTTGAAGTAATATCTTGTAGTGCATATTTAGTGCTCAATAAATGATTAATAAGTCATCTTGTGCATTCATACTTTGTAAATGTAATAAAGAGATTTAATCGAAATATTCTACCCTTGTATAATATCGAGCATAACTTGCTTTCATGTGTGTTACTTTTTACCCTAGAAGACATTGAAAATCATAGAATGAAATTAAAATCTATACTCGATGGAACCTCGTAGTTTGAGTAAACAAGACCCCGAGGATTGGGCTTATCGTCATAGTTAGTATGTTTAGTCACATTGACTTAAACCTATCTGATAGGAGTAAAAAATTCAAAACTGTACTTGGAGTATGTAGAGCTAACTCCTCTTTTGTAGCCTAGTGGACTACCTTGTCTTCGAAGATAGATTTAAAATTAAATCTCTTCTCGAGTGAAATCCTTGTTGTATCCAGATGACATAGATGGGGGTTATGACCTAGTTTTTATAGGTCTTAATCAATTTTATTGATCTCCTTAGCTCCGCTCAACTAAATTTTCTACCTTGGGGTCTCTCAACATTACACCTTAGTTCTTTCTTAAGGTGGTTTAGCTTAAATTTGTCCTTTCGCTTAAAACTCATATATAGTTGAGGGTAGACCCTTAGGTGGAGTTGGGTATTGATCTAAACCCTTAGTGGATTTGGGTGTTAACTTGGGGTTCGTGTGAAGCTTCAAGTCTCTTAATCATATATGTCTTCAAGAGGTTAGACAAACACACTTTGTAACTCTTTTTACAAGACAATGCTAATAATAAGGTCATAAAGTGACATAGAAAATAAAGCACATAAGAGTAAAAAAAAAAAATGAGAGTTTTGAGGTTCGCTATAATGCCACTCTTGGCGACCTTATATCTCAATTAAATATATTCTATCGTTTTGAAGAATATGAATTTCCTTGGTGTGATCAAGCTTTGAGAAAACAAAATACGTATATAACAAAATGGAATTTCACAAGTCATTGAATTAGAATAACTATGGTAGGGAAATAACTGTACTTTAAGGGATCGAGGAATGTTTTTGGTAAAAAGCTATCTTGTATTTAAAACTCCATTAAATCCCAATATCGCTATATGGAAACTAAGTCTCATTCACTTGAGTGTAAGAGTAAAAAAAAAAAAAAAAAAACATAGACATTGAATGTATGTTCAAGAAGAATATTCTTAACATAAGAACAAGATAATTAAGTATTTTATATGCATTCGAATTATGCCAAGTAAGTATGCAAGTTATGGAAAATTTTGCAATGAATAAGAAGCTAACTTAAAATGGTCGAACTGAAAATTAAATGTGGAATGAACTTAAAGTTTTTGTAGGTGGACAAACGAGGAATTTATCCTTGTACAATAATGTTCTTGGAATGTTAATCGTAACTAAAATACAATTAAAGAAATGATGTGTTGTGGGTTCGCCATTCCTTGAGTCTTATTTTTGTGATTAGGGCATTGCTAGTATTCGTTCATTGGGAAAAGTGTGGCATTGACATGCCTATGTTGTTTTCATGTGTCTATGTGAGTCGATGACTTATGTGATTGTCATATGCGAGTCAAGTTTTTGTACTTAGAGCCCTTGCTTGTGTTGTGTGTAGTGAGCAATGTAAGTCAAAAAAAAAATTATCCTGGTATTTTATTGTTGTATTTGGGTGTGTAAAATGTGGGCATTACAAAATGTAATAAAATGGTGGATGGAATATACTATATTTCTCTCCTATGTAGTGTGATGCAAATGAGCCAACTTTGTATGTTGTGATGGAGCTAGATAGATGCAAATGAATCCTTTGATAAATGTAATGTTAGGTGATGATACTAGTGCTTAGTGTTTATTCCCTAATTATGTTCTCATAACTTTATATTTATATGGTTCTCTTGTTCTAATTTCCTAATTAACTCCGAAAATGCTGAAGACTAAAAATATTGAAATCTCAAACCACTAAAAAGTGCCTAACAAGTGGTGGGAAAGTGTAAAAGGATCGGGTACCAAAATGGGACCAAGGTGCATCGGGTGTCCCAATTAGAGGTGGAATGAAAAAAACACATGCTGGGAAACTATGTGCTCAAGTTTGGTAGCTACAACAGAAAGTAAAGTAAAATGGCCAAAGGACAGGGGTTAATTAGTACTTTCCTCACTCAAAAGCCACATAAATAGTAGTATGATACCGAGAATAAATAATGCCTAAAGTGTGTAATTTTTTGTTTACATTTGACCCCACTTTATGTTGGTGAGCGGAACACTCGGGAACATAAAGTAGATAGAGATGTGTACCCGATGTTCTGTAGAGTGATGTAGAAAGTGTGTCGAATGACTAGAAAAAGTGTAGAGTGATAAAAATATGGAGAATGGAAATTAAGGATGTAATGAAGAAAAAAGAGTGATGAGATTAAACCTAGGGAGGAAACGCGTGTGTAGTTTCCAATGTGTGTGATGTACCTGAATGTAAGTATGAGTTATGTGTTACCATAATATTTTATTGTCATTTTTTTTGATGTCATTATTGTTGTTATTAACTTCTTACTTCTCATACGGTCGGACCTACAAGAAGAAGATAATCGAAAAGTCAAATACACATGTATATATGTGAAAAATGCATGTAAGATGCATGTGTATAGTATAAAAATGTAATGGAAATGTAAAAGGAACATGTTCACCTAATCCATGATGAGAGAAGGGGTGAAGAAAGGATATTCTCAGTAATGTGAATTTTTGGGCGATCTCATGCCACCATGGTCATGAAGTATTGGGAGAAAAATTCATTATTCTCCAATCGATGAATCGTTTCCTTGAATATATGTGAAGATATCTATGTACTAATATGTTTTTTTAATGATCCAACGTCACTGGATGAAGTACCATAGAGAGAAAATCATATGTATCCTCTAACCTATAATTGTTCCCCAGAATGCTAATGATAAACATGTCTATAAAATCCATTGTATATGGAGTTCGTAGATTGGTCTAAACTCACTTGTTGTATAACCTACAATGTACAAGATGGAAAACTTAGAAGGTTTCATTTTAAGACACCTCTATAAAATTGTAGGTGGAAAATACCTGATGAATATCCCCAGAACCGATTTCCAGTAAGGTTAATTTGTGATATTCCAAAACCAAACTTTTGCCCTTTTTTTGAGCCATAAAAATCGAGTTGCGAGACATGGTTGCATCATTGACGCATGACAATATGACGTCAATAATTGTCCTTGACACGCGTCAAAATAATGTCAGAGAGGCCATTGATGCACGTCAATAGAAGCCATTGACACCGTCGATGATCTCTATTGACGCGTCATGGCCTCTATTGACGTGTATCAATGGCCTTTGTTGACGCACGTCAATGGCCTTTATTGACGCATAACAATGGCCTCTATTGACACGCGTCAATTCCTTATGTTGACGCACGTCAATATGATCTGTTGACACGCGTCAATAGACTCTGTTGACGCGCGTCAATGGGATCTCTTGACACATGTCAACGAGTCTATTGCCGTAGTCAACAGATCATATTGACATGCGTCAACAGAAGCCATTGACATGCGTCAACAGGGGCCACTAATTTTCATCAACAGAGGCCATTGACACGTGATTTGGCCTATAAATACCCTCCTGCCGGTCATTTTCTTGTTTACACTTTCCAGCTCTTGATTTTTTACGGTGTCTCTCATTGTCAAAGACGCAAGCACAACTATAATGTCAACTTCACATGCTTCCCAACCGCAAGCTCAGGAAAAAAATCAAGAAGAGAATCCAATCCAATCCATGGCCAAGATCATCTACAGGAATCCCTTGTGCCCTCACATCCATACTATTTTAAAGATGTCTTCAGAATATAAAGATATGATGGATGCGTGTGAGTTTACAAGGCTCGTTGATATGCCCCATTTTGAATCAGATCCAGATATTTTGAATTACCTTCTCTTATCCTACAATTCAAAGGACGACCTTTTTATGTGACTCGAATGATGAGCGAATGCTCCAATTCAATATTGAAGCAAATGACATCCATCGGTTTATCGGCCTTCCGTTCAGAAATTTACCAATTATTACAACAAAGGAAAGACTCCTAGAAGAAGACAAGAAATTTCTTGAATCAACGTTTGGTTTCCATGTTAATTATAAGTATAATTCATTTTAATTCATCATTTTTATTCTGTTTTTTATTCTAATACAATTTGGTGTTATAAATTTATATTAATTCTCACTGTTTGGCATTTGCAGCCCATGTCAATAAATCCAGGCATGGTGTGGAAATGCAATCAATTATGCACCACTTTCTTGCTGCAGTTATTTCATTTTTTCAATCCAGAATAGTTTTACATGGTTGTCAAATAGATATACCAAATTGGGCCATTGCATACATAGTTGCCACTATCTCAAAACAAAAATTCAATTGATGTACCTATCTATAAAAAAAAATAAGAGCTGGCATAAAAAATTCAAAACTTTCAGAAAAACCTATCATTTATTCTACAAACTATCTCCTCAACCTTTATTATGAGGAACTTTTAAATTTAAAAGATAAAAAAATTCCTACTTGCACTAACAAGAAGTTGATGAAGTTGTCAATTCCATTTGAAGAACAACAGGTATAAACTATTTAGTTTGTATTTCAATTTTCGACATTGCACTGCATAGTTATTAACACTTTATGTTTTGCAGAGAAGATTTATTAAAGCCCTTCCCCGAAAAAAGGTGTTATCAAGAGGAAGAGGCCAACAACATGCTGAGGCTTTGGGAGACTCCAAATCTGAAATGGAAGCTCACTCCTCTCCGAACCCTCAACAGTTTGAACTCGTTAAACACCAGAGAAGTAATACCTTCTCATATATTATTTACAAATTCCAAATTTGTATATTTATTTTTCAATTTAAATTTTAACTAAATGAATTGACATAACATTTAATGTTGATGACATTGCAGGGACTTTGGACCATACACGTGTTTCAGAAACTCAACCTTCTTCCCCAACTCACTCCATATAGTCGCATGCATTCGTATCTTCTGAACAACTAGTACCACTGAATACAACTCCTACACGGCCACCCTTAGCACCGCAAAAAACTACCCCTAGACAACAAGGTACAACTTTTTGATAGTACGTTTAATTTCGTAGTTTTTGTCTTTTGGATTGTTTTCCTATTTTTCATGTTTTTTCTTATACTTTTTAGCACATTGCAGTCCTGATCAAACAATGGCACCGACACCCACTCAACCAATCATTTTTAAAATGCCAACCAGAGGAACAGTGAAAAAGAACATTGGTAAACGCATGCCAATTGCTTCGGCCCCTAGCGGGACACTAAACATTGCCTCCTCCTTTCAAATTCCAACGCTCTCACTTGGTGGCTTGCCCAGTGCAACGGGCATATCAGTTTTGAACAATATAAATTTAGATGAAGATTATTTGGGCATTGATAGCAATGACCCAACTAGTTTTTTCAATACCCATGAGATGATTCAAGGCCAGCAGGTATACTTCAATTTAAATATGCTTTACAATATTGAATTACATTTCAATTTAAATTTATTTATCTGAATCTTGATTAATTTTATCACAAACAAGATCAGGCCACCCAAAGGCAGAAACAAGTAGCAGTTGATCTTGTCAAAATCCCCCATACTTCTCTAGCAAGATCATCTTCATTAGATTCAAGATAGTGAACAGTTGCTACCTTTTCCTTTAGAGAACTTAATTGGTTATGATTGTCAATCCCATGTCAGTGAGTTTATTCTCCCTCATATCAATCATCTTATAGAATGGGAGAGAAGGGCTAAATTTCTTATCAATTAGATTATTAGTCATTATGAAAATTATTGTAAAGGGATAGTTTATACACTCAGTCTAGAATCAACTTGCGAAGATGGATTCCTTACTTACCCAAGTAAGAAGTGGGACTATCACATATAACAACAACTATAAAGACAAAATTTTGGATAAGTCATTAAAAAAATTAGAAAATATTAGTGTTAAGGACCAAGTATATTTTAATAAATGGTCTAAGGAGAAGGATTTGGTAGCAATTGCAAATGCCGAGAGAGATAGAGCAGTTGTAAGTACTATCACTTTCAAACAATCATTCTTATTAATTTTAAATTTTCATTTTTTAGTAATATTTTGAATTGACATTACTCTTTTTGTGCAGTTGAAATATGAAAATTTGAAGAGTCAAGCAAAGGTATTCCAAGTTCACTTGGAAACAGTGAAGAACAGTTTATCTGCAACAAAGAATTTGAAGGAAAATATTGTTTTGGTTAACAAACAAAACAATACACTAAAGCAGATAATTAAAGAGCATGGCTTCGACCCTGAAATATTATTCAAAGCTAAGGCAACAGCTGATCCAAATTTGTGTCGCATGGAGATGCGACAAATCAAGAAGAAAGAATTTTAAAAAATTTGGACAGTCTTTGCGGAAGATCTTATAAGTTCTAGGGTTATTTCTGCTGTTGGGGAAAGGGGTACAGACCATAGTGGAAGAAACCATTGGGGAAAGGAGCACAAGAGTAGAAATGGATAAAGAAAAAGAGGGTTGAAAACTTGAAACTTTTATTATTGTGGAAACTTTAAATATTTAGTGTGGAAACTTTTAATATTGAGTATGGTATTTGAATTTAATTATATGGATTTGATAGCCTTTTAAAATTTGAAATACTATATAATCTTTAATTTTGATTGCATATGGATTTGATATGGAGTTTATGATTTTTGGTTCACTCTTAATGGTGATTGCATTAGATGGGGAAAATCATGATGATGTATGTTTCTTGTTTACTTGGATTATCATGAATTGTGTGTGGACGTAGATGATGAATGATGATAATGGATAATTTTTTTACAAACATGGAATGATGATAATGATATGATATATAGGACAATGATCAATTTAATGTGGACATAGATTTAGCTTCAAGCACAATAATTCTTGTTCTCTAGACATTTAAACTTGTTTGAAGATAATTCTTCTTCTCTATACTTGTAATGATATGATCATAATGTCATTAGAAAGGATATAGATGATAAATAAATGAAACTTTTTGTAATGGATATAGATGACATTAATGATTAGAATGGATATAGATGAAGTTAGAACAGATATACTTGTAATGATATGATTATGAAATTGTTTTAAAACCATGGAATTGTTTTAATAAATTTAAATTAGATAAATAATTATTTTAATAATAATTGTAGTGTCAGGACTCAGGATTATGATAATGATATGGTGATGATATGATATATATTGATGATGATGAATTTTATGTGGACGTATATTATAAATTGTATAATGTATCGTGGATTATGAATTGTATAGTATAGAAATATCTTCCTCTGTAAAATTCAATTGTCATTTTATCCCACAGTTAAAAAAATATATCAAAGCATTTTGCAAATATAAAAAATAAATTAAACATAATTGTAAGAAATCAAGAAAGAATCATCACTGGTAAGAAATTAAACATAATTACAAATATGATAGGGTTTAACTTACCTCTTGTGTATTAGATTGTTGTGAAATCATCAATGGTAATGTGCTAGATCTTTGTTTTAAAAAAACTCAACATGAGAAATGGATTAGTAGATAGAGGGGTGAGTTGCCTGACATTGTCAGTCCCGAGAAGTACCAGCTTCCTTGGATGGATGTCAACCCACGTTTTCCAAAAAAATAAAAGATTGTATTTGAATAAATGTAAATATATAGACCTCTAACATCTTTAATGATAACAAGAGCTGAAAAAATGTAAAGTAACAAACAATAAGATTAAGGTGAAGAAGATACCTATTTAAAATTGAAATCATCACTGGTAATGTGCTAGATCTTTGTTTTAAAAAAACTCAACACAAGAAATGGATTAGTAGATAGATGGGTGAGTTGCCTGACATTGTCAATCCCAAGAAGTAACAGCTTCCTTGGATGGATGTCAACCCACGTTTTCAAAAAAAAAAAGATATTATTTAAATAAATGTAAATATATAGACCTGTAACATCTTTAATGATAACAAGAGCTGAAAAAGTTGAATGGTAACAAACAATAAGATTAAGGTCAAGAATATATCTCTTTAAAATTGAAATCATCACTGCCACTGGTAATGTGCTAGATCTGTGTTTTAAAAAAACTCAACACAAGAAATGGATTAGTAGATAGATGGGTGAGTTGCCTGACATTGTCAGTCCCGAGAAGTAACAGCTTCCTCGGATGTATGTCAACCCACATTTTCAAAAAATAAAAAGATTGTAGTTAAATAAATCTAAATATATAGACCTGTAACATCTTTCATGATAACAAGAGCTGAAAAAAATGTAAAGTGACAAACAATAAGATTAAGATAAAGAAGATACCTATTTAAAGTTGAAACAATCCATTATCAATAACTTCTTCAAACTCAATGTTGTCTTCTATAGAATGTGACGATGAGCCAATTACACTTTCAAGGTTGGGAATATTTGTACTTGTAGCTGTATTATTCACACCTCTTCTTTCACAAAGGGAATTCCAATGCGCAATTGCTCTATCGAATGGAAAGGTTTCGATGGAGTATCAAGAAACATAACACCTCATGCAACTTTCCATATTTTTATCCAACCTGTTTCTCAGTTTTGATTTTATAAATGATAATGCGCTGAAAACCGTTTCTTCCTCCATAGACCCCAAAATCATTGTTTGGCATAACTCATATAATCTAAAATATTCATTGATATCTTCTTGTAAGATAGAACTTTGATAGATACCTCACCACAGCCTTATAATAGCACCACTTTCAGAAGGTTCGTCTAAAATTTTATATTGGTTCCTCATTGTTGTTACAAAATTTTTTGATTGAAAATTTAATAAATCAACATTCAATATACCTTTGATTTCCATACCCTTGAGCTCTGAAGTCTTTGTAAATTGTTCCATTATTGTACCCATGGATTTATGGAAATGCTTTCTGACAAAGTCTGCATGGCCACCTTCAGTATTCCAAAAATTAGGATTCATCACACCCATGGCTTCCAAAATTTTATCTTTACAGAAACATTCCCTAATTTTTGATGACAAGGTTTCTAATTTTTTTTAAGCTTTATTCTTATTTCAACTATAATAGACTCAAAGAGATTACGTCACGGGAACATCTTCTCGTTCCGATCCTGTAATATATTGATGTTTTTACAAAATGTGCAGTGGTATTTCCCTCCCATTAACAGTGATGCAGAGGTGATCATGGCTATTAAATCTCAAAAAGGTGCTAGGATTTTTAAGATCTAATAAATCTTTCTAATTCTCAAAAATAGGTGCATCAAAACTATCTTGGGAATAGTACAATATATCAAGACTTTGACATACCATTTTTCTCATCCGTATAAAATCCACAATATAGATTAATCTGCCTTGTGCATGCTTCATCAGTGTATTGATCTCCTTTAACATTGGAAGAATACCAACCAATGTAAGAAATGTAAAGAAATTAGTTAAATGGAACAACATGTCCCTCACCCTATCAACTTCATGATTGTATTTGTGCATGAAACCAACCAACGAAGGATACTCCTCACAAACTCTACATGCAGGTTCATACAAAGAGATCCATCTAGTCTCCACATCCTTGAAGTTTTTTTCCAACCGAAATTCCAATTGTAAATTTTGGAACTCAAGAAATCACTTTGGGTTGCTTGACATATAGGCATGAAGTTCTCTTATAAGGTCTTCTAATTTAGCAACATTTTCATGGTTGCTTACCATTTTATATGCTAAATTCATTCTATGAGCCATATAGTGAATTGGTAGCATATATGGGGCCACTATTGTTTGTAATCTAACACACAACCCTGTTCGGTGACCCTGCATGAAAAATGCACCATCTGCTCCAATGCATACCAACTTTGTAGCAATTTCATAATCATTCATTCTAGTAATATCTTTCAAATGAGAAACTATTTTATGTAGGTTTTCATCATTGCAGTTTTCAACCATTTTCACCCAATAGATGAGGTGTCCTTATATGATTTTCTAAAGTATATACATGGATACATACCCATGTAGTGTTGTCGACTGTTGTCGCTTCATCAATAGAAAGAGAGATAAACTTTTCTTTTTTTACATTCTCTTTGAAATCTTCCTTCTCTATCATCGAAAGGCATTTTTCCATTTCCCATCCACTCCTTTTTTCGGACCAATGAGACCGAGGTACATTTAGCATTCCATTAAATTGAAACAAAACTTTCACATCGAGGAAATCTGTAATCGGTCTTCCTTTTTTTACTATGTGAAATAGAGTAGACAATTGTATGAATTTTGCATGTAGATTTGTTTCTTTCATCCTATTAATATGCAATGTGATCATTCCTCCCTTTTCTAAGAGATGTCTATGTTTTTTCTTCTCTGCCTCATATTCCGCTGCGTATCTAACATGCATGCATTATTTTTCAGTTTTCCACCTGTGTGTTTTGATTTTCTGGCCATCCACCCCCATTACAGTCAAATATTGTTTTCCGAATGTTTTTCTATAGTGTCCAAATTTTCATTTAAGCATTTTTGTTGCTTTCCCAATTTCCATGTACATATTATACATGTACATTTAGATGGGATCTCTTTAGAATTAGATGATTGTACAGGTTCAATAAATAGAAATTTAGCTACCCAATCAAACTTGTATGTCCTGCCAATGGTCCACATATTCTTGTTCATTTTCAATGCTTTACTTTTTTTAGTAGAATTTTGAGCAATATCACAATCACCTGGTTTCCTCTTTCTTGGACGAGTTTGAATTTGATTTTTGTGTTCCATTTTGCTAAGTATTTGTATGTGTGATATCTTGATGCACTTCTGGTTGCACCCCAATAGGAACAATATCTTCAAGATCTGGCATATTATCGTAGGATTCATTTGTTTGACTTTGATACTGTGCAGAATGCATGTCCACCTCAATAATACCTTCCACATAGTCAGTATTCTGATTCTTTGTGGTGGCATCTATATGGTTGGTATTTTCAATATCTGTATCCACAGAGTTTCCAAAATACTTGAAGAGTGATTTCTGAGATTTCTTACTTACTTTCAGGTTCTTTGCATTCTTTGAGCTAGCACGTTTCATTATTCTAAAGAGAGTCCTGCATCAGCAAAAGAACTAAGTAGCAACTATGTCCACTGTTTGAGGTCTCTCTGTCATGCCTCCCCTATCGAGGTCTCTATCATGCGTCAACTATTCACTTGTCGTGCATCAACAGCCTATTCCTTGTCACGCGTCAACCTGCTCAATTTACTGCCGCACGTCAACTCCCCTTGTCGCATGTCAACTACTATGCCACTGTCATTATCGCAACTCTATTTGTCACATGTCAAACCTATTTCTTTTTCCCGTGTCTGCAATATCTCATTTTTGCACATCTACAATAAATATTTGTCACGCGTCAATAATTTCCCTATCACGTGTCAACAACTAACCCTCACAGGCTAACAATAATCTCTGTGCTTAAGAGTATGCGAGTTCAAACTTCACAGTATTGGTAATTTGGTAAGCTACTTGAGGTATACTACCTGGTGAATCACCTAGGTTTTTATAGGAGATGTTTTCAAATGAAGGCGAAGCCGACCCCCCCAAAAAAATATACTATATATTTTAGGCGAACAGACACCAACACGCTCTGAAAAAATCACCATTTCAATTTTTCCTAAAATGAAATTTTCACCATATTACGAATATTCGCCACTAAAATTATCCCTAAAACTAAGCTGAATAATATCAGTAGAGAGCGTTGTGTAGTGTGTAAAACTCCAAATGATTCCCCCCTCTTTGGGGGAACATGTGACATTGTTTAAAAGATAATACAACCCTAAAATAGGACCAACCACATAAATTGTGCCCAACGGGGGGGAAGGGAACACGCTTAGTAAAAATAAAGGTGTATGCAAAGATGTTGCTATAAAAAAGTTTTAGTATGAACAAATGTGTATGTAAAAGACAAGTGTAACCTACTAAACAATGTAGAAGCTAGAAAGCCAATAAACATGCATGAAGGCAAATAGTAGACCACCAAAACGGGTTGCAAAAATAGGAGATCACTCACAATTTCATAATACAATCAAGGAATCCATGGTCGTATACAACAAGCAAGTGTGGAAACCACATAAAGGGCAAGGCCCACAAATCAATAGAAAACAAGATATGAACAATAGAAAAAAAACAAACAAATAACCATGGAAGAACATAATCTTGCTAAAAAAGTCACACATGAAGCACCCATTAGCATGTTAGAAAGATAACCCATATGTCAAAAGTGTGAATAAGCGAGTGATGGAAAGTGATAAGTACAAAATGAAACAATAACACTTGTAAGATATGAATGTGGATGCCCCAAGCAACAATTGTAGGAGTGGTAGGAGGAAAACATCCATGCTATATGTGGGAGACATGTATCTCGTGATCAAAACTAGAAGAGGGCATGAATGTGCATGTGTGTATGGTAAACAAAAATTACATACAAAAATCTAGCTAGCATGTGTAATAAGTGGACATAAACAATAAAATCTAAGCAAGAGTAAAATAAACAAATATATACAACATGCTTTCAACTAATGGAATGGAATGCAAGATGGATGCTAGGATTCACATGCCCGAGGCAATGTAAATGTATGCATGAGGTTCATTTAGTATTTTCCTTAACAGTAAAGAATAAAGAAAAAATTAGAGTTTGCCATCGGTAAATGGTTGAATTGTGTGTTGTGTGTATATCATGTTGTGATGAGTGTGTATGCGTGTTGATGATACATGACCTATAAATGAATGTGTTATGATGTAACCAAAAGCGTATAGCACGATGAGACAATTAGCGAGATTATTGATGTAGCCTAAAGCATGTACCATGACAAAATGAAGGAATAGTCTATCATTTAGCCTATAGTGTATGTCATTAACCCAATAATTTCACATGATATAAGGTTGAGTGGTGAACATGTGTGTATGATAAGGTCCATTTTATTGGTAAATCCGCAACAATTAAGTATGAACAAAGGAACAAGATTGCATCATAGGATAGTGAGTAAAACGCGTAGAATAAGATATAGGATATATGATTATTAAATGGCCATCTGATGAGAAAAATAAGTAAATATTCAATGTGTATAATATAATGCGTGATCTGTAGATAAACTAATAATGTAAGGTGCACACCATGTATGATGACGCCTAATATGATGTATGATTTATAGATGCAAAAATGTTGGAATTATATAAACTAAATGTAGAGTGTATAATGTAATATGTTTGACATATGACGCGAGATGTATGAAGATTCATAATGTGTAGTATCTAGTGTGTAGTGTATGGGGTTATTGTTTAGTATGTATCCGTAAACAGCTTTAGTGTGAGCTGATCCACAAGATTGTGTCATCATGTAACGGTGATGCTATAGTGTGGATGAGTATGCATGTGCTATAAAATTGATGTATGACAATGCAAAGATGAGAGGTCTGTGTATTTTAAGGTGAGGGGGAATATTTTGAGTGTTATGCCCCCAAGTTTGTGTGAATGAATGGATAATACAATGATAGTGAAGATCGAAGGCCCTCTATCTAATGCCTATGGTGATGAAAGCATATGATCATGCTTCTAGTAGTGGTGTTAGAGTAGATAGATGTTTTACATGCCAGGTGAAGTGTGTGTATATGTGATGGATGAATATATGATGACCGTGTAGGTGTAATAAAATATAGAGGTAATAGAGATCTATGTGAGGCTAAACCTAGAGGTGATGGAAACCCATGTAGATTGAAATGAGGTGGTGACCTACCTCGAGATGCAAGTAACTATTCTCCAATTGGGCTTATGCCAATGTGTAGGCCTAGTGGGGTAGTGAATTTTCACAAAAGGTGTATGAGTAGGTGAACTAGTAGTAGATTACGCTTTTAGTAACATAGATTACAAAGTGCTATATGAAGTGGAAGATGTGTGAATCCATGCTCGAGAAAGTGATGACCATGGAATAGATGGGGGTACTATATAAATAGAGATAACTTGATAGCTATAAATTAATTTGAGTTGCAAATTATTCATAGAGATAATGGATTGAGACCTATGAATCCAATTGAATCCGAGTAACATGTCACAACTATCTCTCACTTTCCCAACAAGAAAAGGGACTAGAAAACTGAGAGGACAAAGTGTATCATGTAGCTTGATGACACCATATGGTGTGTTTAGAGTATTTTTTATTTGTGATTGAGGGTAACCAATGGCATTAAGAAATGGAATAGAAAATGTGCTAATAAGCCAAGATGGGTCAACCTTATTATTATTGATGGGGATCAAGCAAATATATGCTTTGATATGTAGGTCATTAGATGTAAAATTTTCATGATAGTCATGGTTAGAAAAAGAGATGACTAGTGGTGAAGCATCAGTATGTGTAATTAAAAATTCAAGGGCCCTTGAAGCAGGAGGAGACACTAAATGGTATGCATGATTAGTGACTATTCAACTTCTTTATTGTCACATTGTTGAGATTGGTTATTAAAGAGTTTGATTTTACCCTTGTAAATGTTAGGTGGAGAGTCAGAAGGCTCTAGAAACTCAAGCTTGTTGTTATTAATAAGATCTTGGATGATTGTATGAAGCTTGAAACATTGATTCATTGAGTGTCCCACACATCTGTGATAGTCACATCGAAAGTTCTCCTTGTAATTCATACCATTTTGTCACAATGGGTCTACTTCGAGTGGTGGAGGAAGCATGATAAGATTTCTCTCAAGAATTTGTTTCAATATGAGATGTGGGGCCATATAAAAGTTAGTAAATGCATGCCTAGGAGGTGGTGAATGAACCTCTTTAGGAGTAGTGATTGCATTGATAGTAATTTTGGTGTCAATTGGTTTAGTTATAGATGGCTTGAATGTTGTCTAAGTTGGAAAACGAGCAGAAGATGAGGCTTTTTCTTGATATTTAAGATTTCCTATGGATATAAGTTTGGTTTCACAGAGCTTAAGATTATGACAAAGTTGGTCGAATGAAGGAGAGTTCTCAAATAGAAAATTTTCTGAAGCGGTGGTAAAATAATTTGAATGAACAATTCCTAAAGCTACGATTCTTCTAGCACATTTAACATTTAGCTAGATTATTTTTTATATCTCAACACATAATTGATGAGGTGCTCATTAGAGCCTTGTTTAAGTTGTGCTAATTGAGCATAAGAGATCTTGGAGCCGATATTGATAGAAAAATGAGTAAGAAAAACATCTTCCAGATGCATAAATGAAGCTACTAGAATGAAAAGGTAGATCATAAAACCAATGGATTGCATAATCATGGAGACTATGGGGAAAGATTTTATCCATAACAATATGATCATCCCCAAATTCTAGAAAAACTACATGGAATGCTCTAATATGATCTTGTGGGTCACCATGCCCATTGAAAATGGGAAGCTTAGGGGTGAAAAAACTAGGAGGAAGTAGATAAGTGGAGATGGCAGGTATGAATGGCATATGCAATAATAAGGTGGAATATAAAGATGGAGATGTGCGTGAAGTTCTTGAAAGAGAAACATTAAGCCTTGAGCACTAATGGAGGAAACTTTCCATGTATGGGAGATAAGAGGTGGTGTGAAATTATTTGTAGGAGTACTAACAGAAACAAGAATAGTAGAAATGGGTGGAAGTGTGGAAACAAGTGGTTGGGAAACCATGGAAGAATAGATGGTTGTAAATGCATTTAGATCCACCAAATTGGTAGCTTCCTCATGAGCAACATGTAAAAGTAAGTCTAGATCTTGGGGATGCTCAATGATATGGTCATTGATGGCTTTAAGATGAGCCTTAGTAAAATTGTTAAAAGAGTGAGCCATAGTAAAGAAGAGAAAGAGATCCCTAAGTGGAAGGTAGTGTCAAACGTGGGGTTCACCAAAATGATTAACTAAAATGTGGAATTATTATAAGGGTAATATTATATTAAGAACAATAGTATATAAAAGATAATTGCATAAAGGAAATGACACAAGAAATCTAATCTATGGAAATATTAAACTCCAAAGTGCAACAAGGGTTAGATAAATATTAGTTGATTCGATGATTGTTCCTAGATCTCATGCAATGATGACTAGATAAACAGAATGTGCAAAAGAACACACAAAATCTTTAGAAAGAAAAAAATTCGGAATAGTAGGTTGGACTAGGCACTGGAGATTGACATGGCTTCCCATGGGCACCCTAGTCCGACATATGGGCACCATTGTTTGTTGAAATAACCTAAAATCCTACTCTGAAGTAGCAATGTATTTTCACTTGTTTTCTCTTCTTGTCACACTAACTTTTCTAAAATGTGTCAAATGTTGTTGTAATACTTGTAATAAGTAATCACTTGCAAAACCAAAAGATGAGCATCAAATGCCTAAAAATGGAAAGATGTATACGAAGGAGTCAAACTATCCTTAGCACCACAATGGTGGACTTACAAACTGAGCATTACAACAAATCCCATAACCAATGTAGTTCTGTGTGTATGTGTTTAATCATTCCCTAGGAGCTCTTGTGAAAGTCGCACTTTTTGAAAGTAGTGAACAATAACTATGTGTAGAAATGTAATAAAATGGTGATAGGAATAGAATAAACTTCTCTCCTATGTAGTGTGATGCAGATGAACCAACCTTCTGCCATGCAATGGATCTAGATAGATGCAAATGTAGAATTTAATACATGCAACCTTAGGTTATGATAGTAGTTCTTAGTTCTTTTTCCCTCATTATGGTCTCATAACTTTATATATATATATATAGTTCGATTGTTCCAATTTTTTAATTAACCCCAAAAAGGGAGACCACTAAAAAGACAAAAAATCCCAAACTGCTAGAAAGTGCCCAAAAAATCTCATGGGACCCCAAATGGGACTAGGGCGCCCCAGTATAGGGCAGGGTGCCCTAGTTTGGGGTAGAACGACAAAAAACAACAAAAAAAAATAGGAAAAGTATGTTCTAAAGGTCGAGTGATTGACAGAAAATAAATTAAAATGGTCAAAGGATTTGGGTTAATCAATACTTTACTCAATAAAAAACCATATGAATAGTAGTATCGATCTAGACTAAATAATTCCTAAAGTGCGTGATTTTGTGTCTACAAGCTCCACAGAATCATGGTCACGAAAGAAACCATCGATAGCTCATCCTAAATTTTTCATAAGTGAGGTGCATATGTTAGCCCCAAAGAAGAAACAAAAAAAGTTGGACATGAAGTCTACACAATACATCCTACTCAGATATAGTGAATATTTCATGGGTTAGAAGTTGATCGATTTGAATACTAATAAATCCTTCATCAAAAAGGATGTTTGGTTTCAAAAGAAAGTTCTTCAAGTGATCCTTCCACAAATTCACACATATAAATTACACGAGAAATTATTATGTTAATTCAATAAAATCATGGAGATAAAGACTATAACAATGAGAAAATTGGTGAAAACCCACTACTCATTGTTCAATGTATGCCAAAATGGTGTACAAACGAGATGAGAGATGCCAAAATAGATAGAGTCCTGATCATAACTTCATCTAGACCAAGGAAACGCAATAAAGCTTGTCAAGAGGTAAAAATAATCATCTTCATGAGTCATATTGGAGAATCTCATGAGCCAAAAAAGGTCCAGGAATCCCTATATTCAAAATCTTGGAAACAAGCCATGAAGGCTAATATCAGTCATTAATGAAAAATAAGACAAGGTAGCTTATAGACCTTCCACCAGTTAAGAAGCCAATCAGACACAAATGGATCTTTATAACCAAGTGTACTACAAATGAAAGAATAAAAAATCACAAGACACGACTCATGGCTATATGTAATGCTAAAAAGGAAGGAATGGACTATAAGGATACATTTTGTCCTACTACCAAAATCAAGACAAACAAGATGAGTGTTTCCTAAACTTCTCAAGTTGATTGTAAATTTCATCAAATTTACATAAATAGAGATTAAAATGAATAATTCTACATAATTCAACCAAAAGGTTTTATGACACCGAATGAATGAGAAAATTTGTGTTGGCTCATGAAGTCACTATATGGATGCAAGTAGGGTCTTAAAACATGGTAGAATAGAACATCCCATTAAGGGTGGACTCAACAAGAACCCCCATGATGATAACAATATTTATTTTGAAAAGAAAAGGGGATTTTATGATCATAGTTTTATATGTCGATGTTCCATTAATAACGGGAATTTTTTTGTAGGTGGTAGAAGACACAAATAAACATCTAAAATAATCCTTCAACATGTTAGATATCGGGTCACTATTGTCTTGGATGGAAGTATGGAAGAAACATAATCATGGATTTTTCAGTTAGATAACATATGTCAAGATATTTTTCAAGAGATTTCAAATGATGGATTTCACTCCTATAGCTACACCTATAGAGACAAGGCTTTAGTTTTCTCAAACATATCCATCACAACAAGTAGATGCAACTCTCTATTTTTGGCTAATTGGGGTCTTATTTACCTAACCTACACTAGACCCAAAATAAGTTATTCAATGAGCTACCTATCAAGATTCATGCAAGTTACAAAGTAAAGTCACTAAAGGGAGGCAAAGAATGTTATCAAATATATAAATGGTACCATGGACTTTGGACTAGGACTTTGATATCAGCTCTTTTCGGAAGTCTTTGTACAAGATCAAAAGGGTTTCTTTTTGGAAGGTTACATTGATTTAAATAATGTATGCAACGTTGATGACAAAATATCCACTTCTAGCTTCATTTTTTATTAGAATTTTCACTTCTTCCATAGATATCATGGGGGATCAAGAGCAACAAACTAATGTTTCACACTCTTCATCTGAAACAAAATATCACATTGTAGGGGAGTTTTCTGAGAAGTGATATGACTATGTGACATTCTAGATAGTTTGAGAGTTCTTAAAAAACAACCTACCATCATGCATTGTGACAACAATTTTGTGATAAAACTTGTTTTCAATCACGTCTTTCATGAGAGTTCCACGAACATTGAGGTGCAAGTGCATTTCATCCATGAGCACATAACATAATCCCTTATTTTTGTTTCTAGATTTGGTTTCTTGAGTATCGTTTTATGTCCAACATAAGACGGTTTTCCTTAACTAGGTTCATATGTTTTTTTAATGAATTGTGTAGCCTATTTGCTAACATGGCATTTGTTCCCTCACGAGACCACTAGTCCATGTATTAGGGGATTTATCTCAAGAACATGGTCACATAGTTTCACATCATACATACATTACATAATAGGACAAATGGGAGAGCAAGATGGAATAGTATATTATTTAAAGGATTAAGGTTCACATTAGATTTTACACAATGTGGATCCCTTTTCTGACCACAAGATGGTTTAACCACCTTATATGAGTGATATAATTTTCACCTTTTTCCAAGAACATCATCATATGGTTACTTTTTCACCTTCTAATCGTAAACTAAAATTTTGTTAAGTTTCATCATTAACTCTTATTATTGCATCATAGAACCCAGATGTCAATTGAGATTGGGTATCGAGTTAATTTATAATCCCAACTCTTAAGGCTGATTTGAAAGGGTGGTTTGGGATATTTTCACATAACACTCCTCACTCTACACGTGTTCCCAACCAAGAGGGTTTTACAGTATGTTTATTCTTTGTTTCCTATGTCGCCTACCCTAGGAGAACACATTCTCCCTTCTACACACCCAACTATCAAACCTATGAGGGGATGAAATACACCGAACACCTTTCAACCATGTCATTCCTAATTTTTGGGTTTACAAAATGCTGCTAAACATCCAGGTTAGGATGGAAATATAAACTTCAACTCTTCATCTACTTAACTAGGAGGTGTTATCGAGTGTAAATATTTAAGTTTATCCTAAGGTTTTAGTTTCCTATGCTAAAAATAATCACACATGATAAATAGTTATGCACAAATTTTATAATAGGGTTAATTGTGTCGTTTAGATTTCTTTATTACATTTTTAAGGTAAGGAACACAACACACTAATTAATTGATCATCAATTTCACACTGGAATTATATTATAATATATTATATTCAATTTATTTTAACATATATATTGAACCCTATTTTTTTGTTTCGATACATATATCTGAAATAAAAAACACACCTATGGTTAAATGAACATTTCCCAAAGAACCCCTAAAACTAACATCTCATACACACTACCAAACTTAAATAATAAGTATTTCAATACAATACAAAAAGTTGGTTCAGCCTCCACAAATACATTGTTTCAAATATAAATTACAATAATACATAGTGAATTATAACCTTGTCGTTTCACCATCTTATTTGCATCATGAAAAACCATGAGCATGAAATTAGAGATAAATCACTCACATTGCATCCACCTAAATCTAGAATAATTAACATTATTGGTTTTCCATTTACATGATGATAAAAATACACACGCAAAAAGAGAGGGTTAGGGGCATATATTCATTTCATTTCATTCCTTAACTAAGGGAGGAGAGAGAAAGAGATAGGGAAGAGAGAGAAACAATATTTTTCCAAAAGTCAAATTTCACACCACAAGTCACAAGATAGAGTTTCAAACAGTTATTTACAAGTGTTAATAATTTTCTATGATTGTTTTCTAACCTGACTAGGGTCTTACAACTTTCTTTTACATTTTCATGCTAGTTGCAAAGGTGCCCAATTTTGGCTTAGAGGCTAAGAAAGTGTGTTCAAAAACTACCTTTTGATAAGAAAATTCATGATAGATGAATTTCTATGTGTCCATGTTCATACCAAGAATCCATAGGGACTAGAGGGATTTGAGATTAGATAATAGTGTAAAATTGGTGAATGGTTTTCTGAAGCCACCAATCGTAATCAGCCAAGTTTGATTTAGCCAAATGGTGACTAGAGGCCTACAAAACCCTTTCCCAAACTAATAATGAATGTGATATTCCCAAACCAAGGTTCTAGGAAATTGTCTAGTAAAAATACTACGGGTTTGCAAAGGAGGAAAATAATTTTGTTGATCAGCGCCCACATGGCAAGCTGATACAAAATCAAACTTTTCAATTTTTAACAACTTTCTAGAAGTTCAAAATTGGGTAATAGGGCTCCTAGAGGAAGAACGGAGAGAGTAGAAACGATCGATTGGGGTCAATCTAAAGCCTAATGCCACTATCCTCGATAACAAAGAGCACATAAGATGCTTCACACCTCTTTTCTAGGATTCCGAAGGTGGTTTTGTGGGTCTCCAAAAATCATGGATTACTAGTTTTACAAGCAAACAATCCACATCATTACAAGGAACTCAACCTCAACTTGTCAATAAAATGGGTGTTTTAGTAAGCTAGTTTTGTTATGAAGTTTGTTATATCATCTAAAAATGAGGGTTTAAGTCCATGGTTGACTACCAAGGGATTATTTGGATTGCGCAAGTTACAATATGAAATTTTATTATTTTGTGAATAGGTTTATTTTAAAAAATCAAATGTATGATAATCCTAGGGTTTAAAATTTTATTTCATTGCAAATGGGAAACTAAAATATGAGAATTATGAAATATAAGGAGATACAAACCATGCCAGAATTGATCGATGAAGAGGTAGAGATCGTCCTTAAGGAATCCATCCCACAAACATGATATTTCAAAATGTACGCCACTAGAGGAATTTCATCTCATAGTTCACATGTCTCTTCCATACCGCTGTAGTTCTTATATTCCATGAGGGGACGCCAAGTTCAGTAATTTAGTCAAACACTTTGCAAGATTCCCTTAAATTTCCAAAGCTTTCTCAACAGATCCACCTTTTAGAAAGTGTTAATGGTTGTCCATATCCAATGGTCATTGTTGTCCACAAGAAACACCAAGCAACAAATCCACATAACGACCACATGCTTCATTGATGTGTCATGATAGTGTTTAGTAGCCGGTGCAGCCAAGAATTTCCACAATGTAGTCAAAATGATTAAATTCAGGCATGGCTCTATAAGAGGTGCTCATGCCATGAAAGTATTTACAATCCTCCTCTACTGAACATGTATGGTTGCATACTAATAAAACAAAAATTAATCTTACATGGTCGAGTATGTTCTATGCTGCCACATTTTGTGCAGATCCTGTAATCATCACCTTCCATGAACCCATGTTTTAGATGTATTTTGTCAAACTACTCACCGTACCTTACTCAATGTTCCACATTTTGGGCACGAGTAGGGAATGCATTGAGAACGTCGGGGAAAATGGATCCACACTAGTGAACCCCATTTTCTTGTAGTTTCTAAGGCTTTTCCACCAATCCATTTGTGCATACGTTGGAATCATTGCAGTTTACCTTCGTACATTTCATTCTGATATTTTATCAAACAGTTCACATGCATTTCTACATGAAGATAGAAACTACAACATCAGATATAAAAATCCCTTTTCTGTCATGTTTTTTTTATGCCTTTTCCCTGTTTCGAAGTGCATCCTTGATTTTCAATCTTTTTCTGCACAGTCGTTCATAAACACCTTCATGGTAAACACCCATCATGTCCATTAACACTAATCATGCACGTTGATGGTGTGTCCTAAGAAATTTTTTGCAATTGTTGTGAATTTCTTACACACCTGGAAGTGATTTTAAAAAAAATCATTTAACTCTTCTTCCCTTAAAGTGTTGACCTCATCTAGAGAAATTTGATAGTCACGAAGAAAGAAAGATACAATCTCTTGACACTATGTGACGTTCTTAAGCTGTTTATTGAGTCTCTCTGTAGTCGTAATGATATCTCCTGTAGAAGCACTACAACTGTTCAATGCATTGGAAATCTTTTAACAACATTCAGCCTAACGAACAACTTCGTACTCATCCACGTCTAAAGCCTTCTGGGCAGATTCTAACGCGGTTAGGAATTCTTCATTGATGGCGACGACTCTCTTCCAATTTTGGATCTAAGGTTTAACAGGGATGACAATTAATTGAGAGAATCTAGTAGATCAGGAGAATCCGTGCGTGATTCCAGAACTTTCTTCCGCTTGGGAGATAAGCCTGGTCTCAATATGACCGCCATGATTAGAACCTTATCGACCTCCTTCGATTCAATCGGCTCTCTTCTTAATTACCAAATTTCCTATGCTGGAAACCATCCAATAAATTCTAAAATTTACAATGTTGACCTGGGTCTGAGCGTGCTTAATGTCTCTGGATCTCAATTTAAGTGCTTTAATTATCATGCAAGGGAAAATACAGGTGTGCAGGCTTTTCATATGCCCATGTGCTTGATGGGCTTACCATACTCATGTCTGTCCTTCCACACAACATCCCGTGACACAACCCAACATATTCCACCAACCCTCTTTAAATTTTATCTACTTCTCCTTAACTCCCTTCCACCATCATTCCCTATTCTTTTGATTTTATCTTCTTTTTTTTAATATTTTTATGCGGGGCACCACATCTCCATCCCCTGATAACAACATCATCCTCGATGAGATGCAATGCCAAGGTTAGAAGAGGGTCCTCAAAAGTAAGGAGGAACAATCAGTGACTCATGTCACTAACGAAATAAAAAACTAATTGCAAAAGTGCAACCACATGGAAGAGGGAAAGGTTGATAATTTGTTAATGTTTTGTGAAGATTGGTAGTTTTCAGTTTAAATTATTACCTAATTACTATTTTTCTTAGCAATACTTATTAATCTCAATCTCCTAATATTTCATTATTTTAAGATTTTCGTTTATTTATTTTTGTGGGTGCCACACAAAAACTAACATCACAATACCACACTAGGCCCAAACACAACACCAATAGTCCACAAGACATCATGATATGTACTTTCATAACTATATCATTTCAGAAAACCTCAACCAAACCATGGAAAGAACATACCTATCCCTCACAACCTTATCACACATGCACCCGACACAATTGTACTTTTAACATGAGAAAACTACAACAACATGGAATTCCCAACATGTACACATATAAAGGCTTCACATAACTCGAAACAATAATTATAGCTTCATAGTGTCAAAAAGGAGATAAAATCGTACTCTCAATGAGGAGAATCAATCCTCAACATCAAAAAACATGACAAGACTCACATGAATATACATAAATCAAATTACCAACACCACACACCTCCCAAAACATCAGAAAACAACTCTATATACCTCCAAACACATCACAAAACAACTTCATATATGTCCCAAGCATCATCAACAACTACATATACCTCCCAAGCATCACAAAAAAACTCTATATACCTCCCAAATAATCACAAAACAACTACATATACCCCTCAAACATCACAAAACAACTCCATATACCTCTTAAATCATCACAATATACAACTACATATACCTCCCAAGAATCACAAAAGAATCTCCATACACCTCTAAAAGCATCATAACACAACTACATGTACCTCCCAAAGAATAAAAAAAGAACTCCATATGCCTCTCAAACAATAAAATAAAGATAAATTTTCCTTTTAGCTCTACAAAAGAGGTCGGTCACCCTATGGCCTTGGGAACATAAGGTCAAAACACCTCTAACCCAAGTGACATAATTACTCATGGTTCAACAACCCACTAGTTATCTATAACTCCTTGGGGCATACATACATACAATGAAGTGGGTCATAGGTTTAACTACTCCATGGTGAATCCCATGACCTTATTCCAACACATTGCAACATTAGAACCATCATAACAATCTATTTCAAATGCCAAGTGGTAAAAATCCCAATCCTTCGAATAGGCTATATAAAAAAGGTTAGACTTGAAAAAAAAAAAAAATACTAAGCATAACAAAACGCTGAATAGCCAAAGTTAGAGAAAATCTGCATGTTAGTGCAATAACCAAACAAAATTCTCAAAATGTAAGAATACATCAATCAAGAAAACTGTTTGTTTTGACAAGAATGGAGATAATGTTCAATTTACGAATAAAATATGTATAGAGAAATAACACATTACAATTAGTATGTGGCCTTATACGACCACCAAAGGGATACTCATTGAGTTCATTGGAACTCAAATATCGAGCCTTAGTTCACAAAATAACATATCAAATAATATAACTTTCATAATCTCTACTTGAATCCTCCTCGATATTCCCACAAGGCTCAACATATTCAAAATCACATAGGATTGTTCGATGGACAACCCAATAGGAGAAAGCAGAGGATGTTGATTAGCACAAGTTGAGCATAAGGTGGTGCACATTCACAATATACTAAGTGACCGCGAAGTATACTAAATAGATAGAAGTGGGTTTTTCATCTATATAAGACTCCACTTCCTCACTCGTACTTGGCTCAAGATTATGAGAACCCGGTCAACACCTCCTCTCTCCACACATACACTCTTAATGTAACTTCCATTTATTCCATGCACAAAACCCAAGTTAAAACCCAATAATTAATTAGGAAAATTATAGATTTTTTTGTTTAAAAAGGTTGGAACAAGGTAACCACCAACTAAGTTTAAATATTTCATGATTAATAAATTCCACATAGTTGTAAGGCTATCGTAGTAAATTAACAATTAATTAGTATTATTTTATTCTAATCATTTCAAGTTTAAATCTCCTTCTCGGATTTCTGTTATTTTACCTTATTTAAAATATCATCTGGGTCAATACTTCCTAAGTTGGCTTAGTTCTTACTTCACATAACAACTTAATAACAAAGCCCCACATGAGGTCATCTAACTATACATTTTAAATTCCAATAATTAACCCTTGTAAAACATTATCTATGTTACCCCTTTCACAATTAATTAATTTATCCTTATAATTCTAATGTCATTTATTTACTTAATAACCTAAGGCTAAGGTCTCAACTTACCCTAACCATTAAGTGGCCCCATTCAACCCATTACCCATACCTTTTAATTAATTTTCCATTCCCACAAAAATCACATCACTTAAAGTTTTAGGATGAAATCTCTATTAGATTATGTCATTTAGGCCCCTTGGATTAGAAATACCCTAAGAATTCTTATGAGGTCTTATTATTCTTCCTTTTACCCTAAACTCATTCATTTTCTCCATTTTGCTTCACATATTTTGGGAGCATGGAGGCCGTGGAAGGTTATTCATTGTTCTAGGATGGATACCCACATTTGAAGATTTATTTTGCATTCCTCTCCTATGGTTTGGTTGTATTTTTAATGGTTAATTGTATTATTGTAAATACATATATTTTTTGTTTGCCATATTTGGATATGGGCATTTTTGCTCCATTTTATTTTGGGTTAAAAGGAGATTTATATATTCAATGGTGTAGGGTTTGATTATATGTGTGTGTGTGTGTAAGTACACACACACACACACACACACACACACATAAAAAATAGCATTTGTTTTCTAAATATTTTTAAATAATCCCGAATTTTATTAACAAGGTTAGTCGGTTTCTACACAAAGATAGGAAATGTTATGGCCACATCCAATTAGGTAGATTTAGTGACCAAAGAAAAGTGTTGGGGTGGAGTGAAGCCACCTTCCCACTATGGTTTAAATTAAATAAACTTCAAACATAAGCCATTCGAATTTATATTAAAATCTTTCTTCATTTTTTTAATTAAATAAAATTATATATATATATATATAATGATTTTTTAAAATATATATTTATAATTATAATAGATATAAATATATAAATATATATAGTCATAGTTGATATTCTTGTTCTCCCCATATTTAAAAAATCACTCAAATTCAATTATAATGTGAAATATAAGACAAGTAGTTATAACTTTCTATCTTCATCTATGTGGAATAGTAGGGATCTAATAGCTTTTCTTATCCAACCCAATGCAATTATTGTTTTCTATTAAGGTTAAATAGTTTTTTGAAAGGGACTATACCCTTGTACAACAGCACTCAAACGCCAGATTTGAAAAATTCAATATTTCAAAAAGAGATCAAAATCAAGATATAACGACAAATCCCAACAACAGAGAAGAATCTGCCAAGATCACAGCCAAAAACCAGTAAACAAACAACTAAAAAGTAGCTACTCTGTAGCAACACAGTAGGCCAATAGCCTAGATGTAGTGATGATAACACACAACAAGACAAGACTCATGCCTTTTCCGAGACAACAAAGGGTTTAGATCCCTTCTTTTTCCTATCCACTACCTTCCATTCCTCATTTCCTTCTTCCACTGAGATTGGAAGAACAACTTCAATTGACTTGATAGGGATGTGGCTCGCAGCAAGGAGTGTCGAATCTATCGATGAATCCATATTCTGAGGAGAGGAAGCTTTCTTCTCAGAAGTTTTCTCATCTTGCATGAGTTCTACAACTGGGTCAGTATGGGGATTGATTGTTAGGTGTTCAGAAGGGAATCCTTCCACCATGTAGGTTTGATCTTTTGTTTGGAATATTCACAATCCTCTGAAATATGACCAATTTGAAAACAACATCGACATCTGAAAGCAAGACCTTCGTAGTCCAATCTTTGCACCCAGATTCTATCTCCAATTTGCAGATTGATTTCTACTTGGTAAATCTTGAGAGGTATCAAGATCTACAAGGATTTGAGCATAAGTAGTATGTACCTAAACAGAGGTCTTATCATCAACTTTTACACATGATCCAAGAGCATCACCTATGGCAAGAAAACACGATCTATTCCAGAGTTGAAGTGGGAGTCCTGCAAACGAACCCAAACAGGGTAGGTATCAAAAGAATCTTTTAAGGGATCAAAAGATGGATACCATGGCTTGAACATGAGCTCGTGTTCTCCCCAAACCCAATATTGTTTGAAAATCAAATCCCTATCCTCAGGGGTTTCAAAGACAACAATGAAATATGCTTTGGCACAAGGATAAAGCTCAATCTTACCTTGTACTTTTTCTCTCCATCTTTGTGCAATCCAAATATGCAAAGATAATTTTTAAAGAGGATATATTTATTGTTTAAAATACTAAATATCTATTTTCTTTTCTTCAACATTGTATGATATTTGACTATGATTTCAACATCCCAACATACTAACTTTTACAATAAAATGAGAAGGTGTTTCTTTTCAACCACAATACATTGAACTTCATAGAGAGAAGGAATTTAACTATTTTCTAAATGCAATTTTATTTTCTATTCACAATAAAAATAACATTTATTTCAAGGGATGTAATTATACTTCCATATATCTTTGTAATACTACACAACTATTTTACAATATGAAAGCACAATTATTCTTTGATACATTTCAGATTCGGAGGAATACATTTTCAAATAAATATAACTCTCAAATTTCACCTTTCAATAATTTCCAATACATAACTTGATATTAAAATTTAAAACAAATTTTCTTCAAAATGCAAGAGTATACAATCCTTCCACTTAAGTGGAAATAACATGGCCAAACTTAGAAGAACAACTATTTATTTTTCTTTGATATTCTTCAACATAATACTCTTTAAGGTAATAACTTGAGGTCCTCCATTTATCTAAAATCCAATCACAAAACAAAAAGAGGGGATTAGGAAATTCTCTTCACCTAACCTATAATCCAATGGGAAGGAGAATCTATCCTCCTCATTGGCCCTCAAACCCCAACAATGAGGCAATAAGAGGTATCAAGAAACAATTATAAATTTTACATGGCTTCGACAACAATCATTCATACAACCTTTCAACATAATAAGCACAATATAAAATCAAAACAAACATACAATTTTCCCAAGCACAAAGGCTTGCAATCCAAGCCAAGGGAGAGAAGAAACATGGGGAATCACTTATTCCTCCCAATGGGATTAGGTGCCCACCTTAAAAGCCTCCAAAAACATCCAAATGAAATACCAACAAGACTCTTATGCCTCCCTCAAAACTCTTATGCTGACCTCAATTTCTATTATGTCTCCCTCAAACCTTTTCTTCCTCCCTCAAACTCTTTTCTCTCCTTCATTAAACATAATCGATAAAAAGAAATATTTATTATTATCACAAGGTGGGACACCCAACCCAAAAATCAAACCAAATGAATAATATAGGCTCTTATCCCTCCTTCAATATATCCTCATTTTATTTCTCCTAAACAAAATTAAGGCCTTTCGATTCCCCAAACCAAAACACATAACATTCATCCATTAACAACCGTTTTCACAACAAATAAAAATAAAATCCATGGGTATGATCCCTACCTTTCCATTGCAATAAATATCCAATCCACAAGCACAATCTCCTTTTCCAAGTCCAATACATACACAAAACCATCTCCCAAGCTCCCAAAAATAACTACAAAACAAGCTCCTCTAAAATTGCAAGAGTAAAAATCGAAACGTGTAACGCCAAAAACATCAAAAAAACATACATATATGGAAACGTGAGGTGAGAGTGGTGATGGGGCTCCATGTAGGATGCCACATGACCTATCCTCCACAACACGTCACATGGTGAAACACCAAATCCAAATCTCATAACTTGGTGGGTGAGAAAATGAAAAGTTTTCCTTCCACACACAAACCATTAACCATACAACAAAGGAAAAAATAAATGCTCATGTAAGAAAGTGCAATAAATATCACCTTTTACCTTCCAAATCACATAATGGGACCTAATTTTTACCCCTCACCCCATAGGTATAGTGGGAGAAGCTTATCTTGTCCCACAAGCCACCAAAATGGCCCTTAAGCCAAAATCCGAGTTTGACATGTTAATTTAAGTACACAATACTAAAACCAATAAAATCCTTTTCAAATCCATGATAAGATCAATGAAAACCTACCAAAATTATATACCCATTTGTCACATACCAAATTATTTTAATTAATTTTATCAATCAACTTAAATAAGGGCGCATTAACTAACAATAATAAAGTAGGACACATTAAAATAATAAATCACATACTCACAAAATAATCAAAATAAAAAGGGAAACAACACATATACTCATGGTCACATTTGAGGTCATCCACCTAATGGCGACCTACTAACAAAATATTCACAACATAAAACACACAAGTTGCCAAGGTGACCTGTTTCCAATACCCAAAGTTCTTTCATTGTTGATCTCCTATCTGTTTTTGTTTGTTGGGTTATAATTTTCTACAAAAATCAAAACAATACCTCTTTAACCTCTTGCTGCATTAAATAGATCAACAATAAAATACATGCACATCCATCAATGAACATCATCATAACACAAAATAAACATCAAACCTAAGCAATTCTATCATTCATTTACAATTTCCTAAACATTTCAATTCTACCATTTCATCAATATACTTGAGATCAAAATATTAGGTCAAACACCAAAACATAATCAATACGATGAGAATTTAGAATGTCATTATATAGCTAACAACACATCATCATCATCAATATCAAATGTTTATCTATTGTTTTAATTTACACTATGAGTCACCACATATATGTGATCAAAATATCTATAATGTCTATCAAAATACTAATAAAATATCATAATGTCCATCTATCAAAGTATACTGATCAAATATGATAAAAAAATTCATGTATCTAGTCCATAGTAAACAAAATCGTAGTAGGATAATGTCGAAGAGGAATGGGCACTACATCCCCTCCCCTTAGACTTTACTTCCTCCTAGAAGTCATGAAAAGAGGTAGGGAAGCAAGGCATACAAAATTTCAGAATAACCTCCATGAGGTTAACCAAGATACAACACAAAACATTTAAATAAGAAATTTTCAATGGAATTCCCAATGAATGAAAACTAAGGTCTAAGAAGAATATGAAATTTCATGTACACAGGGTGTCCACGCAACCACACACATATACAACACATGGAAAAAAGAAGATAAGAACTCCACTTGGGTTAAATTATGTTTGTTATTTTAGAAAAATTTAACAACCACCAATCACGACCATCAATTTTGCATTGGGAAAAACACTTACTCACCGTTCTAAAAATTTCAAGACAACGCAAGATGAGGTTTACCAACAAGGAAGCATGTACATTTAATCAAACGTTTCCAAGGAATAAGACTAATCATTGGCAACACTTTATATAATTTGGAAGCTCTCACTTAAATTTTCATGATAGCACTAAGTATACTCAATACAACAAGGTTTCCTTAACTTGCATTTGTACCCAAAACAAAAATCATAACACACAACCAAAAATCCTAATTTAGAAACCCAATCAATTAGACAAAATTTCTATTTTTTGTGATAGAAAATATTTTCTCATACTATCATATCAACACAAGAGATACCATTCACTCTATATAACAAAAAAAATTTCTTAATTTTAAGCCCACCCTAGCTCAAAAAAAATCTCAAAACAATCACAAGCTAATAATATAACACATAGGAACACTCAAGTGAGCTAGAGAAAATAGGTAACAAGAGGGGTTCAACGGAAAATTCATGAGAGTAACACACACAACATTCCTGCAAACACTTATGAAAACCACTTGAACCATTCTCTTTCCAAGGTAAATGGGAACAACCTCAAGGTTCCCAAAAGAAATAGGATTTTAAACATCCTCCATATCCTTAACATATGTTTCCTCATCTTTTCAATTAGCCTAGGTCACCAATATCTTATTCCTAACACAAGAAGGTGACTCTCATGAAAATGGAGATATTGACTCACTCAAAAAGACCACAAATATACATATGTCGATTCTAAGAGGAATAAATGATATGACAATATGAAAGTCTCCATCAAAGATGATTACACACATTAAAGTTCAATGGATTAAACAAGACTAGAACACATCACAATCAACAAGGTACTCCATTGCTCAAGGTAGATGGATAGATTTATAGGTTCATAAAGCTACCACCATCAACAAAAAATTATGTAGGATCCATCCATAGGAACATAACAATTAATCCATTTTAACAAGGGAATAAAATCCTTATGCATACTTCTAAACAAAATTTCGTACTATCCATTAAGAGATCCAAAATGCTCTAGCTTGTAACTTGTTTTTTCACCATTGTACAAATGTTTCTTGTTTGATATAGCAAGGGAGGTCTAATCATTCTATTATCATGGTTTCAACTTTGGAATTGATTACGAGATTCACAATAATTTTTTTTGTACCATTCTAGCATTGAAATGACTTATTCTTTCATGATTTAGAATTATGATATTATATTATGTATTAATTTTCATAGAAGATCATGAAACTTTTACAATGATAACATAACACATGCTATGTTAAGGCTAGTTATATATATTTGATACATTTTTATAATATTACAATATTATTTGTAACACGTAAAGTCTTGGAGAGAAAATTTAGGTTAACTACTCATACAGTAGCTCAAGAGAGAATTTCCAATTAGCTCAACCATTCAAATTGTGTCCCCTATAAGTTTTTGGGCATAAAATAACAATTTATACAATTGGGGTTGTTTATTTATACATTTAACTTGTGTTTCATCCCATAAATTTATTCGTTCCATAATCCAAATTATAAAACACAAGTTATAGTTATGTTTGTCAAGCATATTTTGTATAAGGTTCCAAATAATGCATTGATTATATTTTGACATCCTATACATTGCATCATTAGGGTTCATCACTAATGTTAACATGATTTCTTGTAATTCTATAGAGGCAAAGAAAATTTATCCATTCCACTTCTAGGGAAAGTATAAGAGGGTCCCTTTCTATTTTCATGTAGTTTTATTTCTTTTATTAAACTTCAAGGTTAGAGTAAGGAAACATTTTCCTAATGTCCCAATTTACTTATTAATTTTAAAAGGTATAAGCCCTCCAATTAGAGATCTAATATGCTCAAGTTTGTCACATTACCAAATTGAATTCTAAGGATTAGTAAGGTTCAAACTTATCTCATTATTAATTTCATAGAAACAAGATGGTCAATAACCAAAGTGGAACACACCAAGTTTACAAGATTTATCCCTAAAAAGTTATATGTATCTCCGATGCATTCCAGGTGAGTCTCCACAAGTATGGATAAAAGATATGATGAAGAGGTACATGAATAAGTTATAAATTTTATTTTACGAGTTAAGAGTTTTAGATCAGTGTGGGGGAGAAAACAATGTTTATGACTTATAATCAAACTAGGTTCACTATGTAAGAGAGATATTTTCCATAACAAAACTTATACCTCTTCCGTATCATCAACCAAAGAATCAAGACGACGTAAAAAGAAAATTACCCCAAATATACCACAGCTTCCTCACCAAGGGAACATCAAAATACCAAGAGGGAAATCAAATTATTTACTTGAACATATCCTCTAAGGCCAAGAGTTATAGCTTTGCATGAAATAAAATGACATAACCATAGCTAAGGTCCGACTCTTACGACCTATGAAACATAAATCTCCAAGCATAAGGTCAAAAAGGACCCAAATGCATCCATAACTCGCTAAACATAACTTGGTACTAATATATTATAATGTGGTATATGTTAAAAATACAAGAGATCAAGGCAAAGGTATATCGATGTATGGGTTATTGAGAGAAAAACATGCAATCGGGGATTTTTCTAGTGGAAAATATTCGTAATTTGGTGAATATTCTATTTTAGAAAATTTTGAAAAGGTAATTTTTTTAGAGCAGTCAAGGACTGTCACTAAAATTTACAATATATCTTTTTACAGTCAGCTTCTTCTAAATTTGAAAACATATCCTATAAAAACCTTAGTGATTCACCGGGTAGTATACCACTAACATACTACTATTTTACTGAGGTACTGACATATCAAGTATTATGAACTTGTAGGGTAGGTTGTTGACGCATGACAAGATGTTTTTTATGCATAGAAGGAATTTGACACACAACAGAGGTTTTTTATGCCCCAAATTCCTATGTTGTTGGCGCATGACAGAGGGAAAAGGATAAAGATGCATGAAAGAAGATTTGCATTCGCATTTACAAAGAAGGTTTTTTTCGTGTGAGAAAACCTCCTGTTGTGAGACAACAAGGTTGTTGTTGTTTGACAAAAATTTTGTTGTCATGTGACAACAACCTTATTGTCTCATGACAACAACCTTGATGAACATTGTACGAATGCAAATATCTTGTCGTGCATCTACATCCTTTCTATCACATGAATTTAAAATGAAAGCTTCATTCCGATAAAAAAATTTACACAAACCCCATAAAATTTTCCATGTTCACAAAAGTGGTTTTGGGGATATTCACAAAGAATATTTCACGTTCAATTTCCCATCTAGGTCTCTTAAAACAAACCCCGACGCACACTTATCTATGCTCAAAGCTCAAATGCGCTTAATAATAACCATATTTACCCAACATACATACAAATAAATATCAATTATTTCTAAAATAAAACAAAGGAACCACGTTAGAACCTAGTATACCCATCATTTGACCATCACATCCTAGAATAAACTATCACCAAAAACCTAGTATTATCCTAGAGTTAGTCCATCCCTAAAAATGCACAAGTCCATAGAAAAAACACACCTATTTTTACGATGAGAAAATATCCTAATAGGGTACAAAAGATACACAACCACCGTTAAAACTTCCAACTATAGTGCATGACACAGAGAACTCTCTCCCTTTAAAGGCCGAGTATAAAAAGGCCACTCCAAGATCCTATACACACAAACTTCCATCATTTAAAAATGAAGGCCATGCCTCAAGCACCTAAGTAGAAAATCAAGGAACCTAGGTGTGTGCCCCATACAATGAGAGATCACAATAAAAACAATGTAGAACCAACTCATTAGTAGACAAGAAAATTTTCACGTAACATTCTTGACAACATTTAGCCAAGTGACCAACGAGATAAACAACCTTCGAGTCATGAATCAATGGTAAAATCCTATAAATCTTGGCAATCAAAGAAAATGGCTAAGTAGCCACATTGTAATCCTTGAAAATCTTGCAATAAGATAAAAATACAAGAAGAGCCTCAAAGATTCTCAATCAAATCATAAAATAAAATGCTAGTCCTTGATAAAAGAACTTAAGTTTACGAATATAAAATACAGAAAATTTCCACATCACATTCACTTCGCAAAACTTCATCAAATGCCTAAGAGTACTATACATTGACCTCGATCTCAAGTGTCCTATGTTTATGTTTTGCTAACTGGTTTTCATGTTCCCATGTTTGCTCGTGGTCCAAGCGTTTAACCCATGACTCGATAAAAGTGTAACACCACTTATTCCACACACAAAATCCAAGGTAAAACCCATTAATTAATTTGAAAAAATTATCGAATAATTTTGTTTTTGTTTAAATAGGTAAAGAACAAGGTAAACCAAATAGGTTAAAATATTTCATGATTAATAAATTCCACATAGTTGTAAGGTTGTCATGATTGAATTAACAATTAATTACTCTTAATTTATTCCAATCATTTTGGGTATAAATTCCCTTTTCATATTTTTTTTATTTTACCTTATTTAAAATATCGTATGGGTCAAGTACTTCCTAACATGGCTTAGTTCTCACTTCACATAAAAACTCAATAATAAAGCTCCGCATAACGTCATCTAACTATACATTTTAAATTCCAATAATTAACCCTTGTAAAATGTTATCTATGTTACCCCTTTCACAATTATTTAATTTATCCTTATAATTCTAATGTCATTTATTTACTTAATAACATAAGGCTAAGGTCTCAACTTACCCTAACCATTAAGTGGCCCCCTTTCAACCCATTACCCATACCTTTTAATTAATTTTCCATTCCCACAAAAATTCACATCACTTAAAGTTTTAGGGTGAAATATCATCCATTAGATTAAGTCATTTTGGGCCCTTGGATTAGAAATACCCTAAAAATCCTTATGAGGTCTTCTTATTCTTCCTTTTACCCTAAACTCATTCATTTGCTCCATTTTGTTTTGCAAGTTTTGGGAGCATGGAGGCCATGGAAGGTTGCTCATTGTTCTTGGATGGATACACACATTTGGAGAGTTATTTTGCATCCCTCTCCTAGGGTTTTATTTTATTTTTTTAAGGTTATTGTGTGTATTTTTATACACACACACATAATAGTATTTTTTTGTAAATATTTTTAATTAAACTTGAATTTAAATAAACCTGATTTCGGTTAAGGTGGCCTAATTATATGTATGTATCAGTATGTGTGTGTGTGTGTATATGTATATATATATATATATATATATATATATATATATATAGACATATATATATATATATATATATATATATATATATATATACATATATACATATATATACATATATATATATATATATATATATATATATATATGTATGTATGTATGTATGTATGTACGTATGTATGTATAGACACACACACACACACACACATATATATATAATATATTTTGTGTTATTAACAAGGTCGATCGGTTTATACACACACAAACTTTTATCCATCCCTCATTAAACATAACAAGATAACTAAGAAATATTTTTATTATCACAAGGTGGGACACCTAGCCTAAAATTCCCATCAAATACATAACATAGACATTTATCCCTCCCTCAATAGATCCCCATTTTCACTCTTCTAAAAACCTTAAGGCCATTCTATTACCCAAACCAAAACACACAACATTCATCCATTTACAACCATTTGTACAAAAATAAAATTAAAATGCATGGGTGAGATCCTTACCTTTCCATTGCAAGAAATATCTAGTCCGAAGCACAAAATCCAAGATTTTCTAGGTCCAATACATACACAAAACCATATCCCAAGCTCCCCACAAGAACTACAAAAGAAGCTCCTCAAAATTTTTAAGATTGAAAAATAAAAACATGTAATCCCAAAAACTTCAAAATAACATAAAAAATATAAAAGTGAGGAGAGAGTGGTGATGTGGCTCCATGTACAATGCCACATCACTTCTCCTTCACTCCACATCACATGGTCAAAAACCTAATCCAAATCTCATAACTTGGTAGGTGAGAAAATTAAAAGTTCTCCTTCAACACATAAAGCATTAACCATACACCAAAGGACAAAATAAAAGCTCACATAATAAAGTGCAATAAATATCACCTTTTACCTTCCAAATCACATAATGGGGGCTAATTTTTACCCCTCACCTCATAGGTATAGTTGGTAGGTGAATTTAGGAGGTGTGGAACAAGCTTAACGTGTCCCGCAAGCCTCCAAAAATGGCCCTTAAGCCAAAATCTAAGTTTTTCATGCACAATTGAGTACACAATACTAAAACAAATAAAATTCTATTCAAATCCATGATAAAATAAAGGAAAACCTACCAAAATTAAATACCCCTTGGTCACATCCCAAATTACTTTAAGTAACTTGATTAACCAACTTATATAAGGGCACATTAACTAACAATATTAAAGTAGGACACATTACAATAATAAATCACATACAAATAAACTAATCAAAATGAAAAGGGAAACAATGCATCTACCCATGCTCACATTTGAGGCCATCCCCAGTAAGGAACTCCTAACAAAATATCAATAACATAACAACATAAAACACACAAGTTTCTAAGGTGAAACCTTGCCAATACCCAAAATTCTTTCATTTTTTGTCTCATGTCCCTTTTGTTTGTTATGTTTTAATTTCCTACAAAAATAAAAACAATACCTCTTTAGCCTCGTGGCTACATTAAATACATCAACAATAAAATACATGCACATCAATCAATAAACATCATCATAACATGAAATCATTATCAAAGCTAAGAAATGCTAGCATTCATTTACAATTTCCTAAATATTTCAATTCTATCATTGTTATCCCAATTTCCCCCGATAAAATTGATCAAACAAAACCCCACACACAAGAAAATTAGAAGGGTTGATTGAGTTGTACGATCCCACATTTTAGATCCAACATGTGTAAGAGGCATGACTCTACAATGGAGGATTAGGGTCGGCGAAGAATCAAACAATGTCAAAAGAGGCCAAAGGCTCATAGGAGAAAAATTGGAAAAATCTCAAAGTTTTCGGACTTAGCCACATACGAGTCCACTCGGGGCTGAATAGCAAACTCACGGAAGGTGGCATGTGTCAACTTGGCATAATTCAAAAAGGCGCATTAAAAAGGTAGGTCCCAAATTTGTGTTGAGCCTCCATGCATCCAATCGGCACAACTTTAGAAGTGAGACCCAACGGATAGTCCCTAAATGAGGGTAAAGCTTCCACATGTCCCAGGTCTAAAGGAAGGTCTCATCAGCCATTGAAAAGTCACATACCGACAAAGGGTGCCACGTGCCTCATCGGCACAACTTCAAAGGAAGTATTAAAACCGGAGGCTCCAAACTTGCGCCAACCCTTCACGTGTCCAAAATTCAAAAAGGGGATAGAGACGGCCATTTAAATAGACTAAGTATGAAAGGACTAGTGGAAGCATCCACATGTCTCAAAGAACACACCTTCAAGGGTTAAAGTGAAAAGCGGTCCCCCAAACATGCATGGTGCTTACATGTATCCCGGGCCCAAAAATAAGAAGTCAAAAGGGGCAAAATTGGCCATTGAAAAGTCTCGTGCCGTTGAATGGCAACACGTGTCTCATCAATGCAAATTCAAAGGTGCGTCCCAAATCAAAGATTCAAATGAGTGCCAACTCTCCATGTGTCTAGGGTCTAATACAAGTCAAATGGGTAGTAGGCCCAAATTGACTAATTATAAAAGAACTGACGGAAGGTTCCACGTGTTGACTCCAGTAACTTCAAAGGTATAATCCAAAAGCGAGTTCCAAACAAGTGTTGAGCCTCCATGTGTCCAGGGTCAGACATATGGCCCCACCACGCAAAAGGGACTTAGTAAAAACAAAAAGAAATAGGAAAAATCCAATGGAAGGAGCCACGTGCCTATTTGGCGCACTTTCAAGAGGTGAATCCAAAGGTGGTACCCAAACATGCACCAGCTCACCAAGTGTCTCATCGGCATAACTTTACAGATGCAACCCAAAAGGTAGTCCCCAAACAAGCGCTAAACCGCCACGTGGTCAGATTCCGAAAACATTAGGTTGGCCATTGAAAATTCCAAAAGCATGCGGAGGCCTCCACGAGTCTACTCAGCACAACTTCAAAGGTGTGACCTAAAAGGAAATCCCCAAATAAGTGCCAACCCACCATGTGGTCAGAGTCCGAAAAATTTAGGTTGGCCGTTGAAAATTCCAAAAGCATGTGGAGTCCTCCATGTGTATCATCCGTGTAACTTCAAAAGAAAAATATGGAGGTAGTTTCCAAATGAGTGCAAAGCCTCCATATTTCTCGGATTAGGCACGCTTCTCCACCAATAGGAGGGACTTAGGTAGAATATAGAGGAAACCTAAGAGTCCACTAAGCAACCACATGTCAAGTGCGACACAATTTCAAGAGAGAGAGGAAGGGGTTGAATCTTCAACATGCGCGGGGCTGCCACGAAGGTCTTACATGGATGGAATCTTTTAAATATTGTGATCCCATACCCCTGATATCTAGATAGCCATATCTTTCAACTGAAATCTTGTTTTTGAGCAAGTAAGGACTTTTTGGAAAGCTCTCAATGTCATCTTCTAACCTGCCACCATTAATGTTTTGGCTCACCATTTTTAAGGCTATCAATTCCCCCACCTGCCGCCATGATGAAGAATGACCCTCTTTCTTGCCGAGTAAGGGTAAACAATGGGAGCATGGGTGTTGCAGCAGCAAGACTCTTCATTATGGTAGGTGTATTTAATACTCTTATAGGGGTGGTGGAGAAGGGTTCAAATTCTTCCCTCCTTTCTCTCTTATTCTTCCTATATATTGTAAAGGAGGGGCATTTTCTAAAAGGTTGGTCATTGTTTCTCTCCCCCCCATCTCTCTTTCTTTCTTAGCATAGAATTTTGAGTTTAAACCTCTTCTCATGGATCAAGAATGGCATTTTCTTGCCTCTTTACCACCGATGATGTACTATGTGAACTTATGGAGAAATAAAATTTGTTTCGTGATGCATCTTGTCCATCCTTTGCTTATTTTATTATCTCTTCTTTCCTTTAATCATTACAAGGTATACCATGTATACACTAATGTCTATTGTAGGTTCTGGGAGCTTTGTTTAATGGGTTTTGAAGTGGTGTTCCGTGTGAAATTTATCTCTCGGTCTATGCAACATCTCATGTCCATCCCGTCCCATTGCTCACCTCTCTCCACTTCGTGCAATTAGATATGTGATCAACCACTTCCTTTTCTTGTTTATGACTGCTTAGCGTAGGCTCTCTTTCACCCTCTCTCTCTCTCCCTATCTCCTTAGAATGGTTAGATTATGATAGATTAGTTTGCTTACATATGAGTAGCTTGGGGTAGGTAGTTTACGAAGAACAAGAACTAGATTTCTTTGGAGGTCAATATCAGTTTTGCAAGTCCTATAGCTTGAGAGATGGTCACATGTTGTTTAATCACACCAAATGCCCCATTTCAAACTCAAGACATTCGGGGTGTTGTGATTTTGCAACAATAGTTTTGGCACACCCGGTGGGAGAGGTCTAAAGAACCTTACTACTTAATATTAGTAGGTTGGTGTGTCCTGTTAAGATTCAACCTTTTGAGGCATATGTAAAGCACATCTAGTGACTCCATCTTGTCAACAACCCAATATATGTAGTTTCGGACCTTTTCCATCCATTCCCATCCTTCCACATATTTCATCTTCTACCATTCATGAAGTTGTGTAATCATGACTTGGTTTCCATCTTGTAATTCACACTTGCAGTAGTAGCAGTGTAGGCCACATCCAATATATTTCACGACTCCTCCGAACAAAATTTTGATTAGATTCAAAATCATCATGCTTACCCATATGAGCAATGTCAAAACCAATTTGACTATGGAGCTTATCAGAACAAGGGTATACATGAAGTGAAAATGGTCAATCGAGAATGTTTGTTCACCGGAGAAGATTCAAAGAATAGAGGAACACATGGTGCATTCCAGGGATGTAGCTCATATGTAGGAATTTAGGATTGGTCAGTAGGGAACCATGTCTATTGGTAGGCCATATGCCAAGAAATTTCATCCCCAGGAGAAGCCGGACTTCATGATTGAGACGATGCCCCAACTTGCGCAGCTGGGTGAGGAGATAGAGGCCTACGAACTTGGTGTCGTGAGGCTTGTCGGTGGATAAGTCTTGCACCATCATCTAGTGGTTTCCTCTCCATTTCCCAAGCTCCACCATCTCAACTAGAGCTTCAATTTCTAAGTTTCCCATCTGCTGCCCCAAGTGTTGATTTCTCTTCTCCATTCCCTAGTCTTCCATCTCATCTCAATTCTCTTCCCTTTTCCCTTCCAAATATAAGTCCCATCCACAAGATACAAAAGAAATGTCTTCCCCTCCACTAAAAACAAGGAAAAAAATAGTGGAGACTCCATTCACCACTCCTCCTACTATCCAAACGCCATTTTAGGAGATACTCCAAAACCAATCAAGGAGAACAACAAGAAGAGGAACCCAACAAAGAAGAAATGATACACAATCAAGAGTTGGGCTACAAAATTTTGGTTTACAAAGATTACCTTGTTTTCTAAGCCTATGGAGGAGGATGAGGTCAAGCCACAAGTTGTGGAAGTTTCAGTTACAACACGTGTGTGGGAAGAAGAAGCTACTCCAAATCTAAAATAAGAGGAGTACATTTCGGTTACCTGAGGAGAACCATATAGTTTCAGAGGCTCCAAGTGTGGAGCAGCCAAAGAAGAACCTTCAGTTATCTGTTCCTCCCACTCCATCCCCTTCAAGATCTAATATTAAAGAGGATTTTAAACTTTCAAAATTCATGTTTGAAGAAGAGAGGAACCATGGTGAGAAAGTATCAAATCGAGAAGGACACCATGGATGAAGTCAAGCACATGCAACATGACAACAAAGAGGAAGATTATCTATCTGAATTGGAGGATTACTTTGATGGAGATAATCCTGAGGAGATCACATCATTTTCTCCTCCATCATTTGCCTTCCAAGCACATGAGTATGTTGCCATAGAGGAGAGCGTCTCAATCGCAACAACATGTGTCTCACAATGGCCCTCTTGAACCAACATTGGAGGATCATGAACTTCCATATTCTTCTCGGGAGGAGAAAGGAAAAGAGCATGAGGATCCCATCTATCTCACACCACTCACCCAGAGGGTTTCCAGAAGACTCCATCTCGTGAGTCAAAATTTAGAACCATGGGAAAATCCATCAAATCGACCAGTGCCCAATCGGTACTTTGATTCATTAGAGCCAAGGGAGAATCCAAAACAAGTCATTCCCACTTCAGGGCATGAATATGAGCTCTAAAGTACCAAGGATCAACTCGCATGCCTCTCCAGTCCAAATGAAGAGAAACTAGAGTAGAAATTTGTCTTGCTTTCGGTTGATACCTTAATGATTTGGGTGGAAGATTGGCCTCCTATCAGTTTTTCACTCATACAAGCAGCCATATTCAGTGTGAAATCATTTGCATGGCTGCCAATTGTAAGAAAGGGAAGCTACTTATCCCTACCAATTGCAATATTTTTTTGATTTACCTTTTTCTCTCGATTAGCGTAGGCTAGTTTAGGTTTACTTTCGCAGAACAAGTGCTTTTGCACACTATGCATGTTCCACTTGGAGCATGTATGATTTTAAGTTTTGTGCATAGTGTGTGTTGTGGTGTTTGTTGCTCAGTGCACGCCTATTCAAGGATTATATGTTTGTTTACCAGAATACTCCATGCCTATGGATGCTTTAAGGCCACTGATCATTTCATCTAGTAGGAAGATGTCCCCATGAGTCGCTAAACTATTATCCCAATTTTTCACCCCGATAAAATGGACCAAACACGACCCCACACAAGAAGAAAATCGAAAGGGTCGGTTCAATGTGTGAGCCCACATTTTAGATCCAAAAGTCGGGTTACATGTGGGACTCTACAATGGAGGAGTAGGGTCGGTGAAGGATCAAACAACGTCAAAGGAGGCTAAAGGCTCATAGGAGGAAAATAGGGAAAGGCTTGAAGTTTTTTTGGACATAGCCATATACAAGTCCACTCGGGGTCAAACAACGAGACTCTTGGAAGGCACCACATGTCACCTTAGTGCAATTCTAAAAGTTGCATTAAAAAGGTAGGTCCCAAATGTGTGTTGAGCCTCCATGCATCCAATCAAAGCATAACTTCGGAAGTGAGACCCAATGGACAATGCCTAAATGAGCTCCATGCTTCCATGTGTCCCAGGTCTAAAGGGAGGTCTCATCGGCCATTGAAAATCCACAAACCCATGGAGGGAGCCACGAGCATTATCAGTGCAACTTCAAATGAAGGATCAAGAGTAGAGGCTCCAAACTTGCGTCAGCCCTCCATCTGTCCAAAAGTCAAAAAGGGGATAGAGTCACCCGTTTAAATAGACTATGTATGAAAGGATCGGCAGAAGCCTCCATGTGTCTCAGTAGTCCACCTTCAAGGGTCAAAGCAAAAGGCGGTCCCCCAAATGAGCGCGGAGCTTCCACGTGTCCCAGGCCTAAAAAGAAGAAGTAAAAAGGGGTAGAATCAACCGTTGAAAAGTCTCAGGTCAGTGAACGGCACCACGTGTTTCATCAGTGTCAATTCAAAGGTGCGGCCCAAAGTGGAGACTCAAATGAGTGCCAACTCTCCATGTGTCTAGGGTTCAAAAAAATTCAAATGGGAAACAGGCCCAAATTGACTAAGTATTAAAGAACTGATAGAAGGTGTCACATCTCAACTTGGCGCAACTTCAAAGGCAGAATCCTAAAGCAGTCCTAAACAAGAGTTGAGCCTTGATGTGTCCAAGGTAAGACGTATGGCCCCATGAAGCAAAAGGGACTTATCCAAAACACAAAGAAACAGGACAAAGCCAGTTGAAGGAGGCACATGCCTCTTTGGTGCACTTTCAAGAGGTGGATCGAAAGGCATTCCCCAAACAATCACCATCTCACCACATTTCTCATCAGTGTAACTTCAAAGGCACAATCCAAAAGGTACTCCCCAAACAAGCACCAATCTACCACGTGGTTAGAGTCCGAAAGAGTTAGGTCAGCTTTGTTAAAAAGTCCAAAATCATGCAGAGGTCTCCATGTTTCTCATCAGCCCAACTTCAAAGGCACGACCTAAAAGATAGTCCCCAAATAAGTGCTAAACCACCACATGGTTAGAGTCTTAAAAAGTTAGGTCAGACATTGAAAATTCCGAAAGCATGCGAAGGCCTCCACATGTCTCATTCATGCAATGTCAAAAGAAAAATTTGGAGGCACTTTCAAAATGAGGACAAAGCCTCCATGTGTTTCGGGTCGAGCATAGTGTCTCTCAAGCTAATAGGAGGGATTCGTAGAATATAGAGGAAACTCAAGAGCCCACGGATCCTCCACATGTCAAGACGGCACAATTTCAAGAGCGATATGAAGGGGATGAATCTTCACCACATGCGGGTCTACCATGTAGGTCTTACATGGATGGACTCTTTTAAATATTGTGAGCCCATGCCCCTGATCTTCAGACAACCATATCTTTCAACTAAAAAATTAGTTTTGAGCGAGGAAGGACTTTTTGGAAAGCTCTCAACATCGACTTCTCACCTACCACCATTAATGTTTCAGCCCTACATTTTTATGATGTCAAGTCCCCCACCTACCACCATGATGAATAATGGGCCTCTTTCGTTCCTAGTAAGGGACAACGATGGGGACATGGGTGTTGCAGTGAGACTCTTCATTATGGTAGGTGGATTTAATACTCTTCCAGGGGTGGTTAGAGCAGTGTCCAAATTATTCCCTCCTTTCTCTCTTATTCTTCCTCTATATTGTAACAGAGGGGCATGTTGATGGCAAATCACAAAGACTTCTAAATGTCTACAACTCGATGGGTTGAGACTCTTAGTACGATTGCATAACATGGAGCTTTTCCTAAGTGTGGGACCTTCTCGATCGGGAAAGCTCTCCAAATGAAGGCCAGATTCATATTCCTCTATTGAGATGCACACATAAAAATCCAGAGGGTTCACTCAAAACCTAATCTAACTTGCCAAGGAGAGAGGGTTAAGAAGATGCAAGAAACTAAACCTAATCTAGCCAAGGTGATGCACCAAAGGAATGATGAACAATTTTTTTGCCAATAAACACAAACCATAAAAATGCAATACAATAAACATGCACAGGTAACCAAGGCTGCAATAAGAGATCATTTGTATGCAATGAATACAAGAGAGGGCTGAAATCATCCACAAACTTAGTTTTTATTTCTCAAAATATTACAATCCATTACAATTGCCAAAAGGCACAAACATGCATTACAGTTTGAATGGAAGGTCTAAAACTCCACAAATTTTCCTTACCAAAGAGAAGAAGGGAGGGTAAAAGCAAGAAAGTTCGACCTTTAGAAAGAATCCCCTCCTTACAATTTATAGGAAGAAAAAGAGAGGGAGAAGAGAGGAATTCAAAATCTACCCCAACCACTTCCAGATTACATTTAATTCATCTCATTATGGTGGTAGGTGAGAACCTTAGCATACCCAAAAAATGACGAACTGTATTTTGAATTTTTTAAGAATTTTTTCTCACCCAAATAAATATATCTAGTTGTAGTTGAATATCGGAACTCGTAATCTTTCCGAAAAGTCTAAACTTGCGTGAATCTAAGATCCCCGTGAAAAGTTATGGCCATTTTAATATTTCATGCGTCAAGGTCTGCTTCTGCCGTCAGTTCGGGGTTCTCCTTTGCATTTGAATTGGGTTTGGAAGTTGGACTTGCATATACATTGAGTTTTGAAGGTGGCTCAACATGTTTTCGCTCCATGTTTTCATGACTTGTTTCCCCGACTTCAAAACCCAATTTTCCTAGGTAGTGTTTTGGGTTTTTGGCACTCCCAAGCATCGGGATATGTCTTGTGACTTATATGCTCTATGTGCCATGATTCCTGAAACCTGAAACCCAAAATCCTTTGTGTCAGGTTTTTGGCCATGCAATGCATCCCCCAAAACCTGAAATGAAGGATTTCAAGACTGGGGACCTGTTTGGCAACCTCTAAAACCTAAAATGAAGGATTCAGAATTCCAGACTTATTATCTTCTATTGTCTATATTTACCTAGAGGTTGATATATATAACAAGGCATTTTATAAAAGGTTGGTCATTGTTTCTCTCCTACCCCCTCTCTTTCTTCCTTAGGGTATAATGTGGATTTTAAGCCTCTTCTCCTCTTTTGCACTCATGATGTATTGTGTGAAATTATGGAGCAATAAAAAAATCGTCATGCATCTTGTCCATCGCTTGCTTATTTTATTGTCTCTTCTTGCCTCTCATCATCAGAGGGTATACCGTATGTACTCTAACATATATCAGAGGTTTTTTGAGCTATGTTTAATGGTATTTGAAGTGTTTTTCGTCTGAACTTCATCTTTGGTCTATAATGCATCCGTCTCATTGTCTCCATTGCTCACCTCTCTCCACTTCAGCAATGGATTTGTGGTCAACCACTTCCTTCTCTCGTGTATCACCGCCTAGTGTAGGCTCTCTCTCTCTCTCTCCATGTCTCCTTCGAATGGATATATTAGGATAGATTAGTTTATTTGCACATGAGTGTTAGAACATAATGATTAAGTGGTTTGGCCAACCCTTAATGTATATGGGTCCATCACTAATATATAGGTTAATATTTAATAATATGAAATATTTCTATTTCTATTATTAAATATGTTAACCTAGGTATATATTTTAGGTTAAATATATAATATCATGAAATTATTGTATTTCTAATATTAAATATTATAAACCTAGATTTATGTGTCAACTATTTTAGGTTGATAAAGTGGGATGGGAGACATACTCAACCACCTTATAAAAAAGTGACGTTAGGTCCTCATTTGATATATTCGGAAAATATATCAAAGGTGTGCAAATCAAGTGATTTGATTTTACCCTCGTAAATAGGGTTTTAAAGGAGGAGGTGATCTTACCGGATGTAAAATAAGTTCTCTCGAGGTAAAAGGTTATTTTCAAAGTGGTTTTTACCCTATTTGGGTTTTCCACTATAAATATTGTGTCACATGTGTTATTTATTTCATGTAATGTTTATTTAAATATTTATTATAACGTTATATAATATATAAGTGGATTAAATCCGTATTTATTAGAATCCTTAAATTCTAAAATGGTAACAGTGAGACAAATTAAATAAATTAAGATTAAATGTTTTGTATTTATTTATTTAATTTGTACGGTTTTTTCAACCAACTTAACAGGTATTTAAAATTATTTGGTCCCCTTACTTTTTTTTTCCCCAATTTATTTTGGCACTAGATTTGTGTAAAATTTTTAGGGTTTTCAATTTGAAATCCCTAATTTTTCGGGGAAATATGTAATATTATATGATTCTTACTTTCATTTACATTTCAAAATTATATGGAATTAATTTTTGTTTGATATTGATGTGTGCACTGGTAAAAGGAAATTCAAATATTTACCTGCGTGAAAATCACATATAGGAAAGGAAATGATTTATTACTATATGAAATAATTTTCACATTTTCTATAATTTCAAATGTTTACAAAGTTAAATATTGCAAAATATAAATTCATACCCGTGTTCTTTGGAGACCTCTAAAAGATTCAATTTGAAAACTATAGTTTATAGTTAATTTATAACTATATCCTTTATATTTTGAAAACTATATTACTATTTTTAAATAAAATATATATATAACATAGAATAAGTCTTATATAATAATTTATATAAATATCATATTAAAATTGATATAATTTTGAAAAAATATATATATATTAAAATCCTTAAACCATATTAAAATTACATGGGATTGGGGAAGAGTCAATGACCATATTCTAAGCCTAAGTTTAAATCATATTTAAATTTAACTTCTAAATCTAGGCATATATAGTTTAAAAAGAAGAAACAAAGCTAAGTTTGAATCATATTTTATTTATATGGTTAGTTTAAACCGCTTAAAATATTAAAAAATTAGATTTGGTCTATATTTTTTTCTTAAAAACCTAAGTGCTTATTTTTTTAGTAAGGGGGCCCGTGTTTATTGCTTGCCATGAAGGTATTATTTTTTAAATATTAATACTTATTAAATAAAACCTAACATGTGTTTCTAACCATTTATATTATCCATGTAAGGGGTGGCCCCATTCATTTATATCTTATAGTTTATAAAAACTATATACATAAGCTTATTTAAAGGTTTTATTTTCTATAAGAGTGGGAGTGAAGAATAAAATGAGATAATATCTCTGGTATAAATGTGGAATTCTCGGTATAATGGTAAATTAAAAAATGGAATAGTTTATTGGTGGCCCACATGAAGTGTGGTAAATATTTATTAAAATATTGGTAGTTATAGCCACATAAAATTTTTAAAGTTTTTAGCTTCATAAGAATTATATAAAATAATTTCTAATATTTCAATAGTTTTAAATGTGTGCAGGGTAAAATTAAGTGTAAATGAAGGAGAAGACAAGGTTCATGAAAATAGGGATTTCAATTTATTTCATCGGTCGGGTGAAATTACTTGTCCCATACTCTCATAAATCTACTAGACATGGTAATATTCTTCTAACCTCGGTCTATGTCCTTTAAACCCCTTTAATAAGGGTTATGTGTTTTTATATATAAAAAATATACTATAGTTTATAATTTTTATGAACTATATGTTGTTTTTTATTTACATTCTATAAACTATATACCTCTTTTTTTTAAAAAAATTGTATATATTTTTACATTATAAATTGTAATAACTTACTACAATGTATTAAAATATAACCTCCCTAATATTATACAGAAGAAGAAATTATGGAATTTCAAATTCTGGAAATACACAACAAATTTTAGCTTCATTAAATTTGATGGTCAAATGACCGTCATGGTAGACCAAACATAAAACAATATGACGGTCATTTAGACGTCAAATTTAAGCTCTTAGGTTCCAATAAACGTTCCTTGTGTTAAAATTGATGGTCAAATGAACATCACGACAGACCAAAAAAATAAATCATTATTACGTTCATTTAGACATCAAATTTAAGATGACCAGATCTTTATCTATATTTTGTTTTCAGAAATTTGATGTTGTTATGCATTCTTAATGGTCTCTTCTTCACTTCTATATGGTTAGAAATATTTTTTATATAAATATGGGGTATAATGCAAAGTCTTTTATTTTGTGGGTTATTATTTTGATCATGGGAGGTTAATTAGTATTCATTGATTGACATAATTTGTTAGGATCAAATAGTTTCTTTAGATTTGATTCTTCTCTCAAGGTACTTCATTAAATGCTTCTAAATGATGGTTTTGATTCTAATTTAGTAAATGTTCATGATGATATTTTGATGTTATAGATGTTTCTGAAACTCTTATCTTCCTAGATAAGAAATTAAATTGGGCTCAATCTATGTTAGAAAGTTCAAATCCTATTAACCTTAGGAAAATGACCAGAAGCCATCATATGTACCATGCATTAATTACCTTGTATGAACCTGAGCCATGAAGTATTATAGGGTCTAGGTAGATATACAAAGTAAAATATAATGACGATTGTAGTGTTAACAAAAATATAGACTTGTTGCTAGAGGTTTCACTTAGAAACCTGCTATTGATTATGTTGAGACATTTGCCCCTATAGCTAAAATGAGTACTGTTAGGGCCTTATTTGCAATTTCCACTCAATTTGGGTGGGAAATCCACCAAATGGATAAGAAAATACTTTTTTGAATTGTGATTTAAAAGAAATTTACATGTTTCAACCTAAAATATTTGAAGAAACTGGTAAAGAAAACTATGTTTGTAAGTTGAGAAATCCTTATATGGTTTAAAACAAGATCTTAGAGCTTGGTATGAGAAAATTGTTTCCTTCTTTAAACTGTTAGGTTTTATTAATTGTTCTTCTAATAATGATATATTCAGTAAGTAATAAGGCTCCCATATTATCATTATGTTGATGATTTACTTATGACTAGTGAACATTCTAATTTAATTCATAGGATTAAAGAGAAATCAAGCATTACTTTGAAATGAATGAATTAGGTCTCTCACATCATGTTCTTTGTACAACCGTATTTTATTACATTGTTATTTTAAAACATAATATGTAACCATTGTATTGAAAAATTTTCTTATGACTGATTGTAAATCATTTTCTATTTCAATGGAAGTTGGTATAAATATTCACCCTAAATCTGCATATGAAAAAGGTTGATCCTATTTTATATATGTTGTTAGTTGATAGTTTGATTTATATAACTATAACTAGATCAGATATTTCTTATATAGTAGGAATTATTTTGATTTTTATTCAGAACCATTTTTAGAGATCATTGGAATTTTGCAAAAAGATTTTTAGATATATTCAGGAACAATCAACTATGGGTCGCATTATATTAAGAATGAAAATTCTATATTATATGGGTTTTTTTATTATAAGCATACTGATGTTTTGTTATAAAATATACTAGATATGTGTTCAAGTTTTTTTGGTGTAGGAACCATTACTTGGAACAACAAATGCAATCAATAGTCTCCATTTCTTCTACTAAGGAAAAGAAGTACAATGGAAGAAGTAAAGAAGCCATGTGGTCAAATAATCTGTTAGTAGAGATACACATGGAAGTTAAAGGAAGTATTCCTCTTTTATGTGGTGTCCAGAGTTAGATTAATCTTTATTAAGAATCTGGTTCAACATCAGAGGATGAAGCACATTGAGATACATATACGCTTCACCCGTAGGAAGGTGCTAAGCGATGACATAAATCTCAAGTTCCCTTCACCGAAGAGCACGTTGTCTGACATATTCAAAAAGTCCTTGAGTGCTGCAAAGTTTTTTCACTTTCATGAAAAGCTTAGATTTTTAGAGTTGCTATTGAGGGGAGTGTATGACAATGTCACCTCCTAATAGAACTTGTTTTTGTAAAAATACCTTCAGGCTAGTGTAAAAATACCTTCGAGAAAGTGTAAAAATACCTTTGGGCATGTATACCTCATCGGCTTCTTTTTTGAAAGAAGTGTAAAAGATCTTAGAGGTGTTCTTCAATAAACTCTTTAGTGTTATTGAGTTTAGTGGTAAACATACAATACAAGCATATTGATAAGGAGGTCCTTGGTCAGTAAAAGGATCATATATGCCTCGGTTCAATAACCTTTTATGAGAACTCTCGTGAGAATATGTAAAACTCACAAATCATACTTAGCCGATGATTATGGTATGATCTTTGGAATTATAAATCCTTTTGTAGCAAAAGGTGAATTGAGTATGATGAAGGTGTTATAATTCCTTCAACTAATATGCTATCCTAAAACCTTTATGGTTTAAGGATTGTAAATAATGTAGTGTACCACAGGCAGGTAATCTATTGGCATACGTTATGTTATCCCACTTAACATTAAGGGGGAGTGTTGGAACATAATGATTAATTGGTCTGGTCAACCCTTAATGTATATGGGTCCATCACTAATAGATGGGTTAATATCTAATAGTATGAAATATTTATATTTCTATTATTAAATATGCTAAGCTAGGTATATACTTTAGGTTAAATATATAATATCATGAAATGATTATATTTGTAATGTTAAATATTATAAACCTAGGTGTATGTGTCGACCAATTTAGGTTGAAAAGGTGGGTCGGAGACATACTCAATCACCTTATATAAAAAGGACTTTAGGTCCTCATTTTATATATTCAAAAATATATCAACGGTGTGTAAATCAAGTGATTTGGTTTTACCCTTGTAAATAGGGTTTTAAAGGAGGAGGTGAACTTACTAGATGTAAAATAAATTCTCTGAAGTAAAAGGTTATTTTCAATGTGGTTTTTACCCTATTTAGGTTTTCCACTATAAATATTGTGTCACATGTGTTATTTATTTCATGTAAGTATTTCTTTATTTACTTATGTTATCATGTAATGTTTATTTAAATATTGATTGTAAAATTATATAATATGTAAGTTGATTAAATCCGTATTTATTAGAATCCTCAAATTCTAACAAGGAGTAGCTTGTGGCAGGTAGTTTATGAAGAACAAGAACCATCTTTATCCAAAGGTCCATCTCAGGTTCACAAGTCCCACAAACTTGAGAGAAGGTCCCATATTGTGCAATCATACCAAATGCCCCATTTCAAACTTGGGACATCCGGGGTGCTATGATTTTGTAACAATAACCATTTCATCAATATAATTGAGAGAAAAAGATTAGTTGAAACACCAAAACATAGTCAATATGATGAGAATTTAGAATGTAACTATATATATAAGCTAAAAATAGATCATCATCATTAATATAGAATGTTTATCCGTGCCTCTAATATTTACTATGAGTCACCATATATCTGTAATAAAATTATCTATAATGTCTACCAAAATGCTAATAAAATATCATAATGTCCATCTATGAAAGTCTACTGATCAAATATGATAACAAAGTCCATGTATTTAGTCCATAGTAAAAAAATCATAGTAGGATAAATGTCAAAGAGGAATGAGGACTACACTTAAAGATTTCTCCCCTCGGGGTTGTCTAGTGTAAGGTTCACAATGTAACACATAACTACATCACTAACACAATGGTGATTCACCCACATTAACCACATCATCTCATGCATGGTATATATACATGGTATAACACAATCATTACTTTCATGGGTTAAAATAAATCACGTTTCCACATAATTCACCTAAAGTGCAAACATTTTTCAATAGGGTTCATACATTCACCATATGCCCCTAAATCATGACATGAAACATCATGTATTACACGAATTATACATAAGATAAATAGTGACTAATATTATAACATATAGTCAATTGTAATACAACGTGGTGACACACACGATTCATCACAACACAAAGGAGACAACACGGTACAATCCAATTCACTATACACCAATTTTCTCATGTAACACATAATCACACCTACATATCACATAATAACAAGAAACTCCAACACTCTACAACTCATAATAACATTATTTTCACACAAAAAGAGATGGCACATCACACGTGAAATTCTCATTGAATCCACAAAAAGGAGAGAAAATACTCTCATCACAAACACCTCAACAACATAACAAATAGGCACCAAGTGACATGCACAAAATGTGCATTCATAATATCACAATTACAATATTGGTCACATAACAACATATATCACATTAATTTTCCAATCTCCACCACCACCATGTAGAATCATCACAACTCCAATCTATCCTGATGTTCGAGAGCATGAACCTCCTCTCTAATACCAAGTGTAAGGCCCAAATTTTACACACAAAAACAACAATAAAAATACAAGAATTTTTTTTTACTTACATTGTAGTTTACACGACACTATGCGAGATCACTTGGGAGAATACAAAAAACATGATATATTTTCACAAATACTAACCCATGTAGATAACTCAAAAACATGTGATGCACAACAATCTACTCCCCATTTTTTCCCAAATGAAAAGAAACAAAATAATGAATGAAGTACATTATAACTAATATAGAGGGTCTTCCCACGACATGGTATTTTTAGGACTACACATTTATTAAAATCATGTTTTAATATTTAACTTAAGTTCTAAAAAGGATCATAATATGAGAATCATACAATTCCTTTTCCTTTGTTAGTTTTCCTTTATATTTTTTAATGTTTAAATTATGGTGTATCTCTTTAAATAAGGATCATCTACATTATTTCAATTACTTTTTAGTTCTCTCGATCATTAATAGGGAAATTATTTACACACAAGGCTATTTACATATACACAAGACTACTAGGTATTATCCCTAGGATTCACTCCTAAGGGAATGCATCTTGATCTTATATCATACCTCTCGTACTCAACAAAACAAGTGTATGTCCAGAGGATTTGAAGCTCACATTTTCTTTGTTTAAGGATTTAGGGTCAAGTTTCTTTCATTCATTTAGAAATTGATAATTGAGTTAGTACACATTATGAATTATAGGAATTAGGTTCTTTATCCAGAGAAAGAGGGTTGAATCACATTAAAAGGAAGATCATGTTTCAATTTACACATGAAATAACATCTCACAATTACACTTCCAAAGGCCAAATGTAAATTATAATTTTACTCTAGATATGCTCCAGGAATTAGTTAAAGATTCGAAGGCTCTTAACATGGCAACATACTCCCTTATTTTTTTCTAGATTTGGTTTCCTAAGTATCGCTTTTATGTCCAACATAAGAGGGATTTCCTTAACTAGGTTTATATGCTTTTTATAATGAATTATGTAGCCTATTTATTAACAGGGCATTTGTACCTCGCGAGAATACTAGTCCCTGTCTTAGGGGATTTATCTCAAGAACATGGTCACATAGTTTCACATCATACATACATTACATAATAGGAAAAATGAGAGAGAAATATGGATTAGTCCATTGTTTAAAGTGTTAAATTTCACATTAGAGTTTACACAATGTGGATCCATTTTCTCACTACAAGATGATATAAACACGTTATATGAGTGATTTGATTTACACCTTTTTCCAAGCACATCATCTTATGGTTAATTTTTCACCAACTAATAAGAAACTAAAATGTTGTTAAGTTTTAACATTAACTCTTAGTATTGTATCATAAAACCCAAATGACAATTGAGATTGGGTATTGAGTTCATTTATAATCCCAACTATTAAGGGTGACTTTCAAGGGTGCTTGACGATCTTTTCCACATAATACTCTTCATTGTACACGTGTGCATGACCAAGAGGGTTTTACACTGTTGAATGTTGGTTTTCTATGGCTCCTTACAGAGAACATGTTACCCTTACTACACACCAAAATATCAATCCTATGAAGGTACGACATCCACCGGAATGAAGTTCAACCAAGAAGTTGTTCCTAATTGTCGGGTTTATGGAAATGCTTCTAAGCATGCAAGCTAGGATGGAAATATCAACTTGGGCTCTATCCACTTAGCTAGGAGGTGTCATCAAGTGTAAATATTTAAGTTTATCGTAAATTTTTTTGTTTCCTATGGTAAAAATATTCACATTGAAGAATAGTTATGCAAAAAATTTATACTAGGGTTGCTTATTTTGTTTAGATTTATTTATTGCATTTTCAAGGTAAGGAAGAAAAATCACTAATTAATTGATCATAAATTTCACACTAGAATTGCATTATAAGATACTAAATTCAATTTCAATTAACATATATATTAAATCCCTTTTTTCCGTTTCCATACATACATATATCTAAAATAAAAAAGACACATATTGTTAAATGCACATTTACCATATCACCCCTATGACTAGCATCTCATACATACTACAAAACTTCAATAATAAGTCTTTCAATACATTAAACAAAGTTTGTTCAAATTCTATAAATACATTGTTTCAAATATAAATTACATTAATACAAAACAAATTACAACCACACCATTTTGCCATCTTACTTGCATCCTCAGTAAACCATGTGAGCATGAAATCAACGATAAATTGTTGGCATGGAATCCACCTAAATCTAACACAATTAATGTTATTGGTTTTATATTTACATTATGATATAAATACACACACAACAAGAGAGGTTAATGGGCATATATTCATTTCATTTCACTCCTTAACTAAGGGAGGAGACAAAGAGATAGGGAAGAGAGAGAAACATTATATCCTAGAATTGAGGAAATGTATGGTTGTTGTAGTACACTTTTTTTCAGTATTATAAGTCAATCTTCCATATTGGGTTAAGCTCTGTGGTGTGGTACTATCATGAAGGTATGCAAAATTATGCTTGTGAATCACTAGTGTTATGTATGACCCTAGTAGGGTGTTGTGATAGTAGTTCATGTTGGGAACCCACAAGAAATAATAAACTAAAACTCTACAACCATGAAATATTAAAGAACCTGAATTAAGAATAATGTAATTGGAAAGAGTCTAATTAAATAATTAATAAGGGCGAATCACAATCTTCACGAACCTTGAAAGTTAAAAATTCTACTAAAATGTTTCTAAGGCTACCCTGTGGCCATGCTTTAATCAATAGAAATTTTAACCATAGGGTGCACTTTCACATTTATTTGTTCCTTGTTGCTTACCGCCTTTCCTTCCTTCAGTGTTATGTTGTATCAAGGATGATGCTTTCTTAAGGGGAGGAGAATGTAATTCCCCATTCAACGTTACCCCATTCCTTTCTCCGACGACCATGTTGATAAGCGGGAGTAGGTGGTGTGTGTGTTTATGTTGACCGTTAGTCGACCTCAACCATGTCACTTTGAGAAGTATTAGCGTCCTACCTCCTCATTTGGTCTCCCCGTGTCCTTTTCGATGATGTTAGTGGAGGTCTCTGCAATGCCCTTTTCGATTACCCGAGCTAAGGTAGATCATGTTCTCGAGCCTAGTAGAGGGCTAGAATGGCATTTTTGTGTTGTTAGGGTATGTTCGGTTAAAAGTAATTTCCATAACAAATAATTAAATATATATATTTTAAAAATTTGTCAATCTTGACTCTCGACCATTGTGATTATAATTGATAATTATTTTGTAAGCTATAAAATAATAATAATAATAATAATAATGACATTATTATTTTATTATCGATTGTCAATTATATTTTATTATTATTTTAATATCAATTGTTATCAATATCATCCTTAGTTATCATTAAAATATTATTTTGTTATGTTGGTTGCTTCCATCCACCAAACCTTGTTTGTGCAAATGAAGATCTTGTTTTGTTGGTGGCGCCATGGTTTGGGAGTGGTGTTCACGTTTAATTTTTTTCTAAGTCTTCAACCACCATTTTCCACCTTGGCCGACCGATCCTTCATGCTTGGGATTGTTTTAAATTGCTAAATTTAAATGTGGATTTAATGTTTCCCCACCAACCTTGCATGTCTCTTTGGATATTTGTTTTGTACCATGCTTAGTGGGAAGGGGGATGTGAATCTTAACTCTTTTTTTTTAGTTTCTTGTTTGGCTGGAGGTGGGTGGATTTGATGGCCACCTTCCATTCCTTTAACCTCCTAAATGCTAGACGTGTTGGACATGCCTTGTGGGTGGCCGCACCTTATGTCATTTATTGTATATATTTACAAATCTACCTTGACCTTGTCACACCTCCTTCACCAAATTTTCTTTGGTCGCGTGATATCTTATTCAAGGATTTGCTTATGGGGTTATCGATTAGACACTGAAACTTCTTCTTTTTGATGGGAATCTATTATTATAATTTTTTTAATTAAAATTTTCTGCTTGGCTATGTTATAACCTCGCTCACGCCCTTTTTGGCTAGATGTGTGTGAAAGCTTGGTGGTTGAATGCACCTTTCCAATACGTATGAGTTTGGTGAAGGGATTCTTGTTTAGGGTTTGTATTTTGTGCACCTTTGCTTGCATGCCTATGTTGTTGGAACAAGTCTCCCCCTACCCGTGTCTAAGTGCAATTTTTAGCACCGGCCGCATGCATGCCGGGTAGTGGAGAGTTGAAGAGATTAGACACTGTTTGGTTGCTTTATGTATTACATGGTGTGTATAGGATCATCCCAGTATAGATCCTACACCTTGGCTTTCCAAAGTGACCTCATCTCCTTGAGGATTTTTTTTGTCAAATGGTCCTTCTACCTTGTGTTTTCTTACACATTTTTTCCTATGTGGCCTCTTAGGATCCTACACCTGCAACTATTTAAAAAATGGTTTTCATTGTGATTTGATGGATGTTTTTACCATGTTACTAAATTGTTTTGCTGACTCTTTTTTTTCTTACCCTACATCTATGGCTATCGTGCATGAGACCCCCATCACTTTGTGGCATTTTTCAATGGTTTGCATGCTTCGTGGATGCTCCCACACTTTGCATACATATTTTGGAGGCATCTTCTTCTACAGCTGACAAATATCCATGTTCCTTTGTTCTCATTAGATGTCTTTGTCCTACTCTGTTGCCCATATTTGATGCAAGATGGAAGGTTTTTTTGGAAGATTGTGGAGTTTGACTTTTCCCATGGCCATCATGTGTTTTCCTAGGCTATTTCTTTAAACCCATTTTGTGTATACCACAGTCATGGCAATCCATGAGACCTTTGTTCTTTCTCTTAAATTTTACCTCTATAATGGAGCTCTCTTTCCATGATAATCATGGACGGGAATGGAATTTAAGTTCCCAACCAGTAGAAAAGGGGAGATTCAACCTGTTGAGTGTTGTTGTTGGTTGGTGAGTTATCTATGTAATCGGTGGAAGCAAATTTAAGGCATGATAAGCCCTACACCTTAATTATTCTTCTTTTATCTAAGCGTTTTATTAAATGAACTTTGATTTTTAATCAAATATATCTTTGAGCAGGATTATTGTTTGTGATTTTAAACTATGAACTTCTGTAATTTTTTATAAAGGAAACTTTTATCCCTATAACTTGGATCCTGATTTTTATTAGGAGAAGGATGTATTCTGTGATTATTGTTGATTACAACTACTGGAATCCTTGATATTTTAAATTTATGTATAATTTTGCTTACGTATTCAATCTGTAGCTTGATCACTTGAAGTGCATGTTGCATTATAATTCTCTCTCTATCATCTTGAGTATATTAGTATGAGTTGATTAGGTGGATTCTTGATTTCAGTATCTTGGTGGACCTTTTTGGAGTTCCCTATCCTTATGTTGTTGTGTCTTGTCAATGCTAAAATAAACCTCCTCTAGGCATGTTCAAAGTGAGTACATTTAATTCCTCAAGATTTGCTTTGCTTTTTTATGACATCAATATTTAGACCGTGCAAGGGACTTGGTTAGAATGGACATAGGTGATAGAATTTCATTCATGTTAATCCATTTGTGATTGGACACAACTTCCTATAGATAGCTAATAGGATGTGGATTGTAGTATGGTGGAAAACTTATGACATGATTGAATTGACGAAGATTGTTGAAGAATGATTAGGAGTTTCTTTTTTTGTTTTTTTATTTAATTCATCACTTTAAGAGATGGTTGTAGTTTTAAATATCATCGTATTGGAAATGAATCTCATAATGAACACACCAATGAAATTAATAGGGTTGAAATTATTGACTTCTTTTATAGGAAATTGTTGTCTAATGAGAATTAGTGATTTCTTTTCCATTGTTGGCATGATAGATTTTGAGCAGTCTACTTAATCACCCTTACCTTGAAATCTTCATATGTAAGTTATCTAGTCTTGTTTTAACTAACTGAATCTTCCTAACCTTTGCATAGGAAATTATCCTTGATCAATCCCATTTTTGACTCTGCATTGGGCCCTAAAATAATATAGTAGTTGATGAAATGTATTTAGATTTTGGTTTATCTTTTAGTGCTTCCAGTCACTAAATTTTGAATAAATATATCTATACTGATTAGAGAATGGTAGTTGTTCAAGACTTGTGCTTCTTCTTGAAAATTTAGATTATGTTTAGTTGAGGGACTTGAGTTGTGATTTGACTGGGAAGAATAAGGTTAGTATAGGACATATGAATTCCTTCCTTCCTAAATACCCATGCTTAGATGATTAGCAATTGGAAAAAGTGCATATTGGAGTTTGAAATAGACTCAATAGGATTGAATTGATGAGATCATATTTAAATACTACTCCTTGTTGGATCTATGAGATTTCTTTTTCCTTATTGCTTTTTTGGAAATTCTTTTTGCAATTTTAATCTTCATTTCCGGTGTTGTTTCATTAATAATAGTTTTCCTTCTATAAAATAGTTAGCTAACAACACAATGTCTTATGTTGTAGCTCTTATCATGCTCGCCTCACGAATCAATCAAGTTAATACTTGTGCAGATGGCTTGTGCAAGTAGATAAAGGAAATATTTGTAAAGGTTTTATTGGTTTGTTTTATGAAGTTCCTTGTACGAATGTATAATGCATTGTAAATCATGGAATGGTGCTTGTAAAGGAGTTTGGAAGGCCTCTTTCCTAGGATTTTTGGTATTGTGAAATAAATATGTCTTATCCTTTTATAGAAAAACTTGTAATTATCATTGTGAGGAATAAAACTCGATCATCACCTTGTTATGTGTATTTTCTTTATGATATTATTGCAGTCATGAAAATGTTGTAGCATGGCTTGACTAATTTTGTTACCTTCTTGTTCTCATCCAAATTCAATCGAATCTTTTGACACCTTTGGTTTGTGTGCCATGTCGAGTAGAAATGTTATAACCGTGTTTAGTTTTCTTGATGAGTAACAGTAATTCCTTCTTTCAAGTCATAAAAATTTCTTGTTTAATAACCCTCCATGGTCTTGGCATCAGTGTTATTCTAGGTTTATTTTTAGTGGGTTGGCAAATCCTTTTTCTAAAGTTAATAAAAAAATGAATACATAGATGAATAAATAAATAAGATAATAATGAAGTTTGGATTTGTACATAAAATTAAGAGTATTTTTGGAAAGAAAGGAGTTAGCTACCAAAGTGTATAATAATCAACTCTCATTAACCTTAAGCTATAGATTAAACTTATCCTCATTGTTGTGAAACATTAAGTAAATTTAAAAGTAAGACCATTGTTGGCTTTTTGGGGATAGAGTTAGATCTTAGTTAATAGGGGAATTTTGAATAAGAACACATTAAGTTTAGTGCTTCCATTTTGGGAACCCCTTGTGTATCCTTTGACGAACTTAATCAAGAGATTGCTAAATGAATCTTTTACCCAAATCCATTTGAACTCTTAAGTCTCATTAAAATACCGGTTAATAACTAAAGAGATCATGATAATGAAATTAATTGACCTTCTCACTCTAACGATGCCTAATTCCGAATTGGGAGGCATAAATAGCTTCCCCATGTAGACATTGCTCCTTTGGCTTGTAAGATTGAGCTTGAGTTCTGTTTTTATATGTTTTAAATGTAGTTGTGAACTGCTTTTATTTGATTTTGGTGTTGCATTGTGTTTTAAAAAAGGAAATGTGTATGTGAAAGAATGTTGTGTGTGGAAGCTAGTTGTTGTCATGGTTGAATTGCACCTTCTATTGTATTTTGGTTGGGGCTTGGGGGCTAATGATGAAGGAAGGCTTATCCTTTCATTGGATGTCTTGGTTGGGTGGAGAGCATTGCCTTTCCCCCTCTTTGTTGTGATCATTTGGATAAGAAGAAAATGTGCATGTTGTTGTCCTGGAGCAAAGAAAAAGATACAGTTTGACAGTCCCTTGTGGAAACACATTCATTGTAATCCCTTTCCCACTTGTTGTGGATGAGATTGTATCATGTATTTGTGAAAGAAAGATGTATATAATTTGATTATGGAGTTAGGTATTCGAATTGTAAAAGACATTTAATTTCTGTTTTGTTCATTGGAAAGAAATGGAATTCTGTTATTGCTTTCAAGAAATGGAGGAATGTGAAGATGTAAAAGTTTATAAATGAAGTCAATAAATATTTGCAAGTTCATCTCTTATATTGCATTGTTGTGATGAAATGAGAATATCAAATTGTGATTTGAAGTTTTGTTATTTGCAAAGGAAAGAAAATGCGTATGAAGGAAGAATGTTGCTTATTTCTTTTAGAGAAAAAAATATGAAATTGAAATCAGAATTGCCTCGAGTTTAGAATAGTTGATTTAAGTCATTTAATTGCATTTGATTTGTCTAGAAACTATAAATCACACTTAAATGATAAAATTGATAAATGGATCCTTTAAAATTTGATCACTGGCATTGTGACTTTTAAAACTGGTAAATTCAAATAAAATGCACAGTTTGGACCTGCACATTTAAATCAACTTGGAAACCTTAAAATTCAACATGATATAATAGTAATGAACTCAATGGACAAAGAAGATTTAATAGAATAACTTGAACCATTGCAAAATTGAGCTCAATCTCTTAATCAACCGTTTGTTGTCATTTGTTGGAAAAATTCAATTCAAAATCAATTGAACAAATTCACCCTCCTAAAACACTTTAAACCCTTCCCAGATCAATTCTCCATGTCTTTTTGGCATGTTGAGTGAAGGAGGAGATCCAATTCAATCAAATTTGGAAGTTAGAAATTACCAGTTTGCTAATTAAAATCCTGCAGATCCTTTTTGCTAAATTGACCCCTTAAACTTTACCAAAAAGTAGAATTTGTGTTTCCTATGCAAAGAGGGCATCGAGATCTTTCCGAAAAGTCCTTGTTTTCCCAAAACCGAGCTTTCTAGCTCAAGATATGGCACTTTGAAGTTTTTGTGCCTTGGCGGGAAACTTTTCCCTGGCGGGCCCGTAACCTAAAAATTTCCAGTTGAATTGCCCTTAGAATTTTTTTGAAAATTTGGCTCAGGAAAAATTTTCCAATTCACTCTGCTATCCCGTAGCCAATCAAAGGCTTCCACATGTCTTCACGAGGCAAAGAAGTGGAGGTGCGGCAAATTTTTGCCCTTTGAGTTTTTTTAAAATTTTGGAAAAATTTTCCTTTACTCCCCATCGACCCGTAGCCAATCAGAGGGTGCCACATGGCACCTAGGGTGGCAGTAGAGGTTTAAGATAAATTTTTATTTTGCACCGCATAGGGAAAAATTTCAAAATCCACCCTGCGACCCGCCAACTTGCCAAAGGAGTTTTCCCCTCCTCTTGTCATGTGTCCCCGTTGGGGAAAATTTGATCCCAAAACTTCGTCGGACCATATCTTGAGTTCCCGAAGGAGTTAGGAGGAATTATTTATATCACCAGAAAGGTGAGAAAATTTCCTATCCAATGGGAATGGTTTAGGAAATTTTTGGAAATGTTAAGTGTGAGAAAAATCTAGTTGAAACTCTGAGCCTGTTAGAGAGTGGGTATGGGGGTAGATTTCTCCCTGAAACTAACTAGAACATCTAACCCTAAAATTTGAACCTTGTGAACTTGATATTAGTTAATAAAGGAAACTTGTGTTTTGGTAAATGGGTTTTGTTCCAAACTTGCCAATGGCAAACTATTGTCTGGCAACTCGGTTGTGTTCACTCCTAAACAAAAAAATTATTCCATAATTTTTCTAGCTAACCCTAGGTTGTTTCTTAGGTCTCAAGTGGTTGTTGAAATGGGAACTACACAGGGTAGGTGGGATATTTTTTCATTTTTACTCTTTTTGTAAAAGGTGCAAGTACAATTATCGCCTAGGATGTATTTCTTTACCGAGTGGGAAATACGAGCCAATGGGCCTAGGGATGTTTTCTTCACCAAAAGTGGGTCTGCATGGTCGCAGAGGAAATTTTACCCAAGTGTAAATGCAGGCTCATAGGTCTGCAGGGGACTTTGAAACTTTTTCACTTTTCACAAAATGACGCAGTTTTCAAGTGCGATCCGTGGGGTCTCAATGGACGTTGAAAATTCATAGACCCACAGATCGTGCCATGTGCCTCATTGGTGCACTTCTAAGGATAGAATCCAACATGGAGACCCCAAACAGGTGCCAAGCTTCCATGTGTCCCAGGTCTGAAAAATGGACAAAGTCACTGCTTTAATTAAATAAGTGTAAGAGGACCGGTGGAAGCCTCCACATGTCTCAAGGACCCACCTTCAAGGGTCAAATCTAATGATAGAGAATCAAACAAGTGTCGTGGATGCCATGTGTCCCAGATCTGAAAAGGGTCAGAGTCAACAATTGAAAAGTGAAAATGGGGCAGAGCTAGTGTAGGGTGCCACATGTCGACTTGGCATAAATTCAAAGATCAAATCTGAAGGTGGTTCCGTAAACAACCGCATGCTCACCACGTGGTCAGAGTAAAAAAAGGGGATAAAGTCGGTCATTTAAAATGACTAAGTATAAGGGTGTCGACAGAAGCCTTCACATGTCTCATCGATGAAACACCAAGGCTAGGTCCAAAGTGCATAGACTCAAATGAGCGCCAACTCTCCACATATCTAGGGTCCAATACAACAAGAAAGGGAGACAGAGTGAGCCCAAAACAACTAAGTATGGAGAGCTAGCTGACAACGCCATGTGTCTCATCAATGTAAACTCAAAGACAGGACCCAAAATAGAGACTCAGATGAGCATGGGTCTTCCACGTGTCCCAAGCCCAAAAAGAGAGAAGACTCAAATCGGCTAAGTACAAAAGGTTAGCGCAAGGAGCCACATGTCGGTGTGGCGCAACTTCAAAAGCAAAACCTCGGGGCGGTTTTCAAATGAGAATGAAGCCTACACATGTCTCGGTAGATGGGCACAAGTGTCTTTGCCAACAAGAGAGACCGAGGCGTAATACACAAGAAACAAAGGATCCCACAGAAGTCACTATATGTCATTCTGATGCAATTTCAAGAGTGAAATGAAGGGTTGAATCTTCAAGATGTGTGAGGCTACCACGTAGATCCTGTTATATCTCAAAAGTGCACCCTGTAGAGAGATGGCTATAGGTTTTCTAAGCTTACGCAATTGATCTATCTCTTTCGTAGATACAATGGAAACACATCAGGTTTGTGGGTATACCTATTTTGAGGTGAGTCTCCTGTATCAAGGCCGGTTCCTTATTGGTGTATCCTAAACTGATTTCGGGAGTTTGAGGGTAGAAGATGGCTGTAAAATAATTAAAGCTAAGGTGATATACCAAATTTCTATGAGGAATTTGACTGAGTATATGAACAATTGATTTGAAAAGGATTCTTGATGTACGAACCAATAGTTTTTCTCGTAGAATGTCTAAGGGAAAAACACTTGATTGTACTGAGGGAGAATTACAATGGTACTAATAAGTTAACATGAACATTAAAATTAAGCGAGTAAAAGACTGAAATTTTCAGCAAGGTAAGGTGATTGATCAGGAATTTGCATTCACAAGATTAATATGAACATACACAAGACTACAAAATAACTTGGAAAGGCGGAAAATAGTTCACACTCGAAGGAAAACTCGACAAAATTTGCTTCGACTCATATATCCAAAAAGTCCTCCCATATTCCAAAAGTCTCTAGTGCTTTGCAAAAGGCACACAATAAATAGAAAAAAAAATTTACCCTCTCCTAAAAATAGCCTAAGGCTTGTACTCAACCATGCATCTTATTTTTATCCTTTATTTAATAATAGACAAAGGAATAAAAATAGAGCATGCAATTGCAAATAGGCATTATTAGCCTTACATTACATTCAAACCGAAGTTGGTTGTTCTATTTTAAGAAAAGAAGGATGAATAATTTGCTAAAGATAAGGTTTTTGCTAGGCAAGTCTCTTTCCATGAACATGCAACTCTGTCATCTTCTCTATTCTGTCCTGTTGTGAAGGCATGCAAAATACAACTCCCTGTGGGTGAGAAAAATAATTACAAAACTTGGTAATATTTGCAAAAATAATTCCTCCTGTGGGGACCACCTGTGGTTGAACATGTTCTGATATTGACATCTCCTTTGGCCATGGCATGGACATCATAATACATTCAACCACCCTTTGATTATGTCGGCCTTGTATATTATAATATTCACCTTTTGGTGATCATGACATATGATTTAGTCGCCCCTTTAAAATTATTCGAAACATGCACTTGGGTTAAGACTTTGAAAATCATTTGCAATGAGTAATTTGGTGGACACGTGGGTTGTCCCCTTCCATGGTGACTCACCCCTTGGTGGCTTGGGTGGTGACATCAACTCTAATCAAGTTAATTATAACTCTGGTGGTTTATTTTGAAATTTCATGCCTTGTTCTCTGTCATTGATCTTTGTACCCTGTCTGATCGTAAACCGTCGATTTTTGTACTATGATTAGGGATTTGGTTGGCATTTATTATGGGTGGTGGCATCCTGACTGTAGTTAGCATTGATTTTTGTGATGATTTGAGGACGTTGATCCTGTGTCCTTGGGATTTTTAAACCGTCGATCTCTGATTGTGGCTGAGTTTGGGTTAACCCACTTCTTGGGTTCAGGTAGTAAAGGGAACTTGACCCTAAAGCATATTCATTTGGATTTTTGGCTGTATGGGAAAAGCCCTAGAAAATTTTCCTCTTGACGTCATTACTCTTTTCTGGTTAGAGCTTGGCTTTCGCTGTATTTTGGAGCTCTTTCTCTGTAAAATATTCTCTGTCATTTCGGTTTCATGGTTTCTGCATAGCTTTCTAAGTGAGTTGGTTAAAGTGTGGGCCGCCATTATTGTTTTATAAAGTTCGGCTCTGTCCTTTTATCTTCTATACATTTTTGACAGTTGAGGCTTCGTTTCTTGGCTGCCATAGTTGTTTATAGGTGAGATAATTTTTGTTGCATGCATACACCTCTGTTTTCTTTTCTTCTTCAGATGTATCACTAAACTTTTGGAAATATTTGTGGGTTTTGTGATTTGTTTCTCCTGTTTACTTTTGAGTTGAAAACCCACTGGGCTTTTGGACCTCTCACTTCATCATCCATTTTCTTGAAAGTTCGACCATTTGATTGTCTACAAGTGAGTTTGTTCTTCAACCTGATCTCGTGCTATAAATTATAGATCTAGATTTTCCAAGTTCTAGGTATCTGTCATGTTCGGCCATTGCTGAAATGAACTTCAAAAAGACTCTGTGGTTATGTGTTTGCTATTATGAAACTCGATTTACTTTGTTCCTTCCCTTGTTTTACTATGGTGAACATAGATTATTTTCTCTTTTCTCGAATATTCATACTTCAACCTCTTCTCTACATGAGTTCTTTTTGTTTTAACCTCCGGACAACTACTACCTCATCATTTTTTGAGAACATTGTAGAAGGTGGTTATGATTTTCTATGAATATAGGTCTGTATAATATTTCAGTCCATTCTAAATCTTTGGTTTAATTTTGTACTATGGAAAATCCATTTGTTACAATTCATTGTCTTATGATCAACTTGATTTTTTGAAATCCTATAGCATCCTTTGAGAATACTTGCCTTAATCCTTTTCAACCGAGATCACTTGAACCTTGAAATTCTCCATGAGATGACTGCAATTATTTTCTAAAACTATGCATAGTGTATTTATTCTTGGAACTTTGTTTACAACTCTTGCATGTTGGATCAATTCAAGCCTTGTTGAAAAATGTAGTTCCATCTTCTTTTGTGCTTTAATGTTGTACTTGAGCTTCACTAGTAGTTGTATCTATATTTGATCAATTTCCTTGTATAGATAGTTGTACTTCTTTGATATTGCAACATCTTTGTATTCATTCTAATTGAAATCTAATTTTATAACTGTAAATCATTTGTACCTCAAAGCATTTTATAATAGTTTGATGAACAACTTATTTCTTATAAATTTGAAATTTATCCTTTCCAAAGAGCAACTAACTCTCTGTAGTAACTTGTTTTGAAATTGATCTTTGCACGTAAGCAACTAAACTTTGTCTGCATAGAACTTGTTTTGAACTTGATCTTTACCCATAAGCAACTAAACTTTTCCTATGCCCATAGTAACTCGTACTGCACACTTAGGAAAATAGTTAGAAAACAATAAGGCTATTTTTCCTCTATTATGTCCATGTTTTACTCCTTCTTCTTTCTTCTCACCGAGTGAAATAAAGCATACATGCAGTTTGTTTTTCAAGTAGAATACATCTCTTGTTAGGAGAATATTTATATACACGAAGTAGGATAGTGTAGGAATATGAATTGATCCCCGAGATCATGACTCGATAGTTCACTTTTCTTCTTTTCGTGCACAATGGCTTCTACCATGGAGATGAAGGAGAAAAAGAAAGCGGAGATGAATATGTTTCAATCGAAGAAAGAAACCTTAAGGAAATTATGGGTTCACTCATAATATTTTGCTTTCTCTTTCATGCATGTGTACCTTTCTTTTTAGTTACATCCCGTGCTTGTGAGGGAAATATTTGACTCCCTTGTGAATAAAACATTGAATTCTAAAAATGAGTTGTGTATTTTCCTATGCATTCTAGCTTTTCTCGTATGGATTGTATAATGGATCTGAACAACTCTCGGAACATAATTGAATTTTTAGTTATCAAGGAAAGAACATTGATAGGAACTTGTAACATTCAAGAATGAACTCGAATTTCTATAATCTACATTTCTATTTGTTTCTCCAAGAATCGAAACTTCACCTAATTTGTAATTTTTGTCTTCAACAAGTCAACACGCTTATCCTTCGGGGCTTTGTGTTATTTTGCTGAAGATGGCATGAAATTGCAGACTATGTGATCTCGCTTTGTTTTGAGACAAAGATACATAATCACAGATTTTGCTTAATCATTAATTAATTCAACAATAACTAATAACATTGAAACTTCTCTAGCTTAGATATACTTCACCCAAGACTTTTCATCGTAATGATGAAATTTTTGAGTTTCCCATTTTTACAAAAGTGAAAAAATTCTCAACAGCCCCTACATCGAAAAACTCTTTTAAATATTGTGCACCCTCGACACTCGATCTTTCGATAGCCATATCTTTCGACTAGAAACTCAGATTTTGGCGAGAGAGGACTTTTTGGAAAGATTTCAGCACTAGCTTTTCCGACTTGCCTCCATTAATATTTCGGCCCACTAATTTTGGTGGTTGTCAAGTCTCCCACCTAACGCCATGATGAAGAATGAGCCTCTTTCTTTCCCGCAAGAAGGGAAAATGACGGAGGCATGGGTGTTGCAACGAGACTCTTCATTATGGCAGGTGGATTTTAATGCTTTCTGGAGTGGTTGGAGTGGACAGAATTCAAATAATATCTTAAGGTCGTTGAAGCGAGATTCATATTTTCCCCCTCCTCTCTTTTTCAGTAGGTGAAATTCAATGCATTACAGGGGTGGTTGGAACAGAGTTTAATTTTCCCTCTCTTTTTCTCTCTCATTCTTCTATATATTGTAAAGGAGGGGCATATTCAAATGGTTGGTCATTGTTTCCTCCTTCCCCTCTCTCTTTCTTCCTTAGGGTAGAATGTGGAGTCTAAGCCTCCTCTCATGGATCTGTAATGGAATTTTCTTTCCCCTTTCCCACTGATGATGTACCATGTAACTTTTAGAGCAATAGAATATGTTTCGTGATGCATCTATCCATCCTTGGCTCATTTTATTGTCTCTTCTTACCTCTCATAGTTACAGGGTATACTTTTTATACTCGATTTTATTGCATGTTCTTGGAGCTGTCATTAATGGGTTTTGAAGTGGTGTTCCATGTGAACTTCATCTTTGGTTTGTGGTACATCTTTTCCACCCTCTCCTATGCTCACCTCTCTCCACTTCGGGAAGTTGGATTCATGATTTTCCACTTCCTTTCTAGTCTACCACCGCTTAATGTATGCTCTCTTACCCTTTCTCTCTCTTTGTCTCCTTGGAATGGTTAGATTAGGATTAGATAGGTTCTACTGGCACTAGAGTAGCTTGTGGCATGTAGATTAGGAAGCATGAACTAACCTTCTCTGGAGGTCCATCTCAAGTTTTTAAGGTCCCACAACTTAATAGATGGTCCAATTTTATGCAATCACACCGAATGCCCCACTTCAACACAAGGCCATTCGAGGGTGCTATGATTCTACACTAACAATTCCCAACACACTTCTCTTGGTGCTATCACCTCTTTAGTGTAGGAATTCCTTCATTTTCATGCATTTTACTCTCTCCGTGGTCCCTTGGAATTATAGGATAAGATTAGATAATTGTATTTCAAGAATTAGGAGTAGTTGTAGTATTATATTAGGAAGATGAACCAGCCTTTTTGAGGTCCATCTCAAGTATCAGGTCCCACAACTCGAGAGATGGTCCTAGGTTACCCAATTATAGTGGTAGATCATTCACACACACATGAAAAATAAAAGGGTGTTGTAATTTTCTCGATAACAGATTCGACACTCTGTGGGACAATAGAAGTCAAGTTTTCATTTCTATAAAGATTGAATGTGTATCTTGATAAAGTTTTATCTTTTAGAGGCTCTAAAGCAACACATTTGGTGACTCTAATCCAAAAATAAACTAGTTTCAGCAGTACTGGTTGTTCAAATTCTTGAGAAGGATTCAGACCATGTCCGAGACAAGAGAACAAAGGATGTTTGTATACTTTCATATATCTCCGGAAAAGGAAGAAGGTGAAGCCACGTCAAGATATCTCCATCTCGACGAATAAGACTCTTTCAACACCTCCACCTAGTAGGCCACTTATCCAATCAACTAGATTTCTTAGACCAATCATAATGGATCCTCCCTAACCAAATACATTTTTCAACTCCATGGAAAGTAGTCCACTCAAACTAAATGCACAGAATCTTATTTGAGTGGAAACATTAAATAACATTCCATTTTTCATTGGAGAAAATCACATAACCTCGATTGATCACATTCGGGACATTATAAATATATGTGTTATACATGAGATTGCAAAGATGGATGTTGAAGTGAAACTATTTGCTTCTTATTTTAAGGGAAAATCCTTGCGGTGGTTCAACAGCTAAGTAGCAAAATTGATTCAGAATTGGTATCAATTATGCACTACTCTTTGTAATCGATTCAGGAAAAGGAATTAGAATCTATCTCTATTGGAGCAATTGACCACAATCAAGAGAGAACCAAATGGAAAAATGGATGATTTAACCTTTAGATTCCAAAGAAGGTGGGACATGATTACAATTTCTATGAGACCAGATACAAAAGGTGCATTCCTCTATTTCCTAAACGCTCTTAATTCTGATATATCTATGATGATACCATATATGAGAGGGAAAAAAATTTCATGGAGCTTATCCCATAGCCATTACAGAGAGAATTTGTTAATTCAGGCCTATAAACTTTCACCTAGGACACCTATGCCTAGCTATCAAGATATTTGGCATCATAGCTTTAGTCAAACTCCTACACTATCTCATATTCCTTCTCCCAAAATTAATAGTTCCAATGAAGCTTCTACCTTTTCTTCTAGCACCTCAACTAAAGTCTAGGAGGTTATGAAACAATTGAAAAACTTATGGAATGAGTTGGTAACCTTCAAGAGGTAAAAAAGTAGAATTTTAGACATTATCATCCTCACTAATAACTAAATAAGCCCCCATATGAGCCTAATAGACCTCATGCTCAAGCTACTAATAAGAATTAAGTACAACCTCCCACTGCTACACTATTTGAACCATACAATCCTAATGTAGGTTCAACATCCAAAGCCTTAGTTCCAATTATGAACAACATGGCACAAGAATATGAATGGTGTTTCACCACAGGTCAACCTCATAATCAAGTAACATGTTTTAACAATGCTCTAATCAAGCCTTTAGTGTGCAAAGAATAGGTGCTTCCCACGAAACAAATCAAGAAGAAAATCAGCAGCAAGTAAGCACTCAAGAAGCACCTCCAAGTAATACTTCAATGGTAAACCGAGAAGTATAGGAATTATGTGGAATAAATCAATCTCCTTCTCAAGGTGTGGCAGCTAACTCAAGGTATAAGAAGAGAAATATAGAGAAAGGAAAATCATCAAATTCAAATGCTTCTCAACCTTCTATCACACTTCAAGGAGTTTGGTTCAAATCCATCCCCAAATTCACATAATCGACCAAAAACACCGGTTGAATCAGCTCATGAGCAAGAGAAAGTTGTGCCAAGAAAGGGACAAGAGAAATATAATCCATCTCCATTCAATATCATTGATTAGATGAAGAAAACTAACATCAGCATTTTAATGTGGGAGTCACTGACCATTTCAAGACAAACGGATTTGCTACAAGCTACCATGGTCAACTTCTCCATCTCCATGAGTCATCCAGGGATCAAGACAAGGTATTCACCAATGCAATTTGATAAGAAAGAGGTAAATCAAGTAGGAATATGAAAATTTATCCATCTTATGTATCTCTAATCATTGGGAACAACCTAGTACACAGCTATATGATTGAATCTAGGGAAAGTACTTTAGTAATGCCTAAACAAATAGCAAATCAACTAGGTTTAAAATATGAAACTATCTCGAAATAAGTAGTACAATTAGACAAGACAATAGTTACAACTGTTGGAGTGATCAAAGGATTGAGCCTCATATTGCATGCATGTCCAAACATAACAGTTCCACAAGATGTACTTGTAATTGAATTGCCATCACTTTTTCATTGTGTTTGTAAAGAGATTTTACTACTAATATTAGAGGCTACTTGTCTACTGACTGGTCACACATGCTCTTCCGAACCAGGTATGGTGTGAAAGGTAAAAGTAGATCAGATCTAATTGCAAATTTCTATATTTTTCCTCATTTTCCAATCCCAATCAACGTTAATTTCTCATCCTTTGACCAAAAAGACTACCCAACCACTAAAGAAGAAGAAACGAAGGTTGGAAACATTCCTTATTTGAAACTTGATGAGTGGACTCACAATAGACATGTGTATGATCAATACATAGAGATGGAGGAAGTTGAGATGGGTATTATTTCTTGCATGAAGAATATACACCTCTCCCTACCATTATCAAACCGAATGATGAAGATAACAATGAATTCTAGTAGTTGTTTTTGTTGGTTGAAGGATAAAACAAGGTACATTAAGAGGATAAATTCTTATATCCCCTAAAGGTAACATAAACTACTCGTATTTATAGTTCTAATTCATTTTTTCAAATAACATAGTTGATTATGAAGCATTTATCCATAGACTCGCACTAGGAAAGGAAAAGAGGTATAAATACCTTACAAGTTTTGGAGATAGTGAAGTAGTTGTTGATCATATTTGAGGATTGAATGCTATCAAGAATGATCTCCTAAAGAGCTAAAAACATAGGGTATGGGATCTCATTTAATACTTTGAGTCATTTACCATTGATTCCATTCCAAGAAAAATAATGAAGCTACGATAGGCTCGCATCCATTGGAGTGTTATTTAACATGGTTGAAAGTATCAAGAAAGATAAAGTATAGCCTCATATCAACATAGTGGTAAGGCTATTTGTTCAAGATAATAACACTAGTTGGAAAGTGTTTGAAAATGAACAACAAATCATCATCTTCCTACAAGAAGAGGTTAAGTTCTCTTTAACAATATGGGGATCAAGTGGTCCAACTAAGAAAGAATAAGCTCTTGAAATTTTTGGTGACTATAGAGTCAATCTTAAATCCTAATAACCAATTCTAGAAGGAGAAAGATAATAACCAAAGTCAAGGGTGAAAAATCGAACCAATTACAAAGTGTGAGATGGTAAGGTACTCTGAACTAGAAAACTAAGTACCCATCAAGATAAATCTTATTTCATTCAACTTTTTGAAGAATTTCCAGATATATTTTCTTTTAGTTATGAATATTTGAGAGGCTTTGACCCAATATTAGCACATCATACTATCAAGTTGGATCCGAATCCAAGCCCATTGGGAAAAATTAAAATTTGGTGAACCCTCATATTTATGTTCTCATGAAGAAGGAATTAAACAAGCTCATAGAGGAAAGTATCATCTTTCCAATTAAGCACTCATCATGGGTAGAAAATTTAGTGCCAGTTAGGAAAAGAAACAAGGAAATCAAATTTTGTGTGGATTTTTGAGACCTAAATAGAGCTTCCCTCAAAGATCGGTATTTGCTTCCTTCTACAGAGAAAATATTGCAATTACTAACCAATTCAGAAAGGTTCTCATTACTATATGGTTACTCAAGATACATTCAAATCATGGTAACAGAGGAGGACCAGTTCAAAAATCCTTCACCACAAAAATGGGGACATACACTTTTAGGAAGATGCCTTTTAGGTTATCAAATGTCGAGAGAAATTTTTAGAGAACAATAGACATTGCATTGAAGGTGCTAATAAACAATATGGTTCTTTATACTTAGATGATATTACAATATTCTCCAAGAATGTAACTGATCACATTTCTCACCTCGACAATTATTCGAGATATAGGCAATTTTGCGTGTCTCTCAACCCAAAGAAATATATATTCTTATCTCTTTAATGAAATATCTTAGGCCACATTTTTTTTTTTTTTTTAAGGTGGGGTCTATAATTGATCCAGAAAGAGTTGAAGCTATACATGCACTACTATTTCCAAGTCACAAGAAGGCTTTTCAAATCTTCTTGGGAAGCATCAATTGTGTCGAAGGTTCGTTTCTAATTTTTCCACTTTTGTGAAGCAATTAACGATAATGTTAAAGAAAACCTTGAATTCAAGTGGAAAATGGAGGAAAAGAGAGTTTTGAAGCTATCAAACAAGAAATTTCTCAAGCTCCTACCCTCATAAACCCATATTTCTCGAAGGACTTCATCTTTTATGCCTTTGGTGGTTCAAACACAATCTATGACATCTTTATGCAGCTGAAAAAAGAAGGATCTGAGGAGCGTGTAACTTTATTCAACCAAATCTTGGAGTATTATGAGGTGAAGTACTCTTTCATCTACAAGAATCTCCTTGATATTATTATAAGTTTAAAGAATATTAGACACTTGGTCTAAAAAAATCCAATTCTTTAGTGTCTCAAATGCTTTGGAGTTAAGGAATTTCTATTAAACAAGGACTTGAATGAAAAGAGGATAGGTTGGATTACCCATGTCATGGAATATGAAATTGAGATTAAGATACTAAGTTATCCCATGGAAATTATTTGTGTGAATATTTTCCTTCAAAACTAACTGTTGAATTAAGAGATGAAGATGAAGTTATTTGAGTACTATAATAAAATAAAGAACAATTTGCATATGGTATATCTACTCATTTATAGAACCAAGACATGATAAACTTCCTTCAAATAGGTTTATGCCCTTCATAGTTGATCAAATAAAAAATAAGGTACTTTATACTCCAATCAATTATGTATGTTCTCATTAATGGCATGTTGTTCAAAAATACGTGAATGTAGTTCTCTTGAGACGCGTTCCAACAAATCAGATTAAGGGAGTGCTAAGTGAGTTCCATGATGGAGAAGCTAGACCTGTCATTTTTCTCCATGAGTAACCACCCTCAAGATCATGAAGGAAGGTTAATATTGGCCCATGTTGTTTAGTGACTACTATGCATGGATCAAGAAGTGTCAAAAATGTGCATTTTTCACGGAGAAAGGAGAAGCTACCAAAAAATACTTCACCTAATCTCGTTTGATCAACCATTTATGCAGTGGGGATTGGATTTCATTATGGTCATCAATCCAAACTCAAGCCAAGCCCACAAGTGGATTCTCACATCAACAAACTATTTTATTTAGTGGATCAAACTGTGACAATCAAAGATGTAAATGAGTCTAGTATACTAGACTTCTATGAGGGAAATATTACTATATCTGGTGTCCCCTCCACAATTATATTAAACAATTCTCTATCATTCCTTGCACTAATATTTCGGGTGGGTTTTTAAGAACAGGATATACTTATGCACTTCTTCTAGCTATTACCCCGGGGTAATGGGAAAGCTGAGTCTACAAATAAGAATTTACCCATGATCGTCGGGAAGGAATATGGATGAGAATAAGAGGACGTGGCATACCATGCTTAAATTATCCTTGCGGGCTAATAGAATCAAACTAAAATGGCCAACAGGATCTCTCCCTACTAACCAGGTCTACGGTAGAGAAGCGAGGTTGCGCATATCTCTTGAGTTACCATTAGCAGAGCTTCTCAAGATGCCGTAATTATCTGAATTTGATCCCATGTAAGAAAGATATGAAGAACTCAAGGAGTTGGAGGAACCGAGAGAGAAATCAATGAAAACCATGGAAAAGGATCAAAATTTAATCAAGAGGTCATTTCACATGAAATCTTAAGCTAGAAGCTTCCAAGAGGGAGATTTGATTCTAAAGTAGGATGATGACAAGGAAAAACTGGGTAAGAATTACAAATTTGAAGTTATATGGAGTGGTCCCTATACAATCAAGGGGTGCAAGAGTAACAATTTTTTCCAACTATCTAAGATGGGGAAGAACTACATATTCCAGTCAATGGAATCTATCTCAAGAACTATTACTAAAGTAAATTATGATTTTTTTATATATTAGTTTAGGATTTCTAATTCCTCTAAGTGTGTGTAGCACATTGTCTTGTTGTTAGACTAGGTTTCCTTTCCCTAAGTTATTTGAACATGTTCTATTAATTCTACTTTGTATAGCTCATTATGTTTCGGGAGAGACAATGTTGCTTTTAATAAGTTCAAAGTTGTGAGAAAGAGTTGCAATATTCAAGAAGTTTAAATGTAGAGAGACTAAAAATAAAATTCAGAGATAGATTTCAGTATTCTCATTCTCGTATCTCTTCATATCACTCACAACCTGAGCTTGTAGTTCCTCTTTAAAATAAGAAAATTATTTTCAGGGAAATTTGATGGGTTTCGATGGTAGGTCTCAAGAAACATTTCATGTTATTAGTTTTAGTAAGTAGTATCCCTCAATTATCCAAGGATATCTTTAGTTTTGAGAAGAATATCAACCTCAAATTTTTATTTCTCGGACTTCGGATCTTGTTCAAACTAAAAATATTATGAATTTATGAGTAGCATGGATAGTTTTAAAGTGACTTCAGCATCCATAGTGATCTAACGGTTTCAAGGGTGAAGGATTTAGTTTCATCTCATTGTTGCAGGGGATAGAAGGTGAATTCCAAAGTAAAAATAATTTCCACTTGCATAAAACATTATTCGAAGATTTTTCATGATGTGAGTTGGTCAATTCAAGCAAAAACCATCGCAGACAAGTCTAAGAAGTGTTTCAAGTTACTCGGGACCGAGTTTCAAAGCTCATATCAGTTTCAAGATGGTAGGATGAATCCATTTCCCAATTGATGCCATAAGTTCACTGGTATCTCAATTGACAGGAAGGTAGCCCCATTGAGTTGCCAAATTGTTATCAATTTTTCCCTCCTGAAAAAATGGACAAGTCTCTAAAAAGTGAAAGAGCTTATTCAGGATCTTATTTTAATGGTACTAGAAACTAATTTATTTTAGTTGAAGAAGGGAATTCTATGTTTAAAACATTAAATTGGGAAGATTTTAAAACCCAACTCATTGAGCTACTCGACAAAGTGGGAGTTAGCTCACCGAGTTTGGTCGATATGGAGGGCTGGGACGGTGAGCTCGGTAAGGTGATCATCAAACGACAATTGAAGGGCTGAGCTAGTGGTGGGTTATGAGTGAGGTCTAATGAGAAATTTAGTGAGTCGAGTCGCTTAAATGTTGAGTCGTGCCAATAGTGAAGGCAACTTGACATGGTAAGGGAGAGCTTAGATTTTGTGAGCAAGATATAAAGCTTAAGGGGAAAGTAGAGGGATTTTGAGTTGACTCGGAGAGCCACGAGGTTTTTAACATAGAGAAAAAGGAGGATCTTTCCCATGGGGAAGATCTCATAGTCTGCAGTGAGGTAAGGCCGAGGGATCTGAATCCCACTACATTACATTGCAAAAATGAAGCAATGTACCATCGTGAACCTGCAAGGAGAAGGCGGTTGTGTATTTTGAGTAATGTGGTGTCTAAACTATGTAAAAAGGTAAGAGAGTGAAGTAACTCATGTTTCTCTATTTATTTCACTTCTGAAAATGAAAGAGTAAAAGCAATTCAAAAGCATGAGAGAATTACAGTGGTGGAAAAATCTTCCAAATTAAAGTTAGGAGGTTAGCGAGTTATGGAGGGTTTTATGTGGTGAGTGCTTGAGTATTGAGGGATCAATATTCCGAGCTAAGTAAAATTACTTTCAAATCCCACAAGCCTAAAAGGGAGAGTCATTCAGTAAAATGACCTAGTACTACTTTGAAGTATCACTTGGGTCAAGTGTTGGGTCAAGCAATGTGGTAAACTCATAGTTCAAGTCAAGCCAAAGGAGTGTTGAATCGTTTAGAAGGGGCATTAATTTCAAGGAATGACCCTTGGAGATGTGATCCAATCACATGTGAAAGCCCATGATAAAAGACATGTGGAAGTTAAGTCAAAGTGTGTAGGAAACCCGATGCAAAGGGAGATGATTTAGTTGAGGTCAAGGACCCGTGGTGATGGAAAAACAATCATAATTTGATTGGTGATTTGATGGGCCATTACTTATAAATAATAGCCCATCGAATTCCTGAGAAAAAGTAATGTGAATCCCGTGGTGTAAAGCAATGCAAAAAAAAAATTACCAGCTTCCAATGTTACTTTTCTTCCTTTAATTAAACAAACAAAAGCACTCCTTGATTCCCAAGTGACGTAATGAGTTCAACAATCCCCAAGTCATTTCATCCAAGAACCCTAAGTGATAAAGAAATGAGCTCCCAAGGTCCACAAAAAGGTGAGTGGGAAGTAAATTAATGTGGTATTTTGATATTAGCCTACTATTATCTCTCGAAATTTCACCCTATAGAGAGATGGTTGTTGGTTTTCTAAGCATGAAAATTTTGATCTCTTTTTCATAGATACAATGGAAACACCTCAGTGCCTGTGGGTATACCTATTTTGAGGGCGGTCTCTGGTATTAAGGCTGGTTCCTTGTTGATGTATCCTAAATTGATTTTCGGGGTTAAGAGTAAAAAATGGCTGCAAATTACTAAAACTAAGGTGATACGCCAAATTTCTATGAGGTATTTGACTGAGTATACACACAATTGATATGAGAAGGATTATTGATCCACGAACCAATAGTTTTCTGTAGAATATTTAAGGGAAAACACTTTGTTGTACTGAGTTAAAATATCACAACACTTGATAATTTAACATGCACATTAAAATTATGTAGAAAATACTAAAATTGCAGTAGAGTAAGATGATTGTTCGGGAATTTGAATTCACAAGACTAATAGAAACATACACAAGGCTGCAAATAATTGGAAAGGCTGAAAATTCTTCACACTCAAAAGGCAAAATTGGAAAAAATTGCTTGATATACAGTATCCAAAAATTCCTCCTTTGTGCTTTGCCAAAGCACACAATATATAGCAAAATAATTTTCGCACCCTTCCTAAAAATAGTCTAAGGCTTGTACTCACCCATTCATCCTATTTTTATCCTTTACTTAATAATAGGTAAAGGAATAAAACAGAACATGCAATTACAAATATGAATTAATAGCCTTGATTGCATTATAGTCAAACTAAAGTTGACTATTCTATTTTTAAGCAAATAAGGTGAATAATTTGCTAATAATAAGCTTGCTTGCTGAACATCTCTCTTTCCTTGTGCATGTGAATTTGTCTACTTTTCTAGTATGTCCTCTTGTGAAGGCATGCAAAAATAAACTCCATGTGAGTGAACAAAATAATCACAATACTTGTAGTATTTGCAAAATAATTCATCCACTGTGGGGAACACTTCCAAGCTTAGGCTCTGATGTTGACATTCCCTTTGACCATGGCATAGGCATCATAATACATTTGACCACCCCTTTGATTTATTTGGGCATAGACTAAGCAATAATCATAGTTTTAATAATCAGGCTCCTTTGCATAACACATGGCATATTATATAGTCTGTCACCCCTTCAACCTTCACCGCTTTGTAATTTTCTTGTCGGGATTTTGCATTATTGGAAGTTAGACTATAGTTTGCATGTATGGTCGGCACTTTGAATTATGAGGAGACTATAGTTCAGACTTTTGAAAGTCAAAATGAAATGATTTTGTTTAAAACGTGAGGTGGCCCCCTTTACATGATGACTCACCCCTTGGCATGTCGGTGGCTCTCCTTTTAACTGAACCCTAATTAGGATTTTCTTTGATACTACCACATTGGTACCTTCTTCTGACCACCTTTGAGTTGAGGTAACTCACCGGTTTAGGTGGTAAAACTCCAAACCCTAAAATTTTTCAGCATTTTCACTTGAGCTCTGCTTAGCTTGGTGAAGCCTTGGCTGATTTTCTCCAGGCCACCATGAATGTTCACTTCTGAGCTTCCTCATGGAGCTTTCTGTTCCTTTGTTCGAGCTCGCCATAAAAATAATGAAAGGATTCTGTATAAAGTCAGCCATTTCTTGCGTTCTGGGAGATCATTTTCACACAATTTCTAATGTTGGATATTTGTTTGGCTTCTCTACGGAAAGGACTCTCGGCTTAACCTGACTTCTATGACTGGTAAGTCCAATTTCCCTCATGGGTATTTGATAAAAAATGAAGAGAAATCCTTCTTTGTTGAACTAGATCTGTATCTTCTTTCTTTTAAAGTGGGAATTTCATGATGCCTCCTATCACAAAATAATGGCCATCGTTTTCTATATGGGGTTTAATGGTAATCTCGAGCTTGAAACGTGTTACCGAGCCTACTCCATTATTTCATTGTAACTTTTCCCCATTATTTCATTGTAGCTTTTCCCTACCATTAACTCTAGATCTGAATGTTTTTTTCATTTGGGTATTCGTGTTTCACTTCGATATCCATGGATCTGGACTTTTCCTTGAGGGTTTTCTGTATATCTTTGCGGGCATGAGTTTTTGTGACCTGAATATGGACGTCGTTTATTGAGATCATTCAAACTCAAATTCTCTTGCTCGTAGTGTTCTCGTGATTCCATAATATTGTAAAAATCTTTATGTGTCTGCGTTATCTCTGTACTTTGATTTCTCTGATTTTGAATTGGTAACTGTAGTTGCTTGTCGAGACTTGAGTATTCAGTTTTATCATCTCACTACTTATTTATTTTAATGGTCACTGGGTAGCTTGACATTTGTGCATTTACTCACTGTGCAATCCATGGCTGCATGTTCAAGCTTTGATTTTCCTTCTATAAATGCACCTTATGGGCTCTGAAATATCTGCATTTGTTATCTTGGCTATGCTCAGATTTTCTAAGAGGGTTAATTGTGGTCGTAATTGATATTGTTACAAATCTTGGGCTCATTTTGATTTCAGTTTTCTCTATTCTTTTGAAAACATTCTAATATTTATTCGAGTTGATTTCGAGCTCATGGCTTCCATATGCATGGTCGTTGTCGAATATTTGCATGTACATCTGGATTCCTTCATGAGTTTCTAAAATTCATTAAAATGGCATGGTTGAACCTGTAATCATTATCTAGAGAACATGTTGATTTCCATTTGATCTAGTTGGGATTTTACTTCTACTCTGACTATGCAACCCTGTACCTGCTACAATAAAACCATGTAAATATTTTTCCCTCTAATATTTACTGCTTCATCTGATAGTATCTGATTTCTTGAGGGACTTGCATTTTGCAGTTTGTTGGATTGTACTCATATGCTTATGCCAAACAACCATAACCTACTTGATTGCTCCATGAGGAATGACGGGACCCTATATTTGATTTAGCCTTCTCGAGATGATTACATAAAATGTCCTTTACATCATAAGTCATTCTACCTATGAATCTGTAACTTTATTGTGATAACTCTTCAACTTGTATCAATATAAGTGTAACTTTTGTACTGGCTAATAGCCCCACTTTAACAACAATGATAACCTGATGAAAAGTTGTATATTTTATAATGATGTACTCTTTCTTTTGTGAATGAAATCCACTTGCCTTAGAAATTGAGGACAATCTCATTTTCATTTTGAAAATTGGAGCATTTCTGAAATTGATCTCTTTCTGTCATAATTTTGAAGTTGATTGTTCTACATTTCTTTTCTCGCTTAAATATTGTATTTGAGCTTCATTACAACTTTACATGCATGCTATAAAATTCGTAAATGTCCATTTTACATGGCGAAGCCCTGTCAAAATTTTCCCAGATTTCCTTTTTTTTAATTTTGTTTCAGCTGCACTTTTTATCTCATTTCAATTAACTTCAGCCTCTAAATTTTGTTTCTTCCACTTCAATTGATAATTATACTTTTGAATGCATGAATTTATAAAGTTGGAAGTATAAAGAGTTAAATTAAACCCTGAGCTCATTATTGATGATCATTTTCTTCTTACTTTTTAGGTACTATGATGCAGTTATAGTGGTCAGTTGGAACAACGATGATGAAAAGAAAACTCCTCGAGGCAATGACAGGTTTCTTTTACCTCTTTACATTTTCAGCTTCATAAATATATGCATTGTTTTTCCTTTCAGTTATTTCTCAAGGCTTGTGTGAGAAAAATGTGTACTATTATTCCTCATGAATAAAATGAAAATATTTTCATGTTATGAGATGTATGTCCTTCCTTTCTGTACTTTCTTTCATTTGTATGGATAAATGAATGAACTTATACAACTCAAAACACTTAAATAATTCACTTAATCATAGAAATAAAAATCAAGTGTACCTTATTGTCACTTTTTGAAAATGTAAACTGCTTGTAAAACTGTAAATCGTCCTTCAAAACTGCCACTTGACTGCAACTTCAGAACTTCATGTCTGATACATGTTGTCCTTCCTTCCTTCCTTAGGGATTTTCAATTGTTGTTCACAGCTATTGCACAGTTCTAATGAAGGTTTCAAATTGAATGGCTGCATCAATGAGGCATGACGTTCTTAAATTGTAGCCAAGTTGTAGTTTTGATCCCAAATGACTTCTAACTTTCCAAAACCAAAAATTTAAAATTTATATCTTAATCTAAGGTCGCTACCACAAACATAACCAAACTCGTAACTAACCAATCTAAGAAACTTTAAAAGTTTTGAGTTGACCTTTTAGCATGGGGTGCAAAAATGTCAACATCTACTTCTTGAAACAAACAAGTAAAGCAATTTAAAAGGCTCGTAGCAAAGAGGTAAAATTTTACACCCTAGGAATCCCACAATGAAGAAAGAAAATAGTAATGGCACCTCAGATTGCCGTAAAACTAGAGATGGTAAAATGGCCATAAATTTTGATTAGGATCTCCGTTTTTCACAAAATTACACTTGATTTAAATAGGGGTAATTTTTTTTTAAGACTAATACTTCTTCAATACTCAAATGAACAGTTCCATCCAACTACCGGCATTAAGGGAGGCATGGAGGAAATTTTATTCTCCAACAAGTTAAAGTATAAGAGGGTATGGGATTTTTCAGCTATCTCATGAAGATTTTGAGTAAGTAAATACATCTTCATTGTGGGTGAAGTCATGAATCCGAGAATATCATCTTCTCTCTCTTCTTCTCTCATCCCTATATAATGCAAAAACATATCATTTGGGGGGTTTATGTAATGAAACTCTATCAAAATGGTTTCAAAACACTAATGAGCTACACGCCTCAATTTTGGACATCTTGCATTATTATCCTGGCATTTCCTTTTCATTCTAATGAACAATGTAAATCAATAAAGTGACACACTTAAGTTTTGTGGATATTCTTTTTCCCTAACTTGTAATTTTTGCATTCTTTTGCCTCTTCATTTCAGTTTTAAGTGTATTATGCCTACTATATTCATCTTATAGGGTATATTCTTATTTTTCCTTCATGAAAATGGTGGTTTAAACATTTTTTTGGAATATGGTAATTATTTCCACCCTTGTTGCCCTTCAATTTATTCCATTTTCACTCATTGGAGATATTCCCAACACCCTTCTCTAGGTACTATCACCTCCTTAATGTAGGAATTCCTTCATTTTCATGCATTTTTCTCTCTCCACGGTCCCTTAGAATCATGGGATAGGATTACATAACCGTATTTATAGTATTAGGAGTAGTTGTAGTTTTATATTAGGAAGAGGATCCAATCTTCTCTATAGGTTCATCTCAAGTAGGAGGTCCCACAACTTGAGAGATGGTCCAATGTTACCCAATTACACTAGTATCTCATGCACACACACATGAAAAATCAAAGGGTGTTGTAATTTAGTGATTACAGTTATGGAACTCTCATTGCAAAAAAGGAAGTCAATAATTTCATTTCTATCAAGATTGAATGATTGTCTTGATGAAATTCTAGCCTTTGGAGGCTCTACATCAACACATCTGGTGACTCCAATATAAAAATCAACTATTTTTAGTAGTAGTGGTGGTTCAAATTCATGAGATGGATTCAATCCGGGTCTTAGATAGGAGAAGTAGGGATATTTGTATACTTGTAGCTATCTCTAGGCGGAGGCTAGAGATCTCCATCTCTACCGAGCAAGACTATTTCAACATCCCCGCCTGGTAGGAAATTTATCCAATTAACTAGATTTCTTTGACAAATCAAAATAGTTGTAGTTCACTCAATTTCAATCTCAATGCACAAAATCCATGGGTAGTAATCCACTTAATCTCAATCATAAACTTCACGAGTAGTAGTCCACTCAATCTCAATGCATAACATCCAATTCCAATGGAATCATTAAATAAATTTCAATATTTCACTGGAGAAAATCAAACAACCCCAATTGATCACATTTAGGACATTGCAAATGTTTTTTCTATACATGATATTGTGGAGATGGATGTGACAGCTTAAACTATTAGCTTCTTCTTTCAAGGGGAAAGCCTTGTAGTGGTTTAGGAGCTTAAGCGGCGGGATCGATTCAAAATTGGGATCAATTGTGTACAAATCCTTGTAACTAGATTTAGGGAAAGGTAAAACAATCTTTCAATTGGAGAAATTGACCACAATTAAGAGAGAACCAACCGAACAAATGGTCAATCGATAACAATTTCCATGTGATAATATGCTAAAGGTAGGTTCTTCTATTTCTTAAAATCTTTTAATTCTAATATAGCTATGATGATACAATATATTGGAGGAAAAACATTTCCCAACCCTTATTCCATAGCCATTAGAGGAGAGAATTACTTAATTAAAGTCGGTAAACTTGTACCTAGGCCACCTATGCCTATCTTTTCGAGATATAGGGAATCCTGGATCTAGCCAAACTCCCGCATTAGCCCCTATTCCTACTCCTAAAAATCAGAGTTCTAATTAAGCTTATACCTCTTCTTCTAGCACCTTAAATGACCTCCAGTAGGTTATGAAATAATTAGAGAACTTAGGGAATGAGTTGGTAACCCTTAAGAGGTAACAAGATCAAAATTTAATAATCTATCAACCTCAGTACTAGCAAAACCCCATATCAACCTAAGAGATCTCCTACTCAAGCTACTAATCAAAATAAAGGAAAACCTCCCACTACTAGATAGTTTCAACCATACAATCCTAATGCAGCTTCAACATCGATAGCCTTGGTTTCAATTCAAAACAACATGACACAAGAATATGAATGGTGTTTCCCTTCGTAAACCCCATAATAAGGAAACATATTTTAATGATGCTATGAATCAAACCTTGCTAGTGCAAAGCATTGGTGCTTCTCAAAAAACAAATCAGAATAAAATCAACAACATGATTGCACTCGAAGCACCTTAAAATGATACTTCATTAGTAAAGTGGAAAGTAGAGGACTTCGTGGCATAACTTAATCTCCTTCTCAAGGTGTTGCAGCTAACACAAGGTATAAGAAGAGAAATATTAGGAATGAAAATAATTAAATTAAAATTCTTCTCAACCTTCTATCACACTTTAAGGAGTTTTGGTTCAAATCCATCCCCAAATTTATAGAATCAGCCCAAAACACCATTTTTATTAGCTCTTCTACAAAAAAAAGTTGTTCTAAGCAAGGGACAATAGAAATACAATCCATTTCCATTTAATATAATTAATTAGATGAATAAAATAAATGTAAGAATTTCAATGAGGGAGTCACTAAGCATTCCAAGACATTGGAATTTGCTACAGTTGTTATGGAAAACTTGTTTATCTCCAACAAGTCATCCAGGGATGAAGACAAGGTATTAACCAATGCAATTCAACAAGAAGGGGTCAATCAAGTTAGGAATATGAAATGTCCTCCATTTTATATATTTGTAATCATTGGAAACAACCTGAACACACACCGTATGATTGAATGCTGGGAAAGTAGCTCAGTAATTCCTAAACAAATAACATGTAAGCTCAGTTTGAAAAAGGAAACTATCTCTAAAGGAGTAGTGTAATTGGACGTGAAAATTTTTCAGTTATCAAAGGTTTGAACCTTAAATTACATTCATTTCTAAATTTAATTGTTCGAAGATGATTTATTTTTAATTGACTTGCCACGACTCTTTACTCTCGTGTTTGTCAAGAGATTTCACTCCTAATATTGGAGGCTACTTTTCTACTGACATGTCACACATGCTATTTTGAACAAGGTATGGATCCAAATATACAATTATATGAGATTCATTTACAAATTACCATATTGAGCCTCATCTTCCAAGCCCGATCAAGACCAATTTCTCATCCTCTACCTAAGAAGAATGCACAAGCACTTAGGAAGCAGAAACAAAGGTTAGAAACATTTCAGATTTGACACTTGATGAGTGGGCTCGCAAGAAACATGCCTATGATCCATCAAAAGAGATGGAGGATTTTGAGATGGGTATTTATTACTTGCATGAAGAAGATACACCTCTCCCTAGCATCATCAAATTGAATGATGAAGATAACAAAGAATTTTTTAAATTGTTCTTTGATGGTTAAAGGAGAAGACAAGGTGTAGAAGGAGGATCAATGCTTATATCCCCAAAGCTAAAAAAATACTAATCAACTTTCTAGTTCCAATTCTATTGTTCAAATAACACATCCGAGTATGAATCATTGTTCCATAGACTACACTTTGGGTAATGAAAAGAGGTATCAAGAACTTATAATATTTTAGATATAGTGAACTAGTTGTAAATAAAATTGTAGGCAGTGAATGCTACCAAGAATGATCTCATAAAGAGCTACAAACATAGGAATTGGGATCTCATTGAATACTTTAAGGTATTTAACATTGATTCCATTCCAAGAAATAAGAATGAAGCTATGAAAAGGATCGTACCAATCTGAGCATAATTTGACATGGTTTAAAGTATCAATAAGGATCAAATACAACCTCATATCACAGTAGTGGTAAGGACAATTGTTCCATAAAACAAAACTCGTTAGCAAGTGTTATAAAATGACCAAAAAATCATAAACTTCCTATAAGAATATGTTGAGTTCTCTTCCAATCATCAATACAAATTAGAAAGACAATATGGGGATCAAGTAGTCCAGCTAAGAACAAATAAACTCCCAAAAGGTTTGGTGACTCTAGAGTCAATATTCAATCCTAATGACCAATTTTGGAAGGAGAAAGATAATATCCAAGTCAAGGGTGAAGACACGAACCCGTTTCGGTGGGAGATGGTAAGTTACTCCAAATTTGTAAAGTAAGTACTAATAAAAGAAATATGATTTCATTCAACTTTGTCAAGAATTTTTGGATATATTTGTTTGGAGTTATGAATATTTGACAGGATTTGACCCAAGATTGGCACAACATACTATCAACTTGGATACAAAATCCAAGCCCACCAAGAAGAAGAAAATGTAGGTGAACCCTCATATTGAGCCTCTCATGAAGAAGGAATTGAATAAGATAATAGAGGAAAGTATCATCTTTCCAATAAAGCACTCATCGTAGGTAGAAAATCTAATGCCGCTTAGGAAAATAAACAAGGAAATCATCTTGTGTGTGGATTTACGAAACTCGAACAGAGCTTCCTCAAAGAGCATTATTTGCTTCCTTCTATGGATTAAATATTGGAGGTAGTACAGATGGTTTAGAAAGGTTCTCACAATGGTTACTCAAGCTAAAATCAAATAATGGTAAAATAGGAGGATCAATTAAAAATAGTATTTACCACAAAATGGGGTACATACGCTTATAGGAAGATGAATTTTGGGCTATCAAATTTTAGAGTGTTGTTTCGAGATAGCATCATGGACATGGCATTCAAGGGGATTATAAACAAGATGATTATTATATACATAGATGATATTAAAATATTCTCCAATAAGCGCAGATTGATCACGTTTCTCACCTCCGAAAATATATTCGAGAGATGTAGGAAATTTGGCATGTCTCTCAACCCAAAGAAATGTATATTCCTAGCTTATGAAGGTAATATATAGGGCCACCTTGTTCTTTAAGTCGGGATTAACAATTGATCTGGAAAGAGTTGAATTTATCCATGCACTTCCATTCTTCAAGTCACAAGAAGGCTCTTCAAAGCTTCTTGGGAAGGATTAATTTTATCATAAGGTTCATGCATAATTTTTCCACTCTCGTGAAGCCACTAACAATGACACCAAGAAGAGCTTTGAATTTAAGTGAATAGTGGAGGGAAAAGAGAGTTTTGAAGCTATCAAATAAGAAATATCTTGATCTCCTACCCTCATAAACCCATATTTCTACAAATAAATCATCATCTATGACATTGGTGGTTAAGGCATAATATTTTCCATCTTACTGCGCAGCTAACCAAAGAAGGATATGAGCATATGGTAGCTTTCTTCGACAAAGCTTGGAGAATTATGAGGTGAAGTAATCTTTCATTGAAAATCATTTTCTCATTGTTATAAGAAGCTTAAATAAGTTTAGACACTTAGTCTCAAACAACAAGATATAGTTGGTAGTGTCTCATGCCGTAGTTAAGGAATTTTTCCTAAACAAGGAAATGAATAAAAAAGGGAAAGTTGGATTACCCGTGTCATGGAATATGAAATTGAGATTAAGTTAACTAATTTGGTCCATGGTTAGGATTCAAGTGAATAGCTTGCTTCCAATGAACATGTTGAATCAAGAGATGAAGAAGGATTTGTTCTAGTTCTTCAGGATAATCAATAACAAGCTCCATATGGTATATCCACTCCTTTCTTGACCCAAGACATGATTTAATTCTGTAAAATACGTCCTATGCCCTCCGAAGTTGAGAAAAGAAAAAATAAGGTACTTTAGACTCCAATTCATTCAATATGTTCTCATTAATGGCATCTTATTCAATAAAGATGCAATGGATTTCTCTTGAGATGTGTTCCAAAAAAATTAAATTAAGGGAGTGCTACGTGAGTTCCATGATGGAAAAGTTGGAGGTCATTTTTCTTCACAAGTAACATGATCATGATATTCAAGATGACTTATTTGCATGGATAAAGATCCATTATATATCCTACTCTCAAGTAGTTATTATGAAGGTCTTCTTTTTACCTGCTTGAAAGTGCCTTGATCGGGGGAATTTATCTTTATATTGTCAAGTAGTTAAACGTAAAATGGCATATAACGTATTGGGGTTATGGAATGCACCCCCTCTATAATTAGGTTTTCAAGGTAACGAAAATTTATCTAAGACTCTGGAAACAAGGGAGGATGATGTTGATCCTAAATAAAAGGAAAAATAACATGTAATACACAAAATGTAATAGATTTTAAGGATCACATTAGCATGATCATGCGTTTAGAAGTGTTTATTCCAGTTACTCAAGGAGAGGATAATTGGGAATAGAAGCTTGTAGGTAAAAGGAATAAATTCCAATCAAGGAAGGTTCTTGAACATACAAATATGGTGGTTTATTCTAGGTTTTCTAAGGAGTTGGATTTTTATTTTTCAACTACATAGTGGAAGTCTCTTTAGATCCTCTTTACCCCAATTATGTCCTTTTGGGTTCCTCGGATTGGGTGGCATTGTTAAATAAAGTCTCTTTGGTTTATTCCCCATATTCAGTTTTGTTCTATGTCTTTTTTGAAAGTGGGTACTTTTAATTTTATCATTTAGTGTCCTTGTTTGTAACTTGTGGCCATTCAATTAATATATTACATTTTTAATGGCCTTCGGATCCTTTTTAGTGTTTTACATATTAAAAACATTTATGCGAAAAAAAATCAATTATTTCATGCGAAATAAATTTCAAAGGGTTTTTTATAGAATATGTTTAGTTCATAAAAGATGTTCATACATGTCATAAAATGGAATTCTCTAAAATTTAAAGACCTCCATTTAATTTAAATTTATTTCTATATGAAGTGTGTACCTAATAATATCTTAACAATTAAAAGTATCTATTTCTTGCCAATTTTCATCATAGAAGGATTGGACGAATACACACCCTTCCACTTAAATCAAGACCATACCTTCAAATTTTATCAACATATTTTATTGATATTTAAATTTTGAATAAAGAATTTCATTCTCACATGGTTGACATTATATTTAATTTCTTAATTCAAATGTATTGGTTCAAATAAATTGACTTATAATTAACTTATTAGCTCTTCATACACATCAAATATTTGAAATAATTTTGAAATCCATTAATTTTTATCTCCTTAATCACTAAATGCATCTCAATTCTCTATAGCTTCAATGTAGTATTTTCTTCCAAAATATATGTTGTATATAATTCTAAGCTCAATGATAAACTCATCAATCAATAGAATTATAATTTTAATAAATTATAATCAATAATGAAAGACATTTTAGTAAAATGAACTTTTTAGAATAAATTTAAAATAAATTCTTTTAGTTTAGATGAAAAATATTAATTTCTAATAAACTAAAAATGACTTGTTAAGATTATCTCTTTTGGTAAAGTTATATTATTACAAGATAAGTTAAAAATTTTGAGCTTTATTAAATTGTTCAAAAATATAATATTATAATATAAATTCATTAGGGTAAATTAGGGTATTTATCTAACTCCTCTTAAATTGTTTGAAGTTACTCATTTTGTGATCGGTGATAAAATTTATAGATGTCATTATTCTCTTATAATATCCTTAGCAAATCTCAAATTGGATATATATAATTTAACATAAAAAGGTACCCTATAATGTCTAAATATTTAATTATTATTTTTAATTTCCAAACAAAATGTCTTACAAAAAGTCATAAACGTTTTTTTATTGGACATATATTTTCCCATACGACAATTCTAAATAGGGGATGTATGGAAAAATGAGACTTAAGTGCTTCTTTTAAAAGTTAATTTTGAATTTATTTCTAGTTTTTCTCCTCTTGAAGATTATTTTGTAGTTATATATTAGTATGGTGATTAGGAGCAAAGAAGAACTCATAATACCCCTTAACACTCCCACGTAGAAATTTTTTATTAACCAACTACAATGTGAATAATATATTTATAGAAAAAATTCTCATTCACATTGTCCACCTCCTGAGATAGAAGAAGAATTTAAATCTTCAACTTGAATTGGATAGCCTTTTTGTTCTTGTTTAAAACTAGTAAAATAAAGATTAGAGAATTTGGCTGACTATATGATTGTGTGGTACATGAAAATTACATATGAACTTGGACATAAATTAATCTAAACTGGGATGTTCCACAAGATAAATCAAATAGACAATGTCTAAATAGAGTAAAAATATTTAAGGTAATAAGATGTTCAATGTTAGAAATAATGAAATCAAACAAATAGCTTACATTAATTTGAAATTTTGGGCTCTTAAAATTGATTTTAAGATAAGTATTAACTATTAATATAATAGATTACGAAAAAAAAAAAAATTATAAATATATTGTTAACATAAATATTGTTAATGATATTTTCAAATGTGTATATTTAAAAAGGTAGTCATTAAAGTCACATGAATGAGGGGAAAATGAAAATATAAACATTATGGATGAAAAATTTGAAACCTAAGATGAAATTCAACAACCCATTACAAATTTAGTCAAGATAAAATGCCTCATAATAGTGCCCATCAATAGGTTTTTCAAGTACACATTTACTTTTGATATACAAAATGAAAATGATGTAAATAAGGCATTGGCTCCTTAATATGGTATTTATCCCTTCTAATCCATTTGAGTTCACTAGAATGTGTATTGCAATAGTTTCTCCTTCAAATTATGTTTCTTTGCAACATTTTAGTATAGAAATTAGATTAATTTTCTTTAATCTATTGCTAAAATATATTATATAGAGGAAAATTGAAGGGATTAATTACAATACACTTTCTAATACAATACATTGTAATTTTATCCACAAATAAAATAAAAAAATTATATTTAATGATGAGAAATTTTGACTCGAAATGGTATTTTTGAGCATATTGTGTCATACAAAAACCGTTTATTAATGAATATTGATGTTAGATTTGAAATCGTGATTGTTTATTATTAACTCTCTTTTATTAGATTTCATATCGGTAACCTATGTGTCTTAGAAGCATGTTCATATCCTATAAAGCAGACGTATGGATATTTATCTTATTCTTCCTAAATGATAAATTATTAAATATTTACATATATAGGTAGGTAGAAAATGACATGAATGTATTGCAACAATCAACATGAAGCCTCTATTTGTTGTCTTTGGTGCATTACATTTCTTTTTAAATTGTAGTGACATGTAAAGTTAGAAAAATTTTGATCCAATGCAATGGGGTACGTATAAATAACAAAATCCACAACTTTCACCAGCGTATTTCCGTCTTGCGCTAAAATGGGAAATTTCTAAAATTGTATAGAAATTAATCAAAACATAATTAAAAGTGGGCATTTGTTAGATGATGTAAGTACAAATTTTACTATATAAATGTATGAAAGATGTGGAAACACACATGAGGTGCACAAGATATTTAACAAAATACAAAGGATACAATGTCTTGGGAAAAAATGGTTGCAATAAATCCACGAAATGGTAGTTTTGTTGAAGGCTTGAAACTATTTTGAGAAATTAAGGGTTCATGAGGAGTTTTATCATAGAGCATAAATATGTTTTTCCGATGGTTTTGGTGTTGATGTGTATAGTCCACACTACAGCCTATGAATTTCCTAAAACTTCAAGGTGAGATACATCTAAATAAGATCTTCAAGGTACCCTTCATTTCAATATGGTTGAAGCCATAACACATATGAAAATGTTTCCTTTCTATGCTAAAGAGGGGTAAATAATATTTCATTTTGATGAGTATTGGTGCTAGAGATACCTTCACATTGTCGATTGTTTATGTACCTTCCAAAATTGTTGTGAATGAACATTTGCATACCTTGGTATATGAGTTACTTGAAAAGGGAATTAAGGTCACATTATTCTTCCATGATCCAACTTATTCATCACCTACTTTGAAAAATACAAACGAAAAAACCACCAATAATATTATTAATTATTACATTATAGATATGATATTGGAAAAAATAATCCATTGTAATTGTAGATTATGTATATCTTCAAATATGTAACAAAACATTTTATCGTGTTCAAAATCAGGTCATTTTTCACTCATTACATGGAAAAATATTTTTCATAGAAGAATTCTTTATACGATGATTTAATTACGTATTCCAAACTAGGACCACCTAGTAGAACATAATGTGATTCTCCTTAACTATATGAATCTAATTATATTGGTGTTAGTGTATATGATAATGATGAGGAAGAGAATATTTCCACCTTGTAAACATTACACAAATTTATCAATTTTTAAAAATGTACATATACATTGCAAGGAAAATGGCCATCGAGATTGAAATCACTCTCCCCAAACTCATGAATGAACAACCTTCCTTAGGTCTAATCCTACTACTCCATAAGTGTAAATGTAGTGCCTCGTTGCAATGTACTTTTCTGAGCTGGCGGATGGGTGACATATCATGTCACTTCTTAAATGTTCTGTAATCTCCTGGGTGGCGTGTGACAGTGGGAGGAGTCCCATTTTTCTTTGCCATGATCTCCTTCTGATCCTCTATTCAATGCGCATGGGTCTGACATGATGGTTAGATGAAGCTACAAGCTAGTGTAGTAGGCTGTCCAACTCTGTTGTTGTCTGTTCAGTATTGAACGCATCCTCAAATTCGGGATTCTCCTTCAAGATTTTTCTGTCTAAATCGACTATGTGACAGTGAGAGTGTTACCAGCAAACCTGATGAAATTTATTTACAAGATTCTCTACTGAGACCTTACTGTTCTACGATGTAACTCATGGAAGAGAATCTCATTGGCGTGGATCTGTCTCCTTTCAGTATATCCATGAAGCAAGATTTGCTTGCTATTATACGAGCTTCCTCAACGAGTCACTAAGTTGGCAGGCATAAAGGCCTCTCGCCGCTCCTCTTGGCTTCCGATTGTTTAAGGTTTTTGATCCTTCCCAGTCATAGTTTTTGAGCTCGAAGGAGAAGCCCACTCTTGGAGGTGCGTGGATTAAGACCGGGAACACGGAATATTGCAGCTCCTTTGGATCCTGCAGCATTTGCAGATGCAGTGGTGGATACATAGCTGATTGCGCATGATAAGGAGGTTGTCTTGGATATCAGGTATCCAACTGTGCCCTTTGCAGAGCTTCAAAGGCATCGAGCTAATGCGAATGCCCTTGCGTGGGCTTCTCACAGCCCCTGCCAGTTTTGCACTGTTGGAGTTGATGCACAGGCACTCATATGGGAGCTGTCAGGTGCGAGTCAACCCCTGGTAGAGGGTGGAGGCCCTGATCCGATGCTAGCTTACACAGCCTGGTACTATAAAGCCTGAAGATTCTGAATTTGAACCACAATGCCCTTTCTGGCGCAATTCCTGCCCGTTTCTTTCAACAATGCTCCACCGCTCTCAGAGTCATTTTCCCTGGCTTACAATACACTGCAAGGTACTGTTCCCGACACCGTAAGTTCATGCATCAGTTTAACGGCTTTGAACTTGTCTGGCAATTATTTGTCTGGCTCTCTGCCTCCAAAGATATGGTCTTTGACAAATCTAAGATCACTCGACCTGTCTCACAATGCCTTCGTTGGGGGTCTCACCAGACAATCCTTCAGCTCAGAGAATACAGAATGCCGGATAGCCAACAAATTCATCAAAGCGGGATGGTTCGAGAGTTTTAGAGGCGGAACGTCCTGCAACAGATGATGAAAATCAAAATGATAGACTCATATATATCAATGACCCCAAATCGACAAATGACAAATATGAATTTGCTGGAAACGAGATTCGGACAAGAAAATACACCATCATTATTTTTTGCCTAAGAATTTGTTTGTTCAGTTTCATCGACTTGCTTACATTTATTTCCTGGTGATTGCTGCCTTGAATCAGCTGCCTCAGCTGGCAGTCTTTGGGAGAACTGTATCACTTTTCCCTTTGCTATTCATTTTGTGTGTGACAGCTATCAAAGATGGGTATGAGGATTGGCGTCGACATCATTCTGATAAGAAAGAGAATAATAGGGAGGTACAAGTGCTGCAGGGTGTCCAATTCAGCTCAAAGAAATGGAAGAATGTAATGGTAGGTGAAGTACTGAAGATACCTGCAAATGAAACTATCCCGTGTGATATTGTTTTGTTGGAAACCAGTTATCCAAGTGGAATTGCGTATGTACAGACAATTAACCTTGATGGAGAATCAAATCTGAAAACAAGATATGCCAGACCAGAAACTACGGCTAAGAGGCCTGAAAGGGAACCTCCTTCAGGCCTTATTCGTTGTGAACAACCAAACAGAAACATATATGGTTTCATTGCAAACATGGAAATTGATGGCAGAAGAATTCCACTTGGGCCATCAAACATTGTGCTTCGAGGTTGCCAGCTAAAAAAAAAAAAAAATACTGCATGGGTAGTTGGGGTGGTTGTTTATGCAGGTCAAGAGACCAAAGCAATGCTAAATAGTTCAGGTGCACCTTCAAAACGAAGCAGATTGGAAGGGCACATGAACAGAGAGACGTTATGGTTATCTGTATTTCTATTTATTATGTGTGCAGCTGTGACATTTGGAATGTCTTTGTGGCTCGTGAAGCATGAGGGGGAACTTGACACTTCCCCGTATTACAGGCAAGCGTGTCTTTACGTGGAACACTGATGCTTGGGGTTATGGTGATAGTACGACATCTCTATATCAGTCCCACCCATGGGTGTTGGCTATTTTTCCAAATGGGGAAGCTTATGGGATTCTAGCTGACACTACGAGGCGGTGTGAGGTGGTTTTGCGAAAGGACTCAACTGTTAATTTTTCTGCCCCATCAGTCTATCCAGTTATCACATTTGGCCCATTGACATCGCCAGCAGCAGTACTCACATCCTTGTCTCATGCTATTGTTTTTATGCTGGCCCGTGTGGAGTATGTACGACCTGTTGAAGCTGGAGAAATAGGCAAGATATTTCTACACCTTTCTACTGCTATTATATTTACAATTATTGTGAAATCGAACCACTTTTCCTTGCATTGTTTTGTCAGTTGGATGTCGTGATGAGAGATTTCCCTTTCTGCTTGTTTCTCCTCGTTTTAGCTTTTATTGTTGATAGTATGTGGGTCGAAAGGATGCGTGTGCCCTCTCCTCTGAATGTTATGTTCCCTTACTCAAATGATAGAACTTCATCTGTTTGTTTATGTATTAATTCTTCTCTGCGATTGAGTTGCAAGTTGTTATGTTGATTAACTAGTATTTTCGATATCATGGAAGTAAGTTACGATAACTGTGAAGCTCCTCCCTAGCACCCAAGTTGTCTTTTGACGCTTTTTTAGCTCCTTCGCAAGTCCCTTTGATAACCTTTTTGGCATCGAGAAGGAAAGGTTGTGAGAATGTGTGATCAATGCTTGGGGCTAGCCAGCTTGAGTTTCGGTAGTAAACTTTTAGAATGAAAACATTTGTGTGCGATGTGTTTTCCTGATCGCGTGTTTAGACTCTTATCTTACCTTTCATCACGTTTCTAGGCTTGCAAGGCCATTCTCAAGGAGTACCTTGACCATCCCTTTCAACTTGAATCATAACTAGCTTTTCGAATCAACTAAGCTCGAGGTTTCATTGTGCGAATCCAGTACCTCGTTGACACTAGATTAGTTTTGGCCCAATCGCCCTCTGTGAATTTATTTCTGATGGCGCTCTTCTATTTTTCCTAACTGGCATTATTTTCTCCCTTGTAATGTTAACGCTATTAATTAATATTGGTCAGTTTTTATGCATGTAATTACTGTAATAGTTTGTGATGGAGATTTCCTTAAATGTGATTGACCTTCGGGAAAACTCAGCTTTCGTGTGATAATCTTATGAATTCATAGCGGAAGGTTTTGTTTTGATAAAGTCACTTAGAAATTAAGTTTGTATCTATTTGTGCGACGGTTGACGGCGTTACCAAGGGTTGCCGTAAAATTTGGTTGTTTTGGGATATGGGTAATTTATTTAAAATTAACCAAACATTAGTATTGTAGTGGAGGTTTGCAAATCCTTAGTGTTATAAAATTTGTTGATGACATTATTGTATACCCTTGTGTGACGGAACCCCCTTCTTCTCTCGCATGCTTGCTACTCGCCTGTAAGACTTTGACCCTTCCTGGATGATTGGTAAATCTATTTGTAGTTAATGGTCAAAACTAGTATACTATGCCTTCGCTTCGAAACTTATGTTGTGTGTTTACTCTATTTGATTTCCGGTTTGAAACTCATTTATACATGGTTTTTGTGTTAATTTCTGAAACCCGTGTTTCTCCTTTCTTGGGCCGATCAACTCTTGTTCTCTTGGAAAAATATTATTTTAGCCTATGCGTTTGGTTACTTTGATAAATTTCTAGATGACTGGTATATAGATCAATTCTCAATCTTGTAATTATTGTTTAATTACTTACTTGATGGGGATACTATTTTTGCTAGATTGGTTGTTTTCTCCTTATAGGGCCAAGGGCCATCCTCATATGATTGTTACTTTCGTTGCATTTGTTCCTAACTGAAGTACAAGGTCTTCTCCTTCTTTGATTGACATGTTATAGACCTTATCATAACTTAATGTGCTCGTAGTGTTTAGAGGTTGACCCAAATCTTGTAATAAAGTGCTTCCTTTTCATGATATTGTTAGATAATAGTTATGGTGGTTTTGTGTAGTCTTATCTTGCTCAGTTCTCGCGAACTGACTCAGGTTATTAATTGTTGCAGATGGCTTACGTGGTTAGATGATGGAAAGACTTGTAGATTATTGCATCAATCTTGGTTATGATGTTCCTTTGTACGAATGTGTATTATGTTATAAAATTTGAAAAAGGTCTTTGGACATTTTAGAAGAAGGGTCAGTGCCTAGTAAATGTATTGTAGAGTATTGTTGTTGTAACTGTTGAAACTTTGGTTTGTTTGGTTATCATGTAAAAGATGAAATTTGATTACCGCTTGGTTATGGGATATTCTAGTGAACTTTAACCCTTAGTATAGTAGCGGGGCGTGTCCCATGTTATTACTCTCTTGCTCCCTAGTCATGGCTCAATAGAGATAGTATGTCCCTTTGATTTGTGCATCATGTTGGAATGAATTGATATAACCTTGTTTTGTTTCCGCAAACGAGTTCTGTTAAACTTTGCTCTTGAGTTAAAATGTTGAGTTGTAAATTCTCCTAAGTCTTAGTAGCAATGAGTTTGTAAGCACTATAAAGTGAGCTGGATAGTCCTTATAAAAGTAAAACTAAAATTTATATAGATGAATATATTAATGTAGATGTGATCTACTCGATAGCATTGATACCTGGAACAATCAAGAGGAATCTATCTTTTGTAACAAAATATGATTTCTTGTTTTGTTTTTTTAGCTAAACTAATAAACATTATCCTTTTATGGTGAAATCTTAAATGATCTCATGGTGAAATCAATGGTTAGATTATAGAAAATGATAGGGTTAAATAAATAGGAGTGAAAGTGATTAATAAAACCTTAAATTTCTCTTTATCGTTTGAAATGTTCCCCTTTGTCAAACTTAATTAAGTAAGGTCTAGATGGAACATTTAACCAATCTTGCTAAACTCTTAACCTCAATAAAAGACTGATAGTACAATGTGACCCTGAAGCTAAATTTTGTTGTCATGTTCTGTTAACCCTTGCCTTGATTCATGGTGATATTTCTTAAGCAAGGTCAAAATTTAATCCTTAAACAAGAAGGCTATTGTTATGAACCCTAAGCGGTACTCTTCTCTCAATCGGAGCTTATGCCTTCACCTGTGCAATAGAGTTGTGGAACATGTGTTAGTGGCCTGAGTAAGATTAATTAACCTTGTAAGAAACGGAAAATGTCCTAAAATCAAATGAATAAGAAAGATTTAGACATCAAATTGATGATCCTAGTTTAGAAAGCTTGGCCTTAAGTTTTTTAGTCAAACAGTTGAAAAGAAAGAAGTTCTTCCTTGTGAAAAGAATGGTGTGAATCGTTACATGAAATTTTATAAGAACGTAAGTTAAGAATTAAGAGACACTTTAGTAAACAAGAAAATTTAACAAGAAATTCCTCTTGGGATGCCCTAGCTGTGAGTGTGCCATGTGGATTGGACTTCCATGTTGTCTTGTCAAAAGAAGAGTACATTGTCCTTGATAGGTGTGAACGTTCTCGTGCTGACCTTGTGGTCTCCCCCGTAACAAGTGGTTCCTGGTGTTGGTTGTAACCTTGTGACGACATGTTGTGTCGTGTTGTGTCAAAGCAAGTCAAAAAAAAAAGTTATCCTGTATTTCACTGTGTTGTCCTTGTGTTGGTATTTTTGGTGTGTTACATTTGGTATCAGAGCATAGGTTCATGCTCTCGAACCTATGGGCCGGATTGGTGTTGTATGGTGATGTTGCATGGTGGTGGTGGTGTTACATGATGATACTGCATGATGATGATGATGTTGCATGATGATGATTTATATTGGAAGAGTAATGTGCTTTAAGCGTGATGTGATTATTGTCGTAATTGTGATATTGTGAACGCACGTGATGTGTATGTCACTCAGTGCGTATTTGTCATCATGTTGATGTGTTGGGGATGAGAGTATTCTCTCTCCTTCTTGTGGATTCTAGGAAGAATTCACGTGTAAATTATTGTTTGTGATGTGTGAAAAGAATTCTAATGTGGATGACGTAGTGTTGGAGCATTGTGGCATATTTTGATATGTGGGTGTATCAATGTGTTTTATGAATAGTTGATGTTAAAAGAAACGAGTTGTATCATGATGTTTTTACCATGTTCTGAAGAAACATGTGTACCACCTTGTTATGTTGCAATGTATGTTATGTTGTGATGTACTATGTTCATCGTATGTATGACTGTGCAAACAGGTAATGCTTCATGTTGTGATTTTGGGTCATACGGTGAGTGTATGAACCCTATCGTATTGTGATTGCACCTTGGGTGCAGAATGTGGTAAAGTGATGTATTGCGCCCTGTGAATGTATAATTGTGATCTACCCCGTATACCTACCATACGTGAGACGTTATGGTAGCTATGTGTGTACCACCATGGTGTTAGTAATGTAGTTATATGTTATGTTGTGAACCTTACGCTAACCGATCCTGAGGGAAATCGGTAAAAGTGTATGTTGAGAGTGAGGAATGGTGTACCATGGGTCAATAACTCGAGTCAAAACTTCGGTTTAGTAGATTACATGTGATTCTTTCCTCTCTCCATATGTGGTTGTATGTACACAACCTAAGTGCAACTATGACTATGTTTAGCCTTGTCGAAGGGTGGCGGGATGGTATTATTGATATGTATTTTACGAGCTGAGGCTCGATGTTCCGAGTGCTAGCAACTCGTTGAGTACCCCTTTGGTGGCTAGATAAGGCCACACAGTTATCGTAATGTGACATTATTATAAGTTGATTTTATTCGTAAATTGAGCTTTTTACTTTATTTTGTAAGGACCAGTAGCTTTTCTTGATTGCAATGCTTTACAATTTTGGGCATTTCCTTGGTTTGTGGCACTAACATGGGGATTTCGATACTAACTTTGGCCATTTGGTCATTTATTTTTGCTTGATTTTGGGTCTTCTTTTAAATTTGAAATTTTTGCCTTGCCCAAGGCTTGTACTTTGCCACTTGGCACTTTGACTGGATTGTTGTGCTGGTTCTAATGTCGTGATGTGTGGAATAGGGTCATGGGATGCACCATGGATTGGTTGGACCTATGGACCCGCTTCGTTGTATGGGGGTACGCCTCAAGGGGTACATATAACTAGCAGGTTGTTGAACCACGCGTTATTATGTCACTTGGGTTAGGAGTGTCCAAACTCTATGTGTCTTGGACCATAGGGACAACCAGCCTCCTTGAGGAGGAATAAGAGACTTGAGGAGGCATAAGAGACTTGAGGGAGGCATAAGAGTTTGAGGGAGGCATAAGAGACTTGAGGGAGGCTTATGATATTTGTCTGTATGGTTGATGTTTCAGGATATATGTTGAGTTATTGTGATGTTTGGTAGTGGTCTTTTGATGTATGTGTTACTCATGTCAGATGGATATGTGTTGTGATGTTGTGGTTATGTCATTGATTCCCTTGTGGACACTATGTACCTGTAGCATGGTTTGGTGATATGTGAGTCTTTCATTGATGCAAATTGAGGAAATGTCTGGTGGATTGTAGTACTCTTTTGTTTAAGTATTTTGTATGTCAGTCATTGATGTGTGACGAGTACTATGTTATGTGGAGTGTGCCTATTCTATTCCGTAATTGTGTAACCTTTTGTGGTGTAATCCAATCATGAAGTATATACTTGCGTGCTTGTGAATCTGTAGTGTCTTTTGAACCTGATGGGGTGTTGTGTTAGCAGTTCATGTTGGGCACCCACAATAAGGAATAAATCAAAACTCTTCAATGACGAAATTTTAAAATAAATTAAACTAAGAATAATGATAATGGGAAGAGGCTAATGAAATGATGGAGAAGAAAGAATGCCAATCTTCACGGAACATTGAAAGTTAAAATTTCTACCAAATGTTCCTAAGGCTACCTGTGGCGTACTTTAATCAACTAATTTTTTTATTTATTTTTAAACCATAGAGTGTACTTTCTCATATGCCTTTCTTGGTCATGAACCTTTTTCTTTTCCGTTGTGTTATGTCGCATCGAGGACGATGCTTTCTTAAGGGGAGGAGAATGTAGTGCCTCGTTGCAATTTACTTTTCTGAGCTGGCGGATGGGTGACATATCATGTCACTTCTTAAATGTCTGTAATCTCCTGGGTGGCGTGTGACAGTGGGAGGAGCCCCGTTTTCCTTGCCATGATCTCTTTCTGATCCTCTATTCAATGCGCATGGGTCTGACATGATGGTGAGATGAAGCTACAAGCCAGTGTAGCAGGTCTGTCCAACTTTGTTGTTGTCATGCTCGGTATTGAACGCATCCTCAAATTCGGGATTCTCCTTCAAGATTTTTCTGCTAAATTGACTATGTGACAGGTGAGAGTGTTACCAAAGAAACTTGATCAAATTTATTTACAAGATTCTCTCTTTGAGACCTTACTATTCTACGATGTAACTCATGGAAGAGAATCTCATTGGCGTGGATCTGTCTCCTTTCAAGATATCCATGAAGTAAGATTTGCTTGCTATTATACGAGTTTCCTCAACGAGTCACTAAGTTGCAGCAGCATAAAGGCCTCTCGCCGCTCCTCTTGGCTTCCGATTGTTTAAGGTTTTGATCCTTCCCGGTCGTAGTTTTGAGCTCGAAGGAGAAGCCCACTCGAGGTGTGTGGATTAAGACCGGAAACGGAATATTACAGCTCCTTTGGATCCTCGCAAAGCATTTGCGAGATGCGGTGGTGGATACACAAACTGATTGCGCACAATAAGGAGGTTGTCTTGGATATCGTATCCAATCTGTGCCCTTTGCGAGCTTCAAAGGCATCGAGCTAATGCGAATGCCCTTGCGTGGGCTTCTCACACCCTGCCGCTTTTGCCTTTGTTGGAGTTGATGCACGAGCACTCATATGGGAGCTGTCAGTGCGAGTCAACCCCACAGTAGAGGGTGGAGGCCCGATCCGATGCTAGCTTACATACCTCGTACTATAAAGCTGAAGATTCGAATTTGAACCACAATGCCCTTTAAGCGCAATTCTTGCCCGTTTCTTTCAACAATGCTCCACCGCTCTCAGAGTCATTTTCCCTGGCTTACAATACACTGCAAGGTACTGTTCCTGACACCGTAAGTTCATGCATCAGTTTAACGGCTTTGAACTTGTCTGGCAATTATTTGTCTGGCTCTCTGCCTCCAAAGATATGGTCTTTGACAAATCTGAGATCACTCGACCTGTCTCACAATGCCTTCGTTGGGTTTGTTCCTGAGGGCGTTGGGGGTCTCACCAGACAATCCTTCAGCTCAGAGAATACAGAATGCCGGATAGCCAACAAATTCATCAAAGCGGGATGGTTCGAGAGTTTTAGAGGCGGAACGTCCTGCAACAGATGATGAAAATCAAAATGATAGACTCATATATACCAATGACCCCAAATCGACAAATGACAAATATGAATTTGCTGGAAACGAGATTCGGACAAGCAAATACACCATCATTACTTTTTGCCTAAGAATTTGTTTGTTCAGTTTCATCGACTTGCTTACATTTATTTCCCGTGATTCTTTGCCACTTGAATCACCGCCTCAATTGTGATCTTTGGGAGAACTGTATCACTTTTCCCTTTGCTATTCATTTTGTGTGTGACAGCTACCAAAGATGGGTATGAGGATTGGCGTCGACATCATTCTGATAAGAAAGAGAATAATAGGGAGGTACAAGTGTTTGCAGGGGGTGTCTTATTCAGCTTTCAAAGAAATGTAAGAATGTAATGGTAGGTGAAGTATCAAGATACCTGCAAATGAAACTATCCCAGTGATATTGTTTTGTTGGAAACCGCTTATCCAAGTGGAATTGCGTATGTACAGAAAATTAACCTTGATGGAGAATCAAATCTGAAAACAAGATATGCCAGACCAGAAACTACGGCTAAGAGGCCTAAAAGGGAACCTCCTTCAGGCCTTATTCGTTGTGAACAACCAAACAGAAACATTTATGGTTTCATTGCAAACATGGAAATTGATGGCAGAAGAATTCCACTTGGGCCATCAAACATTGTGCTTCGAGGTTGCCAGCTAAAAAAAAAAAAAAATACTTCATAGGTAGTTGGGGTGGTTGTTTATGCAGGTCAAGAGACCAAAGCAATGCTAAATAGTTCAGGTGCACCTTCAAAACGAAGCAGATTGGAAGGGTACATGAACAAAGAGACGTTATGGTTATCTGTATTTCTATTTATTATGTGTGCAGCTGTGACATTTGGAATGTCTTTGTGGCTCGTGAAGCATGAGGGGGAACTTGACACTTCCCCGTATTATAGCAAGCGTGTCTTTACGTGGAACACCGATGCTTGGGGTTATGGTGACGATGCGACATCTCTATATCAGTCCCACCTATGGGTGTTGGCTATTTTTCCAAATGGGGAAGCTTATGGGATTCTAGCCGACACTACGAGGCGGTGTGAGGTGGTTTTGCGAAAGGACTCAACTGTTAATTTTTCTGCCCCATCACCTATCCAGCTTATCACATTTGGCCCATTGACATCGCCAAAGCAGCAGCAGACTCACATCCTTGTCTCATGCTATTGTTTTTATGCTGGCCCATGTGGAGTATGTACGACGACTATTGAAGTCGCTGGAGAAACAGGCAAGATATTTCTACACCTTTCTACTGCTATTATATTTTCAATTATTGCGAAATCGAACCACTTTTCCTTGCATTGTTTTGTCAGTTGGATGTCGTGATGAGAGATTTCCCTTTCTGCTTGTTTCTCCTCGTTTTAGCTTTTATTGTTGATAGTATGTGGGTCGAAAGGATGCGTGTGCCCTCTCCTCTGAATGTTATGTTCCCTTACTCGAATGATAGAACTTCATCTGTTTGTTTATGTATTAATTCTTCTCTGCGATTGAGTTGCAAGTTGTTATGTTGATTAACTAGTATTTTCGATATCATGGAAGTAAGTTACGATAACTGTGAAGCTCCTCCCTAGCACCCAAGTTGTCTTTTGACGCTTTGTTAGCTCCTTCGCAAGTCCCTTTGATAACCTTTTTGGCATCGAGAAGGAAAGGTTGTGAGAATGTGTGATCAATGCTTGGGGATAGCCAGCTTGAGTTTCGTAATAAACTTTTAGAATGAAAACATTTGTGTGCGATGTGTTTTCCGATCACGTGTTTAGATTCTTATCTTACCTTTCATCACGTTTCTAGGCTTGCAGAGGCCATTCTCAAGGAGTACCTTGACCATCCCTTTCAACTTGAATCATAACTAGCTTTTTGAATCAACTAAGCTCGAGGTTTCATTGTGGGAATCCAATACCTCGTTGACACTAGATTAGTTTTGGTCCAATCGCCCTCTGTGAATTTATTTCTGATGGCGCTCTTATGTTTTTTTCCTAACTAGCATTATTTTCTCCTTGTAATGTTAACGCTATTAATTAATATTGGTCAGTTTTTATGCATGTAATTACTGTAATAGTTTGTGATGGAGATTTCCTTAAATGTGATTGACCTTTGGGAAAACTCAACTTTCGTGTGATAATCTTATGAATTCATAGCGGAAGGTTTTTTTTGATAAAGTCACTTAGAAATTAAGTTTGTATCTATTTGTGCAGGCAATGGTTGTGAGCGTTACACAAGGGTTGCAGTAAAATTTGGTTGTTTTGGGATATGGGTAATTTATTTAAAAATAACCAAACATTAGTATCGTAGTGGAGGTTTGCAAATCCTTAGTGCTATAAAATTTGTTGATGACATTATTGTATACCCTTGTGTGACGGAACCCCCCTTCTTCTCTCGCATGCTTGCTACTCGCTTGTAAGACTTTGACCCTTCCTGGATGATTGGTAAATCTATTTGTAGTTAATGGTCAAAACTAGTATACTATGCCTTCACCTCGAAACTTATGTTGTGTGTTTACTTTATTTGATTTCCGGTTTGAAACTCATTTATACATGGTTTTTTGTGTTAATTTCTGAAACCCGTGTTTCTCCTTTCTTGGGCCGATCAAATCTTGTTCTCTTGGAAAAATATTATTTTAGCCTATGCGTTTGGTTACTTTGATAAATTTCTAGATGACTAGTATATAGATCAATTCTCAATCTTGTAATTATTGTTTAATTACTTACTTGATGGGGATACTGTTTTTGCTAGATTGGTTGTTTTCTCCTTATAGGGCCAAGGGCCATCCTCATATGATTGTTACTTTCGTTGCATTTGTTCCTAATCAAGTACAAGGTCTTCTCCTTCTTTGATTGACATGTTATAGACCTTATCATAACTTAATGTGCTCGTAGTGTTTAGAGGTTGACCCAAATCTTGTAATAAAGTGCTTCCTTTTCATGATATTGTTAGATAATAGTTATGGTGGTTTTGTGTAGTCTTATCTTGCTCAGTTCTCGCGAACTGACTCAGGTTATTAATTGTTGCAGATGGCTTACGTGGTTAGATGATGGAAAGACTTGTAGATTATTGCATCAATCTTGGTTATGATGTTCCTTTGTACGAATGTGTATTATGTTATAAAATTTGAAAAAGGTCTTTGGACATTTTAGAAGAAGGGTCAGTGCCTAGTAAATGTATTGTAGAGTATTGTTGTTGTAGAATCATTGAAACTTTGGTTTGTTTGGTTATCATGTAAAAGATGAAATTTGATTACCGCTTGGTTATGGGATATTCTAGTGAACTTTAACCCTTAGTATAGTAGCGGGCATGTCCCATGTTATTACTCTCTTACTCCCTAGTCATGGCTCAATAGAGATAGTATGTCCCTTTGATTTGTGCATCATGTTGGAATGAATTGATATAACCTTGTTTTGTTTCCAAAACGAGTTCTCGTTAAACTTTGCTCTTGAGTTAAAATGTTGAGTTGAAAATTCTCCTAAGTCTTAGTAGCAATGAGTTTGTAAGCACTATAAAGTGAGCTGGATAGTCCTTATAAAAGTAAAACTAAAATTTATATAGATGAATATATTAATGTAGATGTGATCTACTCGATAGCATTGATACCTGGAACAATCAAGAGGAATCTATCTTTTGTAACAAAATATGATTTCTTGTTTTTTTTTTTTAGCTAAACTAATAAACATTATCCTTTTATGGTGAAATCTTAAATGATCTCATGGTGAAATCAATGGTTAGATTATAGAAAATGATAGGGTTAAATAAATAGGAGTGAAAGTGATTAAAAACCTTAAATTTCTCTTTATCGTTTGAAATGTTCCCCTTTGTCAAACTTAATTAAGTAAGGTCTAGATGGAACATTTAACCAATCTTGCTAAACTCTTAACCTCAATAAAAGACTGATAGTACAATGTGACCCTGAAGCTAAATTCTGTTGTCCTGTTCTGTTAACCCTTGCCTTGATTCATGGTGATATTTCTTAAGCAAGGTCAAAATTTAATCCTTAAACAAGAAGGCTATTGTTATGAACCCTAAGCGGTACTCTTCTCTCAATCGGAGCTTATGCCTTCACCTGTGCAATAGAGTTGTGGAACATGTGTTAGTGGCCTGAGTAAGATTAATTAACCTTGTAAGAAACGGAAAATGTTCTAAAATCAAATGAATAAGAAAGATTTGGACATCAAATTGATGATCCTAGTTTAGAAAGCTTGGCCTTAAGTTTTTTAGTCAAACAGTTGAAAAGAAAGAAGTTCTTCCTTGTGAAAAGAATGGTGTGAATCGTTACATGAAATTTTATAAGAACGTAAGTTAAGAATTAAGAGACACTTTAGTAAACAAGAAAATTTAACAAGAAATTCCTCTTGGGATGCCCTAGCTATGAGTGTGCCATGTGGATTGGACTTTCATGTTGTCTTGTCAAAAGAAGAGTACATTGTCCTTGATAGGTGTGAACGTTCTCGTCTTTGACCTTGTGGTCTCCCCGTAACAAGTGGTTCTGGTGTTGGTTGTAACCTTGTGACGACATGTTGTGTCGTGTTGTGTCAAAGCAAGTTAAAAAAAAAAAAGTTATCCCGTATTTCACCGTGTTGTCCTTGTGTTGGTAAGTTTGGTGTGTTACAATAAACATGTAGAGTTATTTGGTGGAAATCTAGGAAGTTTGGTATTGAATCACCAAGAAAAAGTAACAATAGATTTGAAACTAATATGGATAAAAGGGAGATGATGATATTAAATCTAACATATAAGTCATATGGATACAAGGATCGGGATTATATTAATTTAAAGGACTTATGCAAAAATATTTTGATAGAGACTTAAGGAAGCATCAAAAAAATGTGTTTATAAATATGCGAGAGTAAATTATTTAATTATTATAATCTTGATGTGGTGGAGCCAATGAAATATTTTATTGATTATGTGCAAACATTTGTGTAATAAATATTGATTATAATAATCATCCAAATTAAAATTATAGTGGATAAGGAAATTAATAATGTCGAATATTTTTTCCTATCAAACATGGTCATCTTGTTTATAATTGGAATCATACCTAGCGGTGCATCATAATTCATCTATCAAATTTACTTGTGTCTAAATATGAAAAATTTGGAATCTAGTAATAATAAAACCATAATTCAAAAAAATAGATGAAGGAAAACTTCTTCCATAATGTCTCTAATAAATGCTACACCACAATTCATTTTTTGAAATTTACATTCCATGTCCAATAATTTGTTTGATAGATATTAAGCAAAATAATCTTCCAAACATTGTCAAAAAGTTATTTCTTATCAAACATCGTCATGCACTTTAAAATTATAATCATAACCAATGATGTGTCATAATTCATCTATCAAACTTGTGCCTTCGTGGAATGATGTCACCCCACATTTGGAGATTTCAGAGACTATTCGAGAACGAGAAAAAAATCGATTCAAATTTAAAGTTGTGGGCACTTTTGGGGGTTGAAGACCGAATATAGATTTCATGTGAGAGTGGTGCAAAAGGAAATGGGAATGCAGGGTGGAGGTCAGGGATATGGCTAAAGATGATTTCCTTTTCTGATTTCAGAAAGAAGAAGATCTGTAACGGTTGCTTCTAGGAGTGTCATGGTTCTTTGGAAAAACGGCTCTCAGTATAATGTAATGGCAACCTAGGTTGTCTAGATCTTTACCTAAACTTCCAATCTGGATTTGATTCAAAGCTCTACCCTTTGTGTTTTTGGAGCTAGATCTGGGGTTTCTCATCGTTGTGGACCCAACAACAAAGGCTCGATCAAGACAAGTTTATGCTAGAATTTTTATTAACATTCCAGTGGGATCCTTTGTGCCCAAGAGCATCTATCTCGATACAGTGGATGTAAATCATGAACAGGTCATTGAAGTGGAAAAATCGAGGATCTTCTCTGAGAAATGCAGGAAGGTGGGTTTTGAGGCTTTGTCTTGTTCCAGCGGTCATTTGCCGGGTTAGGAGCACACGGACTTGTATTCCCTTAGGGTTATGATTCCTCAGATGGATTCGGATCTTGAATCCTTATTTGCGGAGGAGGATGATAGGGTTTAAGAATGTTTGGGGATTTTTTCTTCTATTATTGTGGGTCTTGGAGCTGTCGGTTCTCTTGGTGGTTGAGAGGCACTTCACTCATCTGTGCTTCTTCCTGGTCTGACTCTTTATTCTACTACTGAGATCATTGTTTATGGATCTCCCATGGACAATGGTAGGATGGGTAAACTTTAGCGTCCCTTTCATGAGCTGGAGGATGATAGCGTGGCAGATATGTTGAGGGGTAATGTTGGTGGGCCGAATATGGAATGATTTCCATCTAGTTCAAATTTGAATATTGATGCGAATCTTGAGGAAGTTGCTGTATTTAAGGTGATAAGGGTAGATTTGAATTTTGATTGTGTTGTTCCACCTGTAGAGGTGAGTGAATGTAACAGTGGTTTTAGACAGACCTACGGTGATAGGATTCTGGTTGGTGGTACTAAAAATGATGACGTGGTTCACACGTAATCTTTGACCAGCATAGGTATTTTGGTTTTCCTCTGGGTGGATGAGGGTGGACTTAATGCTGACCTCCCGAATGCCCCATCCATTCCCAAGGTCACCTTGGACAGATGGACGAAATTCCTCCCGAAGAAATATTTTAACGTCAAATTTGATCAGGCCTTACGGAGTCACTCTCGCTATGATTTTGGGCGTTTTTCGTAAAGTTTATGATTTTCTTTGTTGTTTTAGGCTGCTGGGAGAGGCCTCCTCTTCTGTGCTATAGCGCTTTATCTTTCTCCTCTTGTATTTGGGGTTTTTTGGGTCCCCTTCAAAACTAATGGCGTTTACCTTATCTAAAAACATGAATTCATCTATCAAATTTATGTATCCGAAAAAGACAAATTAGACATTAACAGTAAGATAGTTTGAAGTCAAAATATATGAAACAAGACTTATTCCATACAATTTATCTCTCATCTTTCACCGTATTTGATAGAGGAATTGGACAATAAGCACAAATATAACCAATATTTACCAAAAATAGATGAGGAAACCTAAATGAATGCATTACGAGATGCATACTTAATGGTTTATAAGTAAAAATACTTTTAAAGGGGTTTACAATTAGGATACCCTTAAAGAATCACCTAGCTGATATTATTTTGAAACACTACTCATGAATAATGCATTGCATCACTACTTGAATGAATATATAAAAAATGAAACCCTAAACACCAATCATGAATAATACATTGCACCTCTATTTAATTGAATAGTTAGAATATAAAACCCTAAACACCACTATATAAACCCATATTTATAATTAGTAAATGATAATTAATACATAATTAATACCACAAAATAAATACATATATGTTAATAATATGTTGAAACTTACAAATACCTAATAACTTGAAAGAAAACATTAAAATATTCATTTAAATAGATTTAATATCCTCCAAACCTCAACACAGAGCCCTAAAGACACTTCTTCTCGAATCCTAAAAGGTGAAAATCATGATCCTTTTTGTAATGGTGGTTGTTGGTACCAATGACCTCACGAGGCCATGGCTAGAGAAAATTCAATCCATCGCTTTCTCTATTCTACCTCGCAAATCAAGAGTGGCCGGGAGGGGATACTCACGTCTAGATCCAAGGTGGGACGGGGTGAGAAAATGAATGCCCTAATCTATCTATGCAAGTTTGAGGTTGTAGCCAATTTTTCCACTGAAACAAAGGATGAATGCATCGAGGGATACTAAAGGGCCTATCTCTAGGATAGATCGGCCTTTAGCCATGCCCCTTCTCAAAACCCTAATGCGGTTTCAAATAAAGGATTTACTAACGAGTTTCGGGAAAAGAATACGGACATATCAAGGGATGGCGTTGCCCAAGTTACCACCTCGATTACTAGAAAACTCTCTCTATTGTAGAAAAGTCTCTCTACCTAGTCGGGAAGCGGGCGGTGAGGAAAATATACTTGGGAATGGAGGCTCCTCCGGATCATTCATTGCAGGTGGTCTCCAACCAAAAAAATACAAGATAGGATGACAAGCTACTAATACCAACCTAGAAAACTCCATAACTAAAAATAGAGAAGGATCTACTGCAAAAATTCTAAACAAGAAGGATAATCAGCACAACTTGGCCTCATTTATAGATTTCAAAAATTTTGGCCCAAGCTATCACAGCTCCATGACTGGATCTCACAAACTTGGAGGCAAGTGATTAAGGGTAAGATTGAACTCTACCCCTATGCTAAAGCCTATTTTATTGTTGTTTTTGAAACCCCTGAGGATAGGGAACTAATTTTTGATAAATATTGGGTTTGGGGTGAACATGGTCTCATGATCAAGCCATGGTACCCATCCTTTGATCCCCTCAAAGATTCTTTTGATTCCCACCCAATCAAGTTTCAATTACCAGAGTCCTCCCTCTACAACTTTGGAATAAAACTTGCCTTTTTGCTATTGGAGATACCCTAGGTTCATCTGTGAAAGCAGATGATAAAACTATGGGTCAAACTCATACTACTTACACCAAAATCTTGGTTGATATTAATTCTTCCCAATCCCTTCCAGTAGAAATCAACTTACAGATAGGTGATAGACATTGGATCCAGAGGATTGATTATGAGGTTCTAGCCTCTATATGTCATAGGAGATATCAAAGTGGGCATCTCTTAGATGACTACATATATTCCAAACACAATTAAAAACCTACTTGGTGGAAGGATTCATTACCATAGAATATTATATTTATCCCTTATTCAAACCAGTTGAAGACTCTTAAAACCCATCTGACGATCGTGCACAAAAAGAGTCAAATCACATTCTCCCGAGTATTTTAAGGGATTGCCCATATTTTTTGTACCCAGGAGGTTGTTTCTGATACACAAATGGATGGACCACTCCCTAAGGATAACATTCCAATAAAGAAACTGGAAGTTGTCCTTCCGATCTCTACAGATGTATGTTATGAAGACTGGACGGTGGTGTAATGCGGGAAGAAAGGTTACAACAACAAAAACCACTCGGTTCTACAAGAAAGGCTTGAGTCTTGTCTCAACAATTTCTTTTATTTTTGTATCTAGGCGGTAGGCCTATTCTTTATTGAGTTGTTTCTCTTATGTGTGTAAGTTGTTGAATGGTTGCAATTCTATAGTTTGTTGTGTTAAATTATGGTGCTTTGTTGAACATCTAGGTTTTTAGACCTCTCATATCTCATTATATATTGTTGTATCTGGGTTTTGACCCTCTTTGTTTTGGGGTATGGTCCCTCCCAAAAAACCATTTACCATTAAAAAATAGATTTAATTTTGTATAAAAGAATGTGCATGATGAGAAACAAAAATGAAAAGTACAAAGTATGCCATCTCAAATATGTAAAATTCCATTAATTTCAAGCCAAGGTGGCTATTAGGGTTAGATTTGGGAAATGTTACAAAGAAACTACACTAGGATGAAAGAAGTATACAACTAGCGAAAGATAGTAAAAATTTTATGAGAAAATTCACACCCAAATTTGATTTGAGTTTACATAGGGTTAGAAGTTCTTTAGTAAGGAAATTCATAGATGCATATGTTGGTGTGGTGATATCTTCATGAAACTTGAGCATCGAGAAGACATGTTATTAATAAGATTAAGATCCTTAATATGCAATTGCATTACATGAAAAATTTGAAAATAATAATGCACATAAGATGTCTTGATTTTTTTAATCAAGTTTCAAGGTTGAATGAGACTGATCTCATTGTTGTTCATAACATTGGTCAATATGTAATGATGAAATATGTTGACCACATCATGAAAAATAAGAATAAGAAGGATAGAAAAGAAATTCTTTTATACCACACACAATACAAAAATACTATTCAATGTCAACAAAATATTATATGGGGTTTACCTAGCATTCAATTTTTAATGATTTTGAGATTTATTTGTGTCAATTTTTACAAACTTAATATATTTATATTACATTTATTCTTTATTTGAATCTCTTTGGAACAATCAATAAAACTGTAATTAAAATAATATACTCTTGTAAAATTAATAAATGAATATCACTTACATTATAATAGTAATATCTTTAATATTTAATTTTTCCCAAACAAATTTGAGAGGGCCCATATTTTAATTTTAAGATTTACTTATTAATTCTTTACCATGTCCCACGTTTTTGTATGTTTCATACCTTTATAAAGATGAATTTTCAATTTCATTGACCACAAAACCATATGCATTCATGAAATTCCACAAACTAACGGAATGTTGTGTTTAGAGTGTAGAATACATGTATATTTTAAAAAAAAAAAATGGCAAAATTTTTGGTGTTTTTCTTAATTTTATTCATACATTGTTTCTTATGTTATAAAAGAGGAATGATTGTCCCCCGGTGGTGTTTTTAAATGAAAAGTTGTTTTTTCACCATGAAATTTTAGATATATGTTCAAGATTTGAATTTTGAGGTCTGTCAAATTTTTGTATTTTAAACTTATATATATATATATATATATATATATATATATATATATATATATATATATATTTTTAAATTAATTATTTAGTAAAATATTTTTAAATAAATAGCGTAATATGTCTATGCTAGTAAATTTTCATACTTATATCAAAATTTAGTTTTTTTTTCACAGTACGAAGAAGACTTCAACAAATAGTAAGTTTTTTTCAATTTTTTTATATATTCTACTATTTTTCAAATTTGGTTGATTGTATATTATTGATTGTCCTAAAATACCATATGTTGGTAAAAATAAAAATAAAATCAAACACGCTTTTAAAAATGAAAATTATATTTTGAAAGCTAATAAAAAGTGAATTTTTGTTAAATTTTTGTAATATTACTAGTTCATTTACCTAATTACGTGGCACTTAAGTGGCATATTTTGGCTTATAATTATCCTCCAAAAGGATTTGGTGCCAAAATATGCCACTTAGATGCCACATAAATGCCATCTGAGGGGGTTCACGCAAACAGGATTCACGTGAACCCCCTTCGCGCAAATGAGTGTTTTCACAAACCCTCATTCATGCGAACCCACCTACACCACAAAATCACCGCTAGTATGCTTCCCTTCTAAATATAATGTTTTGTATTTTTTTCATAACTACAGTGTTAAAATAATATTATCCATTTTTAATGTTTTAAATTTAGTTTTTTTAGATTTTTTTGTTCTAAACTAGAGTTTTACACTTTCAATTTTGATTTTTTATTGTTTTTAACCAAAAATATATAATATGTTATTATATTTTTGAATTTTTATTATTATTTATATATAATAGAATTGACTTTACATCATATAGTTAGCTCATTAAAAATAGATTATAAAACTAAATAATTGTATATTAAATTTAAATTCTATTAAAATTAGAAAAATTGTTTTAAAGTTATAAAAACTAAAATTAAAAATAGCCTAATTTCTAACCTAATTTCTATTGAGATTTGTATATAATAATAGTTGCATGCACATATAGTTTTCTATCGAGTTTACTCTTAGAAATTCAGATCTATCTCTATTTATGTGTGCAGGTGAAAATTATTGAAGTGGATAAATCATGGGAAATGCAAAGAATGAGAACCAAAATATACCAAGGAAGAGAATTTAGAGAAGAATCCTAGAAGATCATTTCGTATGAAGGCACAAACACACACACACACACACACACACACACACACACACACACACACACACACACACACACACAGACACAAAGAGAAGGCCAACAAGTTAAAGACAAGGTTGAAAAAATTGGTACATACATAGAAACCCTTGATAGATCGTAATTTTATTTTCATTCTAAGGTAAATATGATAATATGTTTTTTAGATTGGGTAAAGGAAAGGGTTTTGATAGGATCCCATAACCTAAAACAATAGAAACAATATGTGAAAATAAAAGGCTCTAACAAAAACAACGTAAGAACCAACCAAGTACCGAAAAAGGATCCACACAGAAAAATCATTCAATGAAACAATAATTGTTGAAATATCAACAAAACATGGTAAAAAATATTACAACCACTCAATAGTATAATTTGGATCTTGATCTAGCCATCTACTTTGTTTTTATTGCTTGTTACTCTCTAGGAGACATGGTTGTTTTTATCTCTTAGTTAAATATAGGGTTTCTATTTAACATCAACTTCCATTCTTCAACATCCTCTCTCACCTCTTAGAAAGGCTCTATTTTAGTACCCACCAACACCTTTCTAACTTAATCCTCATATAATTGGGTCATCACAAAAATAAGAACCTTTGTATTCCTCCCATCTATATCTCTATAGTTAACCCCTTGACATTTTGTTTCGTTATTCTACATTTTAACTTCTTGTACATCTTTCAAAATTTTGCATTTTTCACCCATCGTGCTTATGTGTTCCATTCAAAAGAATTTTTATCTCTGGATATAGGCCTTAACTAAATTCCTCTTTATCAATGGTAGCCTCTAAATTATGGCTCACCATCATAAGATTAGCTCCCAAACAGGTCATATTCCCTATTTACTTATTATTTATCTAGCTATAATATATGTTTTTCCATTATTTAGGTATGCTTCTATCATTTTCTCGTTTCTAACCTCACCTTTTCCCACTCATAATTTCTCTCTTTCATCTGCGAAAAGGTTATATTCATCTAGATGCAAACATGATCCTGTCAACATACCTTTATTTCTTAGCAGTCTTGATTTATCCACGTAATCTTCATGTGGACATAAATCACCTTCCAAAACACTTTGCAGTAAAGAAGCGCATTAAATTTTTCCTTGATTCAGTCTTCCAAACATCCCATTATATCGTAGATATTTTTTGAGAATGATTAAGTATGATGCATAGCACAAGAAATCCTAGTCGAATGAAATATTAGGCTTGTACCATGCCATCTTTCATAAATTAGATAGCTCTAACACCAAATATATTTGGTGTTAGAGCTATCTAATTTATGAAAGATGGCATGGTACAAGCCTAATATTTCATTCGACTAGGATTTCTTGTGCTATGCATCATACTTAATCATTCTCAAAAAAATCTACGATATAATGGGATGTTTGAATATATATATATATATATATATGACTTATGAAAAAAATTGAAAGATCAAATGATGACTTGAGCCAATATCTACTGTAAGGAAATTTTAATCTCCTACATAAAATATTAGGTCAAAATTTGATATCCCAAATCAAATATTAGTAAGGATTGATATTAGCATGTTAATAACATCCTATGCATCTTATAACCTTTGAAAAAATATTATTTATATGAAATTTTTTGTAAATGTTCATTTGTAGTAACAAAGATTCATTACACATCTTTGCATCAACATTAAAATTATAACTATACAGATGCATATTAAAAATATAATAGTGATTTAATATTTGATTACTCCATACTACCTTAAATAGTTTCTTAGTTGTCTTAGACAATGTATGTAAATTTAGATAATAGTTTCATCCTTGATTTATTATATATATGTCCTATCCCGTCAACTACATAATGCACATCAAATCCAAGGTTGATTGAACCAATGCATGGTAAAATTATTTTGAGTTAGTAAGACTATTCCTATACATACTATTTTTTTGTCACAATGCATGAAATTTCCTAAAAAAAATTGAGATTCACACTAAGGGATCCAAATATGCATTTGATATCCAGTAGTCATTGAACAAGGAAATTAAGTTGATTACTAAGTTTAGATACATTCAATGACATGGTGAAAATTTACTCCACATAATAAATGTGAACTATGTGGTATTTTGTAAGAAAATAAAATAAAAAGGAAAGTGGGAAAAGGGGAAAGTAGGTTTTAGACCAAAGTAATCAATAATAGATCATTATGTCACACTCAGACGTGCTTCTAACTTGAAAAATTATTGAATACAAATGCAAAAGTATTGTTTAGTAGATTTCAAGAAGGACTTCATGAAGCTACCTAAATACAATTATCTTGGTCAACTGAATATTATTGTTTCCTAGATAGTAAGTTAATTTTTTAGATATTAAATTGTTTACTAGCTTGGTCATGAATGGTGTAATCACATGTGTATGTTAATTTTTTTACAAATTTTGGTGTAATCACATGTGTATGTTTATAGACACGAGATCATGATGGCAAACATTACGCTGAAGTGATAAAACAATTTATGGAATTAATTCCCAAGAAAAATGTGAAACACTTGGTGAAGATGGATTTACAAAAATTAAAAGAATTTTCCCAACAAAAACCACTATCACAAAAGAAAACAAAAAAAGGTATAGAGATAATATATGATGAATTTGTTAATTTTACTACGAGTTGGTAGAGCACATTTGTTGGTTACATTCTTGAATCATGTTAATATGAAGGAAACATTAGATTTGTTGGGTGTTGATTTTGGGTGGGAAAAGTCAAAATGTATAGAAGAATTTGTTGGGAATGTTTCTACGAAATAAGTTCTTTGGGTACAAAAACTAGGTCTACTTGATAAGAGTATTTCTTGTAGAGAAATATTAACTTTAGTTTCATGTGAAGATACGACAAATAATCATCATGTTACCATTGTTTTTGAGGCATTGGGTTTATCTAGAAAGACGGTCAGTAGGTAACCAAAGAGGAGGAATACATTGGATGAATCTAATGTGGAGGGAAATTGGGCACTAATGTGTATAAATCCATGTTACGATAAAATAAAGGATAATATTGTAAAGATAGTTTCTGATTTTGGGTGAGAAGACTCATCTTTCTCTAAATGTAAGGGATGTTTTACAAAACTTGAAAAATCACAATAACTATGATGAACATATAAAACATTGGCTTGAAATAACTCTATATGAGATGTACATAAAGTTTATAGAATAAAATCCAGATGTCAAGATTAGACAACGAATGTTTGGGAATTTGAAGCCTTGGTATGTGCGGTGATAAATTCCTTGACACATGTTGTTGCCTCTATCACGTTGAGTTTGATTATCACTATCAGTACAAAAAAATTATAGCATGTATATATATTTTGAGTTTTTCTTTCATTTATATCTATATATTTGAAATTTGATTAAATTTCATTTTTGAGATGTGATTTAAAATTAATGTATTTCAAAATCTATGTTTTTTCAGGTGTATAGAAAGTTATGGGAAGCATTAAATGGTCCAAAAGTACCCACCTACATGTGTCGGTGAATTCATAACTTCTATTCTTTACACAATATCGATGATCATGTCGATGATCATATGACTTGCATCAAGGTGTATGTGACAAGTGTGGGGAATGAAATTATTGCCAAAAAAATGAAGATTTGGACATAGTTCAAATGATTGCTTACAGAGGTGATTAGTAAATGTGTGTGTGTGTGTGTGTGTGTGTGTTTGTGTTTAAATTTGGATGTACATATTTTATTTTGATTTTTATGATTACTATAAATGAATATGAAAAATTTTCCATTATGTATTAATTATGTAGGTTCAAATACATAAAATATTCAACATAACTTGGAAATAATGCAACAAGGTTGGACTTGGTAGAAGAGGAAATCCTCATTGCAACATTCATGAATAGTTTCTAAAGTTTAATTAGTTCTTACATCAAACATTATCATTATATAAAGTGGCGGGTACACAATTCAAGACTAATAGAGACACATTATCTATTGGTTCCATATTGTTCATGGTTAATTTTGCTGAGAATTACTCATTTTCTCATCAAAAAAATTAGACACAATATTATCATCTTGACCAGGTTATTATCATGGTTCAAGTATTTTATACGCATGTACAATTGGATTTGGATGGGGTTAAAAGTACATATGTGAAGCAAATGATCAAGAAGGAGTATCACTTCTATATAAATAGTGATGACAAGGAACATGACATCCATTTTATGTAGCATTGTTTTGGTTTATTCTTTCAATATCTTCATCAACGAGGAGTAAAAATAAATCAACATTTTGTTTGGTTAGATGGTTGTGCATCACAATTCAAATCCTCTTGCCCTTTCTTTGCACTCGATCACTATCATTGTCATCACAAAATATTTCATTTATGGATTTTTTTAAAGAGTGGTCATGGTAAAATAGAACACGATGGTGTGGTTACATACATCAAATGTGCTCTAAAGAAACAAATCTTTGATTATGAGGGAGATAAATTGATTGATGCCCACACCATTGTTGAATGGTGTAAGAAACATTTTATAGTTCGAGGTTTTGACCTCACAGATTCAACATCACATGCTTGACCCCCATAGGCTTTAACCCCACACAATTTTTTTGGGAGATAATAGGTACATACGCATTTAACACATAGATATAGATCTTGATGTGATTTATTAAGTTCTACAAGTTACAAACTTTTTTTAAAAAATTCTGAATTTTGATGTTTGTTTTAAACGTTATTGATCTTTTGAGCATGATTAATTGAAGGTATTAATGATCGAAGGACAAAGTATGGATGTGAAAGGATTTCTAATTCTAGGTTTTTGCACTCTTTGATGACTAGGGATAGTAATAATTGGACAATATGTACAAGAAACTATTCTTCTTTTTCTTATGAATGCATGGACAAATCATATTCGAGTGCAATAGTGAAAACCATTGGTATGTAGGTGAGTGCAAGAAAGTTCCTTTATTTGTAGATGACACATATGGATTAGATCATGATGATGATTTTGAATATTTGTCATTAATTTCAACTGATTATGACCACATATCTAGACTGGTTAAACATGGTATGTTTTATTTAAAAGGATTGTATAATTTGATAATTAAATATATATGTATAATTTATAGTATGCATGGATCATTGAATATTTCTTTGAATTTTGTTGTAGGTGATGTATTTTCAGTCATTGCTGAAGAAGACAATATTGAGAAAGTGGAGTACTAGTTTTTGTTACACAAAAGAGAGAACAAAGCTAACATGTGAAATAACAAGTGAGGAGATAAAATTTTATACAGGCTCGGTTTTAGTGCAAGGAACATACTTACAACCAGTGAAAGCCCTCTAAAGTGGGATTCACTTTGTTGATTATAAACCAGACAAAAAGGTGTATCATTACACCCATCACATAATTACTATAGGGTTACAATTGCATCAGGTGAAGACTAAAAGTGGTCACCACAAAAAAAGAAGACTGGATGTAGAAGACCATGAAAAAATGTTATAGGTCATTGAACAATGAGCAGAGCCACTTGTATTAGATAGAAGTCCATAAAATATTATATATTAATGTCTTCCACGAAAAAAATCTTTTATCTATTTTATTTGTCATTTGGCACACATATTTCACAAATTTCTTGCTATGATATTAAGGATGGGTTCATTAATGATGTAATTTTGTTCCCTAGTATCTCCAATAATATTCTTTCCATATATATCAATGTTTATATCATGAAGGATTTGGATACTTGAACTACATATATATATATATAACAAAATGGTTTTAAAAACTTATTGTTATGTCTACTTAACATGTCTTGTATTGACGGTGTTTTTAGATATTGTCTACATGTAAAATGACATTAATCGCCATTTTTCAAAGATTGAGTTGACGATTTCTTCACTCGTGGATGGATGTAAAGAAATGGATATTCATTTATATATTATTTTTCCTCATTTTACTTTCTCTTTTCCATAATCTTTTATAACAATTTGAAACAAGTTCTTAGTGTTAATAAATTTAACTTTAATCATTTAAAATTTCATGTGAGCAAAATGATAGACAATTAAATTTTGATATAGACACTTAAAAACTACATGACTCAAGGTATATTGAAAGATATTATGACTCAAGGTTATCATTTAAGTGTCCTAAAAACATACCGATGGTGGTAGAAATGCGATTGAACATATTACAAATGCACTTGAAGAAAGGTTTGCATAAATGCATCACACCATGAACCTGAAACTAGTGAAGAACTCATGATGAAGATAATATTACATAGAAGTGAATATAACATTATTTCTTAGGAATTGGTAGATAAATTGAAATTGAAGAGGATAACACATTACATTCCACAATTGAGGTATAATCTACACATTCGTTCTTAGATTGAGTAACATATTACTCTTTATGAGGTAGGTTTCCACGAGTTTTATCTCCAAAGACTTTGGTTTATAGAGAGGCATTTTACGTTAGGTGTTTTAATAGGCTCGAACAATAAACTTAAGTTTTCATTATATATGATTCAAATCATAATTTTTAACATTAGATGTGTAGTATGACATACTTATTTTGATCAAGATGAAATTTCATGATATTCACTAATGTTATCCCTTACATTAAAAATCAACCATCATTTAAACATGTTCACTACCCAATATATATTGAATACATTCTTAAATTAATGTTTATAACCTCCTTTCTTCCCATCTAAAAATGAAATCAAATTTACAATTACATTAAAATAGTACATATCATGGAAATGTATTGCATTACATTTACTTCCTTTTCCATCATTTCACACAGCTGCAAGAACATGAGTTTATATTTCACGAGTTTCAAAGAGAGGATAGATAAATAGAGGGAATCTATTATTTTCACAAGATTTTAAGTTACTATAGAATTTTAGAGAGATAGTTTAATACTAACAAAGACTTTCATAGAACAATGAATATTGAATTTGGCAATATTTACCTAGAGTCAAATTTTAAGTTATAAGACTTAGTAGTGATATGAATAAGAAAAAGTTAAGGTGGATAGCAAATGTCCTTTGAAAATATTTGACAAGTGCACAAGTAAAGAATCATTCACTAATCCATGAAATGTTTAATGTAACATAAATTGTTACTAAATTACCTGAGCATCAAATGATTCAATATAGAATTTTAAAGAAGTTTACAATGCCATATCACAAAAATGTAGGGTATTTAATACCTTATCTATCATTATACCTGTAATGCCCACTTCCTGTGACACTTAGTTGATTATCATTTTGAGTTATGTAGACTTTTGGATATGGACATGACTTAGACTCACGTTGATTAGCATGATGTTTTGTGACTAGATGCATTTGGGTTATGATTGGATTTTGCTTTCGGTGATGATCTACACCGACTCATGGGAATGAGACTATGGATACCGATATTATTTTTATATGGATATATTGCATGTGTTCTAACATTGGATTTCTTCACCATGATAAGTAGAATGTAGTTGTTGAATTTACATTACTATAATTTTAGATAATGATGAAATGCATAATTAAGTTGTGATTTAGACCTAGAAATAATGATTGATTGAATTACGTATAGATGTTAATAAATTTCATGCATATGGTTATTTTGGATATTTTGACATGGCCGCAAGGCCGAAGGAGGTATTTTGTATTTTGCAGGAAACACAACATGATCACAACCATGAGGGGGATTGGGAACCAAACACAACAGGATGTCGGGTGGTTACAACATTTGGTCGTCAAGGCAACTAGTAAATTGTATTGTGTTACCTTTGTTCTTTTATGTGTTAAGAAAAATTTCCATGAGGGGGAAATTTTCTAATGTGACCAAGGGGGTAAGAATTTTATTTACTTGTTTTAACTTACTTTAGTAGGTGATTTTATTTGTGATATCTTTTTTAAAATTTCTTTTGCTAAGTGTGTTTAGATTAAATTAACATCTTGTTTTAATTTTTAAGTTTTGGAGGGAAGTCTAGTGGGTGTAATTAATTTTTATGGTTGGCTCCTTGAGCCTTGTGCTTGCCTCTTGTTTTGAATGCTTGTTTTGAGTGTAGACCACTCCAAACCCTTTGAATCTCGAATTTGAGATTTAAGGCAATTTTGGGGGACTTGTGGGACAAGTTGAACTTGTCCTACACTTCCCAAAACCCCTTACCAACCATATCTATGGGTTGGGAATCCAAAAAGGGGATTATTTATTGTTTTGGGATGGGAAATGTGACTTTGGAGTGTACTTGTCTTCCTTTTGCATTTAATTGTTCCTTAGGACACATGGGAAGGGATGGATGTGGAAAAGAGATGTCATTCAACCCAACCACCCATTTATGGTGTTTTGGGATTTGAGTTGACTAAAGGGAGGTGGTCTTGAGGATGTGTGATGTGGCATCCTACAAGGAGCCACATCACCCTCACTCTTCCCTTTTGTCTATTTATGGAAACTTCCTCTCTTGTTGAGGGGGTTGGAGGTTTTTTGTTGGAGAGTTTCTTTTGTTATTTTCTTTTGGGGAGAGAAAAGATTGGGGAGAAAGAAAAAGAAGGAGCTTGGACTTGCATGCTTGGATTGTTTTGGAGGGAGCTTGGACAAAGCTTCTTGGTTTAGGCTTCTCCAATGGAGAGGTAGGAAACCTTCTCCCATTTTTGCTTTCATATTGTTGTTGCTTCTATGCTAAATTTGTGGATAATGTATGTTTACTTGTGTATTGTGAAAAATGGATAGCATGCTTAATGTGTAGTGTAGGAGAGGTCTATGGGAAAACTCATGAGGGAGGCATAAGAGTAGAATAGGAAATTGTGGAGGGAGTTTGAGAGGGATGCCCATCTTGGGTAAGAATGTTTACATTCTTACCTTGTCCTTGAGGGAGCCATAAGAGGAGGGAGGCATAAGAGTATGGGAGGAAAAAGGGGTACTTGAGGGAGGCATAGGAGTCATAGGGGCTTGAGTTTTATTGTTGAGGGTTTGGATGGGCATCTCATCTCAATTGGGAGGCATAAGGAAAACTTTGCCATAGTTCCTTCTCTTGTTGGCTTGGATGAAAGCCTTGTTGTGAAATTTTGGTGTTATTTGTGTTTCCTTTTTGTTTCTTCTTTTAACCTTGAATGTTGTAGGGGGATGAGTGGTCTTAGCTTCACAACTATCAAGCTGCATGGCAGAGCCTCGCAACCGCCCAAACAAATGTAAAGTTAGTCTCAAAATCAAGACCAGCCAATCACCCTTATATCGTGTCTAAGAGAATAACTGTTAATATAAAAATTAAAAAAAAATGATGATACGTTTCAGTAGATATGCCCGATAGACAACTTGATACACAAAGCACTGACTGTCACAGAGAATATTTAAATTGTTGCAGTGCTTGCAAAAGCGAGTTTTGTGGTCGTCTATTTAAGAGTGTTGCAATAGACAAGCAATAGTTGTTGGTATAAGAGATCCATAGTTGACAGATAACGACATGGTTGGACAGGGCGCTGTCCAAAACGCCCTTCGCTGTCCCCAATCGATTTTGATAAAATATCACAAAGGGGAAACACAAAATTTGAAGAAGCATTCAATACTGAACAGACTACAGTATAGTTGGACTGTCATAATCGCCCCTCTGTCTTCTATCATTTGATAAGAATATATCAAAAGGACAGAACCTGACTTCGAAGGTGCAACCGATTCTGAACGGATAACAACATAGTTGAGCAACCAGCTTGTTGGAATTGCCCGAGGGGGCTTCTTGCTTTTCTGGTTCTTCGTCTCCTTTGTTGCGCCCACCTTGCCGATCGTTGTCCACACCCGTGCGCACCGCTGCTAAAGGACCCCATCTCGACCATCCCTCACCGCATACGTGACAGTTGAGGTCGCTTGGCTTTCCCTTACCTGCTGTATCTCGCCTGTAGCTCCTTCGGAAATCCCCTCCTTCTCTCCCGAGCGGCCAAAGTTGAAGGGAACGAGACTACATGGCTGCCTTTGGCAAATAGCTCCAAAAGTATATCACCACATCCTTTCATGCGGCCAGGACCAATCCCAACAGCAGGCCGACAAGGAGGTGGAAGATTTTGCAAAATCTGAGTGTAGTAATTGAAAGTAAATCAAACAGGCGGCTCAGTGGTTTCCGTGTGGCGTGCACGCATAAGGAGGAAGAAAGTTTTAATGGTTGACAGGGTTGGGTGGCCGCCCCAACCATAAAATTTAAACTTTGTTGGAAAAGCTAAACGTGACAAAGACTTTGGTCTTTTGGTTGTTTATATATATATATATATATATATATGTTATCCTACTTAAGGAATACGTGTAACTGTTTAGGTTAGTTTAAGTGTTAAACACTATATAGAATATTAGTGACACAAAATCCAAGTTTCATATGATAATCCTACTTGATATAAATAAGGTGTTATGTACATCTAAACACATAGAGACATACAATGTAATAATATAATGTCGAAGTATATATCTTAATGTATGATTTCCTTGATATATGTATACATATACATATATACATATATATATATATATATATATATATATATATATATATATATATATATAACATAATGTATTACATCCTTGAGATAACGTAATATAAATGGATAGTTAAACAAAAAAATAAAAATCGAGTGGTTAGTATATTCATTTCATAACAAATTATACCTTACCCTAAGGCTAACATCCAGAGATGTTGTTATTACGATTTTTCAGCCATTAGACTTTCAACTCGAATAACGACCCTCCTTATCTTTTCGCGAAACGTCGAATGAGGTTAAATTAATCATCATCATTCCCGAAGCATTACCGGGACTATTTTGGTTCGAGCTTGTATGGGCACACCCATTTAAAAAAAAAAAAAAATTATGTCGCATTTTCGGGTTGCATGGTTGTGGCGTGGCGTCGTCGTCATAGCGTCATCGTCTTTTAGTGGCGTTACAATACCTATTATGATATCATCAAGAGATAGAAATGAAAGATAAGGGGGTGTCTTATATTCACATCCATGATTGTAAATATACACTGGAACTCATAAAAATGCAAATTTATGTGGTCTTACATATAAATATATGAAATTCATGTCGAATGAATATACGTAGATATATATATACACATGTCTAAGACATATATCAAAATATAATAATCATGTCTAGAATGAGTATGAGTATATATACATGTCTAAAATCTCTAAAATCATGTCCAAAATGTCTAAAATCTATAAAATATCACTTTGAAGTATCCTCCCCGCACTAGGGTGAGTGCCGGACCCCTCACTTTAGGCTCTGTTGCACCCTACATGTTAAAAAAGGAATATACACGTGAGAAACTATATATAACATGTATTATATATTAAAATTTATAAGCAAAATTCTACAACAATTTCTTGATTAATTAAATACATCATATAACAGATATGTACAATTGATTACCTCAGTATCTATCCTAGCGGATGTTGGGTGTATCTACACAATGTGTAGATCTTTGTCTGTAGATCCCTATGAAACAAAATAAATAAAATGTAAGAAGTTGATAAATAAGTTTTTGAATAAATTTCATTAATTTCTAACTTTTGAATTTAGATTAAATAGTAATTCTATTAAAACACATGTATATATACCTCTGTGGAATGTGTCTCCAAATCTATGGAATTCCCACCCACGACCTCAACACCATCAAATATGTCGCTAAGTGAGCCAAGTTGACTCGATCTGGAATATCAAGATCCACGTTGTGCTTAGTAAAGTGTCGTGTGTATGTCATGTTGGTAAATGGTGTGTTCTATGAAGCACAACATGCTAGAGTAGAATCCTAAACACACAAGTACATGTTGAATTTTAATATTAATAAATTGTAAATTAATGATGAAATAAACTTAATTTCAATTATATTAAGGTTTAATTTTCACACACGTAACAAAAATGTGTTGAACATCGGTGTGACGATCCCAAAACATGAGTTTAAACTGTAAGAGCCACGCGTAATATCCCGACTAGAAGATACAATTCCATTAACAATGTATAAAATCTAAAACCCCGATAGTGGAATGCTGCAATGTCATGAAATCACCTTGTGTGCATGTAACAAGTCAATAGCCATGATGAATCCTAGCCGACATGTGCAGTGGGATCTCAGCAAATGCCTCAAAGTCATCTCTGGGAAATAAAAGGTGCACGAGCATCTACCTTCTTGTGTGCATCACTTCTACTACTACCAACTCCACTACTAGTATTGTGTCTCTAAAGGTACTCGACCCACACAAATCGGAAGAGATCACTTGGGTCTCACAAGAAATGCTAGCAAGAACCTTGATAACACCTCATGTGTAGTCATAACGACAGATGTTGTTACATCTTGAAAGCCTAATAATAATGGTTGTGACATTGGTACAGATACCACACATTAACAACCTCTTGTAGGAGATCCCTCCTTTCTATATTCCTCCCTGTGGCTAATACGGCCACACCCCTACCACAAATAACAAGAGGTGTCTAAATAGTTCACCTTTAGGTTTAGGTGAACTTAAGCATTAGCATCATTATGAAGTATAATGGTAATTGGTCATTATTCAGAAATTGGCCTTGAGAGGCCAAAAATCTAGGATAAATCAAAGGTGCACATAGGGGACATGAACATTTGTTTACATAATATGCCCTTACTTTCTATTTTTCTGCATAAAAACTCCAACAAGACCTCTTAATGACTTCCTTATTGGAAATTCGTAATGTAATCTCATTATATCCTACATCTCCTGAGACATTTGATTTTAATGAATCCATAATTTTTTTATTGAATCAAAATCAAATGGGTTGTATGTTTTAAAACTTGTCTCTATTATACAAAGATCAACTTGTATTTTTTCATAATGGGCTTTATACTACCCAACTTTAGTTGGATTACGGAGAATAGATTGTAATTTTGCAATCTCTAAATCATCCTCTCAAACAAATTAGGAATGGAAGAACCATGACTGTAAAAAAATGAAAGTAAAATTCAATTAATAGTACTTTTAATGAAAAAAATTATCCTAAGATATTATCCTATTTTAATGAAAATAGAAATATAATTTTCAAGCTTGAATCCAAATAATATAGAAAATAAGAAATTACATATATCTTATTTTCATTTGTAATAAAAACTCACTAACATAGAATTACTATTAAAAATGGAATAATGTAAAATCTAAGTTATTCCACTATAAATAGATCACATGGTAAATCAACCTCAAATGGCATAGTTCAAGACAAAGTACATGAAAGAGATACATCACAAAGAATACATTTTATATAAGTCACTGCATTTATTTCAATGGAAAATGAACACTATTCAACTATAATAGGTAGGACTATTATGCTAGGTTCCTAAAACTAGTAATTACCAACTTAATACATTAGCCTCATAATATAACATGCAATTTTTATAAGTCAGTCATGCATGAGTGTAAGGATCGCATAGATTTAATGGAACTAAAGGAGGAATTATCTAGAATGTAACATGTAGTTTTTATAAGTCAACCATGCATGAATTTAAGGATTTAAAATATTTAATGGACCTAAAGGAGGAAGTAACTAGAAATATTTTCATAGTACAAGCATAATTGACCCTAAATCCACAAACCTCTATGTCAGAATTATAAATGGCTCATGTAATAATTTATGCTCCTTCATCTTCTCAATACAATGTACAATGGACTCCACCATATCCATATAAAATTCTAAGATGGGATCCACCTTATTTACAAAACATTATAGGTTGGGCACCTCCTTCTTCATAGAATCAACCACATTGTAACACTACTCAACCTTAACGACCATACAGGGGATACCATAATTATAATTAGGGCTAGAACACAAGATAGATGTCAAGTGTTTATGTGTAACATGGGGATAACAAGGTGGTTACTAGTAAATAATAATAGATCCTCAACCCCAAATGTGGTGGATTTATACCTTTATTGAGATACAAATCACATTTTACAAAATTTCCCATCTAATCAAATGCAAGAAACATATTGCACATATTGTAGAGTTCTACACAACATCACACATAAGACTATACCACAAAGGTGGAGAGAATGTGTAAGGATAATTAGTTATGTAATACACAATGGTTAATATGGTACCTAGTGAAATTAAAAGTTTATAATCCATCACCATATCCAAAAGGAAGGAATAAGCATTAGGAACCATGTAGATGTCTAGGGATCCTAAAATATAACACGCACATGAGGAAAAATATTTGGACCTAAAAGATAAAAGGAATTGTTGGAAGAGGAAAAATGATTGATTAGTTCTATAAAAATAGGGAATTGGAAACATAGGCACATGGAAAAATAGTGAAAAAATGAAAACAAGAAGGATTAGTGTCTCCACTCATTGATCTTCTCAAAATAGTTAATGTATCATGCAGTAAAAAAAATTCTCAAAACACATCAAACTTGAACCAACTCTCTTGGAAAGTGTAATAAATGTAGTTGTGCAGTCTACCATGCCAATTCAATACGTGAAAAAAAAAATACCATGGGATGTGGATATATTTTAGGAAGATATGATTTCTAGGATCCAGTGTTTGATTTTGGGAGTAATGTAAATATGATGCCTATATCCACATAGGAAAATATGGGTGCACCAATTTTGGTATATAACCTCATGACGTTAATTATATCTGACTATGGGACAATCAATCCAATTGACCGACTAGAGGATATTGAAATAAGAGTAGGATATCATATCCTACACGATGATTTTGAACTTATTAACATGAAAAATGAGACACATTACCCAGTCACAATTGGGAAGAAATGTGCATATGATAGAAATATGAAAATCAATAAAATAGCTAATTAGATGGAATAACACTTGGATGATTCTATTATTATCATTCCTATAAATAGGACTAGACAAAATCCTTACAGTATCCCAAAAAAACCATTTCCCCTATGTGTAGGATACTAAAATGTGGTTTAAGATGGACTAACAAGCATGAAAATAATTCCCAATTCTAGAAGAAATACTAGTAAAATTAGAGAAAAATATAATTGAGTAACCTTTGTGTAATACTTGGAAGATTCCTCATAATACACAATCAAATAAACCATTCTTAGACAAATATTTAAAATATGGAATCAGATTCCCTACCAAGCTAGAAAACATATAGTTTTATAAGTTTACACATACATACAAGTTTTACACCCATCCCAATGAGGATACCCATATTACATCAAAGATACCTTTGTCCATTAGTTGGGATTATGATGTGGATTTGAATAATTGGATGCACATATATCATGAAATCAAACTAATGAGAATGGTACAAATGGAAGAAAGATAAAAATTACAATATTTTGGTGCACCTAATTAGGATACTTTCCTAATAAAATTCCAAGACCATTTGATACTACTAGAAATGAAAGAAGGAACACTAGATTATACACAAAAAGGAGTGGTAATAATATAGATATATAAAAACTCTTGAAAATGCATCTTCTTCTTTTGCATGCACGTTTTCACAATGACTTATTTGCATGTACCCTGTTCTTGCTCAAGAGGAACTATTTTTTGATTTGAGGTATTTCTTCCAATTAAGATGACTGTGAAAACCAATTAATTCAGAGCTAATAATTTTCAGCCTCCTAACTCAAGAAGTCACACAAATTTTCAAGTATCTTCACTCTACAGGTTGAAATAGATCTGATCATGTTATAGAACCCTGCAACAGTCACTCCAAGGAACAATGACAAAGTATCTTTTCACATCATACACTAATTTCACCACCCAATTGTATTGCCTAATTATCTTCAACACTAAATGAAACATGATCATCTTTTCCAAATTGTTATAATCGTAAACCTTGCTGATTTATTATAATTAGCATACTAATAAGATGTGTGGGGCATCATGACTCCATTGTGTTTTGGTTATTATTATTTTAACTATATGTCATATTGTGTGTTTGGTACCCAAATTAATCTCCTTCAAAGGCCAAGCAACATCATGGATTAAACAGAGGCTCAAAGGAAGATAGATGATCATGTATGTTGTTTTATAGCTGGGAAGCAATCTATTTGAATTTTGGCACTCAAGCTTTGAACAAGAGTGGGTAGCAGCTTGAGAGGATTTGATCTATCCTCACTATTTTAGGTTGTTCCTTTCAACCAAGGTAAGAGGACCCTTTTATAGCCTCGTGGTTTATGGAAGAGATGGAAATATCCTTCCTAATGAAGTTGATAAGGGGACCTTGAATAAAATATGATCAATGCAACAAAATATAACTCTCACGAGTTATCTCTGGATAGTGGAGATATTCTCTTGAAAAGGTTCATGCTACTAAAGACATTTGGAATCTTGATTGTTTCTACATGTTTTGGTAATAAAATTTGTGCATTTGTATACACACATGACAAACAGGGGTAGTATGGGTAGGATTATTTGTTTTTAAATAATTTTTGTGGGAGGTGAGACAACATGAACTTGATTTGCCAAATCTCTGAGAACTCTTACAAAATGGAAAGTATAGACAACAAAATACTTTAGAATTTAGGTAAAATGTTCCCTAAACTAGAATATCTGCTTGATCAATGAAGGCCCGGACTAAAAATTTTTCACACAATCAATGAGATTATAACATGAAGGATTGAGTTATAATACCAAATAAAACATCAAACCTAAGATCAATCACACTTGAGGTACACCCAGAGGCTTACAAACAATCTTTGTCAACAAATGAAAGAAAAGTGAGTTTAAATCGCTTATTTCACCCCGGATGAAAGCTCTTCTAAGAAATGATATCACAGATGCCACTAAAAACTGTCACAAGTATTAAGACTTGTGTGATTGAGACAAATTTTGATACAAGATTGCAACAAGAACAAGAAAAAAACTTTGCGAGACATTCAAAAGTGAAACAAACACATTTTGCTCAAAATCAACACATTTATCGGCGGGGAAAGTTTCTAGAACAATCTCGAGCTTGTCAATGGCTATACACTTGAAACCACCTCGACATGATGAAACTTAATACAAAAGAGATATACAAGCTTCTCAGACGGCTTCTCAAAAGACAGATTTGTCAAATTTTCCTCTTGGGAATTTTCTTCGACCTCTAACACTCCAACCATTTGCACAAAAAATTTGTGCCATTTATAACATTTACAATATAGCCCCTTTTTCCCCCAAAAATCCTAACATTGAGTGCTACCAATGCTCACCATGATCACGATCGTGATTTCAAGAATCAGATCTGTAAAAAAGTCATCAGGTTCTAAGGGGGAAAATCTCTTCAAATATCTCCCGCATTCAACTCCTTCCTCGGTAGATCACTCTTTCTTCAACTCGCCAACCACTTCCACCCCTAATCTATCAAATCTGGTTCCTTGCGTGCTCAAGAAAATAAAAATGGAAAATCATATCGAGCCCGAGAGTCGACAATTTAATTAGCGAAAGACGTCTCCGGATCTCCCCCACCAAACTTAGATATAAAAATTAACTCTCCTCTCTATTTGGCATGTAGGAAACACTAAGAAATAATGAAGACTCACACTTCAAGGAGATTTTTAGTGAAAATAGGGGGAAAATCATATTTAGACACGCAGCTACCATTGATCTTCTCTTTGAATTTGGGCTATCCATGTAGAAGATTTAAAAAATAGGCTAGGGGGTTTCCTTTGACTTTTTACAACCTTTTGAAAAAATGGAAAAAAAATTCATTTTGTTCTACACCTCCACCCTTGATAAATGAGCCAAACACATGTCCTAAGGTGGGTCCTAATGGAACCATGGCCAAATTCTACTATTTCACCTTATTTTTGGAAAAGGGAAAATTTCCAAGTTTCCCCTGCAGCCTCGCCCTTGAAAAAAATGCCTGACACATGTCCCAATGTAGGTCCCAGTGGAACCATGCTGCCCTTTTTACTTTTAACTCTTTTCTCCCAAAATAATTTTTTTCCAAATTCCCCCGAGATTCCGCACCTCCACCGTTGACTAGAGTAAGCTTTGACTTTTCCCTATCGGGCCTATGGGTCATTTTGATGATTTTAGTCATTTTGAATATCAAGGAAAAAAATGCAAGTTACCCCCGATGGTCCACCTCCCTGCCCCTTTTGACTTGCAACAAACTTTGACTGATCCTTTGTCTAGCTTACAAGCCATTTTTGATATTTTAACCCTTTTGAGAACAAGAGGCAAAAAATCCAAGTTGCCTCCAATGGTCCACTTCCCCACCCCTTTGACTTTTCAAACCGCCACGTGTCACCATGGTGCACCTTGAGATGGTCCCCAAAATTTGATACCTTGAATGAGCGCGGGCTCGCCACGTATCGTTATGGCGTAACTTCAAAAAACTTAAGGTTTTGAAACAATTTAGTGGGGACGTGCTTCCATTTTAGAATTTCATCCCATTTTTCCAAAAGGGAAAAACATTCAACTTACCTCTGAAGGCCCACGTCCCCACCATTAGTTTTTCCATGTGTCCTTCTATGGGGTCAAAGTAAGACCTTTTACCACCGCGCCCCATCCAATTATAAGAAGCCACATAAGCACCAAAAGAACCAATCAAAATTGAGTAGAGCCATGGGACCAAATTTTCCTGTTTGCCAAAAAAGAAAAAAGTGATAAGGTAAAGCATTTTCCCGTCATCCCCTGACCAACCAAAAGAAGCCACATGACAGCTGAATGCAAGGATGTAAATTTGATCAGAGAAACACCCGTCAAACCTTAAAATGTAGAAAAATGACCATTCAAGCCCGGAGATGAAAATTTTTCCAAGGATAGAAGTTTTAGAAGTGTTACAAGGCTCAAATACACTCTTCATAGCTACATCCATTCATTTTTCATCAAGTATTTGGGGCAAAAATGACAAGGGAAGCAAATCCTAACTATGGAAAATGGAAAGAACGGGAAAGCCCGAGTTTTTTTTGAATGAACAGAGAACGGAGAGCCAATTTACGCACTTCGAAGATCGGAGAAACAAGGAGACAAATATGGACCCATTCATGATCATCGGCTCAAGGAAAGATTAATTATGGCAAAAGAAAGAAAGTAGAGACTTCCGAGGCACAACATGGGGAGATAGAATATGACAGAGGCCGCAAAAGGATAGATTTCAAATCAAAAAATTGTGAGAGATCAAAACGAGCACCAACATCAGCTCCAAATCGGGGATGGGCACTCCCTATGAGTGCCACAAGAACAACAGTAGACCAAGTGCCAAAAATATCCATTGGGAAATGGAGTTAGCTTGCAGAGCAGAGAAACAAAGCCATCTTCCAAAAATGAATAGAGAAACTAGAAAAAATAGGTCATCAAGGACTAGAGTGAGTGAAAACACAAATACAGGAAATAAACAAAAAACTATACACTATACAAAAGATTTTTATGTTGATCCTGGGGAATCAATCCAAGAAATTATTCAAATGCCTACCATTAACAGGCAACTCAAGAAATTCACCATCCAAATCCTTCAAGAAGAAGGTATGTTCACCAATTCTAATATCAATGGAGTAAGGGCCCATCCATAATGAGTCAAACTTTCCATGCTTGCCCTTATCTTCATGCCTACTATCCCATAGTAGCACAATATCTCCAACATTGAAAGCTCTGGGAGTGACCTTCTTATCAAATAACAACTTTAGCTTTTCTCTGAACTTTACATGCCTCTAGTGGTATGCCCTCCTTTCTTCATCAAGCTCAACAATCTGGTTAATGCGAGCATCATAAGCACTTACTTCTTGATCCTCTAGTTGTTAAAAACTTATATGAGGATAATTACATATACGAGGGCAGCGGGGCTTGAGTTCCATACACCAACACAAATGGACTCTTTCTAGTGGCTCTTTTAACAATGATTCTATCATCCCAAACAACAAACTTCAACTGTTCACCCCATTTTCTCTTGTTCAGCTCCAAGGTTCTTCTAATAATCTTTAGAAATTTTTTATTACTGGACTCATCTTTTCCATTTTCTTGGGGTTATAATTAGAGGCATATGTCAAGTTGATCCCATATTCTTTACAAATTTCCACCAAAGGTTTATCTCTGAATCTCATGGCATTGTCAGCAACAATCTTGACTGCACCCCAAACTGCGCAGATGATGTTGTTTAGCACAAAGTCCAGGATAGCTTGGTGTGTTTCCTTCTTGGTTGGGATTTCCTCCACCCATTTAATAAAGTAATCAAAGTGGCTACAAGAATCCAATTATGGCTAGCACTTGAAGGGTCTGAAATCTCACCAATGAAATACATTCCCATTGCTTGAATGGGGCTTCATTGATATAGGCTACAAAGGAAGGGAGCACGAAGTTTTCAGTCTTCCGAGAGAAGTGCTGAAACTCTCACATTTTCTAACCAATAAGGTTGTATCCTTTAAAAGAGTTGTAACCAATAACCTGCCCTCAGGATCTTGTGTGTTGTGACTCTTGTAGAAAAATGCCCCCAAAACTCCTCCATGGAGATCGAAATTATCTTGGGGCTTCTTCTTCCGTAATGCACCTTAAGAGGACTCCCTCTGGGTTCTTCCATGCTAACCCATAATCAGTAATGACATATTTATGGGAATCCAACTTAAGGGCTCTCTTCTAGTTCTTACTTAAATACTCGGGGAAGTTCAGATGTCCGAGATAAAAATTTATATCTTTGTACCACTATGAACTCATCAATTTTTCAAAAACATCTACCCTACCTTCTTCTACCTCATTTACCTCAATAGTTTGTAATTTTCTGTCACCCATAAGCTTACCCAAGCCCAAACCTCTCACCATCTTCGTGGTTTAGATATCCATGTCATATGCTTGCAACTTGTTCACCCACCTACACCTCTTTCTTGAGATTTCCATCACCGATAAGAAGTCCTTGACTATGGTGTGGGGAACATAAGCAATAATTTTAGAATTTAGAGTATAAGGCCTGAAAACCTTTATTGCTTTTACCAAGGCAAATGCTTGTTTCTCCATAATAGTGTATCTCAACTCATCCCCCTACAATGCCTTACTAAAAAGGCAATTGGCCTCTCTCACCCTTCATCATCCCTCTGCGCAGCAGTAATGTGCATGCTTTAGCACCCCTTTAATCCCATTGAAAACTTAGATGGAAGCCTCCTCCCATTTGATGGCCTGGTCCATTTTTAGCATGGAAGTAATTGGAATGATCAACTCAACAAAGCTTGATATGAATCTCCCGACGAAGTTTATCTCATCCAAAGAAAGACTGAATTCCTTTCTTGGTTCTTGGGATTGGAACCTTGCTAATGGCCTCTACCCTTTCTAGTTCAATCATTACCCCTTCTTGCGACACAATCCGACCAAGCAAAAAAAAATTTCTGCACTCCAAAATGGCACTTCTTTGGATTGAGTGAGATGCCATATTCCCTACATCTTATTAGCATCTTCTCTAAGTGCAAGTAGGTGATCACTTCTCTTCATGGGAAATATAGTTACATCTTTTTGATAAACTACAATAAACTCGTTGTCAGTAACTAGAGAAAGAAACATCCATTGCTCTTTGAAAGGTGGCCCCATTCATCAAACTCAAACAACTTCCTAACATACACATACGTCCCCAAGGATTAGTAAAGCTTGTCCCGATCCTTTCGATTCCTTCACCACAACTTGGTTATAACCAGAGAAACCATCTAGGGTGGAGAGCAATTAAGAACCAGTCACTAATTGAAGCATGTTTTCCATATTTGGTAAAGGATAATTATCCTTCATAAATACTCTGTTTAGATTCCCCAAATCTACACACAACCCGATATCACCATTCTTCTTTCTTATTTGGTACTAGGTTTACAACCCAAAAAAATACCTTGTGGGCTGGATAATCCCTCAATCTCTTAGCTTCTTCAGTTCTTCTTGCATTTTGAGGGATAAGAGTGGATTGATGGGGCTCTGTTTACTGCTTGAATGGCTTTGCATTAGACTCCAAGGAATCTCATGTTGAAACAGTCCTCTATGTATGCTTTTAGTTCGAATAGGTTCAATCCATGCAATCTTGATACTTTTTCAATAATTGTATGTAGGAATTCTTCTCCTCCTTGCCGAGAGATTGCTGCCTAATCAAATTTTCCTTGGCTTCTCCTTTGTGCCAAGGTCATGCTCCTCAATATCCCTCGAGGCTGCATGATCCGTTAATAATATGGTCGGCATTATCAAAAGTGGACTCAAGAGTGACCAACCCTTAGGAATGGTATTGGTTTTTAGCTATATAATGCCCTTTCAAAAAAGGTTTCTTTCCCCTCGTGGCACATACCATTGGCTCAAACTCAATTCATTGATCGGTAAACTCTCCCTTGTTCTCGCAAAAATTTTCCGATTTGAGCATCATCATCAAATATCTACTAGTGTTTAATGTTGTCGGGGACGAGAGGATCTTGTCAATACTTCCACATCATATTCACAATATAGAGACACCGCAAAATTGCCAAAACAAGACCCCAACACCGCAATTTTGTCTACCAAGTCATTGAACTTACTATCACGATGCACAATGTTTAATGAATCAAACGTCTCAATGAAATCCCAAGCTGCATACTTGTATTGTTTCATTTGTTGATTCTTTGTGGCATACAGTTTTCTCAATTTTTACTATTAATTCGAGTCTCCTTTAATAATAATGTCCTTAACACCATATTTCCAAGCAATTCTTAAACCCAACAATAGTGCCTCATACTCAGTAATGTTGTTAGTGCACTCAAAGTTGAGTTTGAAGGAAAAAAATTGTTCGACTGGAGAAAGTAGAACAACACCAGCCAGCATTCCCAAACATGGAGAAAGTTCCATCAAACAATAGAGTCCAAGGAGAGCCTGTCTGCTCAATACACTTGCATTCTTCAATCTTGTGCTCCTTTCCATCAACAAATTCTACAAAGTTATCAAAGCATCAATACTTATGTACAATACTTCATAGGATGCATTGTTTGGATCTTCAATAAGGTGTAACATCTTCTTTCCCATACAACCTAACAAGGATTCCATAAATTGGGATGGTGGCATAGGACATGTCCATTTGGACACTCCCACCAACACATGCATCCCATCTTCTAGACAATAGCATGCCCCACTTGGTCAAGGCGATCAACAATGACAACATCAAGTTTTAAATTTTTACCCGGGTAAGTCAGTAAGTTGTACCACTAGACCCTTCACACATCCTACCACTAGCACCTCTCTGGAGTCAACAGCAGTACACTTCCCATATGCTATTGGAACCTTAATATCCAACTCATTCATGACTTCTAATGGCATGACATTGCATGATGCCCCTGAGTCAAACATGTAATTGTACAACGTAGTCTATCCTTAATGATCAGGGTAGTGAAGAATGGATCCACATTTAGCTGAGATTCCACCAAGGATGTCCCCAAATAGACCTAAGGTGGTTCACCTAATTCTTCCAATGTTGGTGGTGTTTCTAACTCTTCAATGATTGGTGGTGTCTCCACAATGTTTACATTTCTTCCTAGGGCATGTTTCTCTTCTTTCAATCCCAAGTATTCAAATGCACTCTTTTTGTGCTCAGGAATCCTAAGAAACTCAACAATTGGAACAAAGAATTTGATTTGACTCAACACTTGGGAAATATCATATAGGACACTCTTTGGCAAGGCAGTATTGGAAGGAAAGCCAACACACTCACTAGGTGGTACAAAATTTTTGACAACTTGGGCATGAGGAGGGGTATGATTTTTGTTTGGAAATACAGGGCTTTTGGAATGTGCATATTTCTTAGGAGCCTTTTTAGGAATGTTTGAAAGTAAGGGATATTTTTTCTTAGCTTGAGGCCCTATCCCTCTAATAGCCTTACTTCTTGTGTTATATTCCTTCTCTCGAGTAACAACGACATTCATCAACAACTTCCTAGCCTCCTCGGATGGGATGCCTCCATCATACTTCTTTATCATTAAAGCCCTTAAATATTCAAATTCATTATTGAAAAATTCAAAATCTTGTACATTATCTACTTCTAAAGTATGAGAGGGAGGATGAATAGTTACCCTATGAATGCAGTCCCAAAAGTGGCAAAAGATCTGGGCACTTATCACCTCGGTTGAGGTTGTCCCTTATTGCAAGCTCGTGGAACAACCCATCATGCATTCATCATCATCATTGTCATCATCAGCTTCTTCTTCTTGTTGTTGATCTTCTTCACAAGGAGCATGGGGCATGAAACATCTGTCACACCAATCAATGAAATTTGTCTCTTCCATAAGAGCAACTCTAGTAGTCAAAGGATCGTGCACCATTCTGCTTTCTCTTCCTTGGGGCTTCCTATTTACAAATCCAATAGGTCCCTTACCTCTATAATTAGATCTTTGGTGGTTTGTGAACTTGTCTTAGCCTTGCTGCTTGTGTTGACCTTGTGAAATCTGCCCAATTCCTTTCTTAGCCCACGCTAGTTTGTAGGAAATTTCTTTGATGCCAAAGTCTTCACAACTTCTTCCAAATCTGTAGCCTTACTTGTTTGGGGTTTTTCTTGATTAACTAGCTTTACACCCTCCCTTTTTCGAGGCTTTCCAATTGCCTTGGTGTTATTCTTAATCTGCAGGGCCATGGTGAATGCCTGCCTCAAATTAGTGGGGTTTTTGTCACAAAATAGTAAGTAACCTTTTGATCAAATGCATCTGAATATTTAATCAAACATGATTCATCACCGTATGGCCCTATCATAATAGGTAATCTCCTCAAGGTCTTATTAAACCTTGTGTCGAAATCATGTACTTGACTCATTACGATTCTTTTTATGTTTTCAAATTTTTTCAAGAGAAATCTAGGGTCGGCTTCTATCACCATACTCAAATCTAAATGCATTGCTCATCTCTGTCCAATAATCAATAGAATTTTCTCGAAAATTTTTATACGATCCTTGCATCCTCTTCCGTAGTATGGATAAAAAACTTGATATACACATATTTATGTTCAATCTCAAAATCTTCCATCATATTGATAAAAAGATTTAAATGTTGATCACCAGTTATAGCATTGTTTCCTTGGAACTTTGGCAATCTGTTCCTTACTTCTTGAGGAACTGCATTTGGATAACCATCCATCCCTACAAAATTTATAGGTCCAAAGGTATTCACAACAAATGGAGGTCTAGGTGGGGGCAAGGCCATGTTGTTTTGAGGAGGTGACCCTAGAGGGGTGACAAATTGATGAGGGGTAGAAGGTCTTTGAAACACAGGGGTATAAATTTCAAACTGGATATCCCCTAAAGGCCTATTTTCTTGGAAATCCCTATCAAATTCTGAAAAAGATAGGGGAAAAATGAGAAGCAAACTTTTCAAAATCAAATGAAGGCCCCTCTCCAGTTGGAGAATTCAATTCCACAAAGAGGCTACCTGATTCAAAAGCACTTGAATTGCAGTCTTCAATAATAGGCCGGTCACTTTCATCAATGGAGATCCCCTTTCTTGTATGTTGATTTCCCATAACTCTCCAGGATTTTCTTCCTTCTAATTTTGCTTTTCCTAGCTCTAGAAATAATGTCCTAGTAGGATCCCTAGCAAAGAAATACATTCTTCCTTCCGCATTTGTAGAATTTAGTAACAAAACTCACTTAAAAGAGTTTAAGACACTAGTATTCATTGAGAATTAGATCAACAGGGAGTCGCCACTAAGGATTTCCACCTTAGTTGTGTAGATGCACTAAATATGATCTGTCAAATGTTGTCAACACTAGAAACTGGAAATGGAAAGACTCAATTTACTTTACCCAGATTTATTAATGAAAGTTAGTGCAAAAATCAGAGAGACTGGAAAATTACATACAAAGACACTGTGGTCCGAATATGAACTATAATCCCTAGCAGCGGTGCCAGGTGCTGTAAGCATGTTGGTAACCAAATTAATCTCCTCCAAAGGCCAAGTATCATCATGGATTTGACAAGATGCTCATAGGCGGATAGATGATCATATATGTCATTTTGTAGCCGGAAAGCAATCTATCTTAATTTTTGCACTCAAGCCTTGAACAAGAGTGGGTAGCACCTTGAGAGGATTTGATCTATCCTCACTATTTTAGGTTGTGCCTTTCAACCAAGGTAAGAGGACCCTTTTGTAGCCTGTGGTTTATGGAGGAGATGGAAATATCCTTCCTAATGAATTTGTTAAGGAGAGCTTGAAGAAAATATGATCAATGCAACAAAATATAACTCTCACGAGTTGTATTTTGTTGCATTGATCATATTTAGGTGTCACTCTAAGAAAGGTTGTATTTTGTTACATTGATCATATCTCCACTATCATAAGTTATCACTCTAGATAGTGGAGATATTCTCTAGGAAAGGTTCAGGCTACTAAAGACATTTGGAATCTTGATTGTTTCTGCATGTTTTGGTAGTAAAATTTGTGCATTTGTATACACACATGACAAATAGGGGTAGTATGGGTAGGATTATTAGTTTTTAAATAAATTTTGGTGGGAGGTGAGGTAGAATTAACTTGATTTTCCAAATATCTAAGAACTCTTAAAAATGCAAAGTCTAGACAACAAAGTACTTGAATAGCTAAAAATGTTCCTTTAACTGAATATGTGCCTCAATGGAGGCCTAGACTAGCACATTTTCACACAATCTATGAGATTATAACACAAAGGCTTGAGTTAGAAGACCCAATAAAACATCAAAACCTAAGATCAATCATGCCCGAGGTGCACCCAGAGGCTTACAAACACACTCACAACAAAAGAAAGAAAAGTGATTTTAAATCATTTGTTTCACCCCAAGATTAAAGATCTTATGAGAAATGAGATTGCAGATACCACTAAACTATCACAAGGATTGATACTTATGTGACTGAGATAGATTTTGATACAAGATTACAACAAGAACAAGAAAAACTATTTGTAGACATTCGAAGTGAAAAAAACACACTTTTCTCAAGATCAACACAGAATAACTCAAGTTCAATTAAATTTATCAGCAAGGGAAAGTTTCTAGGAAAATCTCGAGTTTATCAATGGTTTGTACACTTGCAACCATCTTGACACGATAAAACATAATACAAAAGAGATATACAGTTTCTCGATATGACTTCTCAAAATACAGCTTTGTCAAATTTTCCTCTTGGGAATTTTCTTCAACCTCTAACACTCCACCATTTACATGAAAAAAAAATTCCATTTATAACATTTACAACAGAGCCCCTTTTCCCCCAAAATTCTTGACATTGAGTGCTATGAATGCTCACCATGATCACGATCGCGATTTCTAGAATTAGATCTGTAAAAAAGTAACCAGGTGCTCAGGGGGAAAATCCCTTTGAATCTCTCCCGCATTCAACTCCTCCTTCCTGTAGATCACTCTTTCCTCAACTCACCAACCACTTCCACCTCTAATCTATCAAATTTGTTTCCTTGCATGCTCGGGAAAATAAAAATGGAAAATCATATCGATCTCGAGAGTCAAACCATTTTAATTACGAAAGATGTGTCTAGATCTCCCCACAAAACTTAGATATCAAAATTAACTCTCCTATCTCTGTTTGGCGTATAGGAAACACCAAGAAATAATGAAGACTCATACTTCAAGGAGCATTTCAATGAAAATGGGTGGAAAATCAGATTCGAGACACACAATTGCCATTCATCTTCTCTTTGAATTTGGCTCGTCCACGTGGAAGATTCAAAAACAAGCTCGGGGGTTTCCTTTCACATTTTACAACTATTTGAAAAAATGGAAAAAAATTCCATTTTTCTCCACACCTCCTCCCTTGAAAAATGAGCTTGACACGTGTCCTACGGTGGCTCCCAATGGAACCATGGCCAAATTCTACTATTTCACCTTATTTTTAAAAAAGGGAAAATTTCAAGTTTTCCTTACAACCTCGCCCTTGGAAAATGGGCCTAAGACGTGTGCCAATGCAGATCCCAATGGAACTGTGCTTCCCTTTTTACTTTTAACTCTTTTCTCCCAAAAGAAAATTTCCAAATTTCCCTCGAGAACTATCCGTACCTCAGCCATTGACTAGAACAAGCTTTGACTTTAACCTAATGGGCATGTGGGTCATTTTTATTATTTTAGTCATTTTCAATATCAAGGGAAAAAATGCAAGTTACCCCGATGGTCCGCCTCCCCACCCTTTTGACTTGAAACAAACTTTGACTAATCCTTTGTCAGGCTTGTGGGCCATTTTTTATATTTTAACCCTTTTGGTAACAAGAGGCAAAAATCCAAGTTGCCTCCTATGGTCCGCTTCCCCACCCCTTTGAATTTTCAAACCACCACATGTCACCATGGCGCACCTTGAGATGGTCCCAAAAATTTGATACCTTGAATGAGTGTGGGCTCGCCACATATCATTATGGCGTAACTTAAAAACCTTAAGGTTTCAAAACAAATTAAGCGGGGGCACGCTTCCATTTTAGAATTTCATCCCATTTTGCCAAAAAGGGAAAACATTCAACTTACCTCCGAAGGCCTGCATCCCCATCATTAGCTTGGCCATGTGTCCTCGAGCGGTGGTCAAAGTAAGACCTTTTCCCCACCGCAACCCATCCACTTAGAAGAAGCCACGTAAGCACCAAAAAAACCAGTCAAAATTGAGCGAAGTCATGGGACCAAATTTTCCTTTTTCCAAAAAAGCAAAAACTGATAATTTAAAGTATTTTCCCACCGTCCCCTAACCAACCAAAAGAATCCACATGACCACTAAATGCAAGGATGCAAATTTGATTGGGAGAAACACCACAAACCAGTAAATGTAGAAAAATGACCATTCATCCCGAGAGATAAAAATTTACCAAGGACAAGTTTTAGAAGTGTTACAAGGCTCAAATACACTCTTCAGAGCTACATCCATTCATTTTTCATCAAGTATTTGGGGCAAAAATGACAAGGGCGTAAAATCTCATTGTGGAAAATGAAAAGAACATGAAAGCTCGAGTTTTTTTAATTAACAAAGAATGGGAGACCCAAATTAAAAACCCCTCGAGGATTAGAGAAATATGGGGATAAATATGGACCCATACATGATCATCGGCTCAAGGAAAGATTGATTATGGCAAAAAAAAGGAAAGTAGAGACTTCCCAGAACACACAGGGGATAGAATATGACAGAGGCCACAAAAGGACATATTTCAAAGGCAAAAATGGTGAGAGATCAAAACAAGCACCAACATTGTGGACCCTAATGGGCATTTAAGAATAAAACAGTTAGCTAGAATGTTTGAATTTTCGTAATTTGATGGTGATAGCATTACTCTTCGATATTGTTTTGTTGTATTTGGTTTATCTCTCGTGATCAACACATTGACACTATTGTGCTTTATTACCGAGAAGATGTTAATAGACAAATGACATTTACACATTGTGTTAGAGAAATTGAAGGATAGAAGTTATTGTAACCGAACTGATTAACTTTTGATAGACATTCAATATGGAAGAAAATGATGTGTTGTCAAGATAAATATATGTTGATATTTCAAATCATTTTCGTAATTGGTTTTTATTATGATGTTCAAAGTTATTTTTGTGATTTAATTGATATTGAAATTGGTGAAATTGTGAATGAGTGAAATTATTGCTTTAATATGATGATCCAGTTTGTCTTTGATATTAGTTGCAACCTGATGTATGAGTAGAATAGAAATGTTGAAAATGGGAATAATTGTTAAATTACTTAGTCTTAGCAATAGTAGTTATGATTTTTTATGTTTGAAATTGATAGTTAGATGTAAGTGTTTTATTACTTCAACATCGTTAATATGGCCATGAGGCCAGAGGGGTATTGTGTGTTTTGCAGGAAAACATATCAGACAAACTATGGGGGATTGGAGACCAACCACATTGGAATTCTAGGTGAATTCAACAAGGGTCACCATGGCAACATGTATTTGTGTGTGTTGGAATTATTGTTAGGGGGAAATTGTGACCAAGGGGTTATGTTTTTTCTTTTATTTAGCTTTCCTTTTATTGATGTTAGTATGTGATTTTTAGTTATGTAATTCATTGTATTAATTATTTAGAATTTGGGGTATGTATTTTACCCTTTATTATTAATGGGTTGTAGTGTCTTAATTAGAGCTAATTTAATCTTGTCCTAAACTAATTATAGATGTGACCAAAGGAATTTATTTATTAGAGTAGATTTCTCTTGGATTTTGTGTTGAAAGTTGAGTGCTTGGGGATCTTGAGTGTTGTACACTCTACCCCTTCATGGAAATTCAAATTTCGCCTTAGAGGCCAATTTTGGAAGCTTGTGGGACAAGTCAAACTTGTCCCACACCTCTTAAATGGCTATGCCAACCCTACCTATGGGTTGGGGGTCAAAATTAGACCCCTTTAGGTGTTTTGGGAAGACAAAAAGGTAAAATATTATTGCACTTTCTTTCATGTAATTAATTTTGTCCATAGGAGATGTGGGCTTGGATTGTGTGTGCAAGTAACATGTCATTTCTTCACCCACTTATTAATTGTGCTTTGGAGTTTAAAGTTTGACTTTTGAGGTGGAGTTGAGGATGAGTGATGTGGCATCCTACATGGAGCCACATCACCCTCCTCTCCCCCTTTTCTCTTTTTCAAATTCTTTTACTTGTTTGGGGTTACTTCATCTCTTTGTGCTCTTACATTTGGGAGTTAGAGGATTTTTGAGAAGTTTTTGTGGATTTGTTGGATCTACTTGGTGGTTGTTTGGGCTTGAATAAGCTTTGTGTATGCTCTTGGATCAAGCTATACCATGGAAAGGTAGGAGCTCAACTCTTACTAAACACTTTATTTTATTTTTTTGTATGCATATGATCTTGTTTTGAGTGTTTTGGAATGCTTATTGGGTGCATGGGTAGATTGCCTCAGTTTTGGTGTACGAGGGGACTATGGGGAGATTTCATGTAGGGAGGCATAAGAGTTTATTTCATGTTTTGGAGGGAGTTTGGGTTGAGTGCCCCACCTTGGACAAGAAATTGCTTGCATTTCTTACTTGGTTATTTTGTTGAGGGAGCCATAAGAGATTGTAGGGAGGCATAAGAGAATGGGGGAGGCATAAGAGGTTCTTGAGGGAGGCATAAGAGTGTGTAGGGGTTTTGAGATGTTTATTGGAGGTTTTAAGGTGGGAACTCATTTCCCATTGGGAGGCATAAGTGACCTCCCCATAGGTTCTTGCTCCTTTGGATTTTCATATTTGAAGCCTTGTATATTTTGTGTTTTTTCCTTCTTGTGTTGTAGTGTGAGTTGAATGTGCTTTGGATTGGTTGTGAAATCTTGGTTTTGTGATGTGGAAGCTTGTTTGTTGCCATGAGTTGAATCCATTTTCCATTGCAATGTGGTTGGGGCTCGGGGGCCAATGAGGAGGATGGATTCTTCTCCTCATTGGAATTCTTGGTTGGGTGGAGAGTGTTGCCTCTCCCCTTTTTGTTGTGATCAAATGAAGCATGGTGGAGCTCTCTTGTTGGTGGTGTGAAATTTGGAGCTTTTTTGGTTGCCTTCAAGAAATCCTTCCTTGTGATAGAGTCTTCTTGTTATTCCCACTCAAGGTGGAAGATGTGTAATATTATATTTTGTTTAAAGGAAATGTAGTTTTGTAAGTTGCATTATTATTTGGAAAAGTTCATTGAAAATTTGTAAAACTCCCTTCTCATTAAATTATAGTATGGAAAGAAAAGATTCAAAATGGAAAGCTTGTGTAATAGTTTATTTAAAGTTGTATTATGAGAAAGAAAGTTTATCTTCATAGTGAAGTTGTATTATTGAACATGTGAAAGAAGAAATATAGAAGTTGTAGATGCAAATAATGTATGCATGGAAAACTTGAATGTAGAATAAAGTGTTATAGTTATTTTGAGTAAAGAAGTTGTAGTGAAAATGGAAAGAGACAACAAATTTGAAGTATATTATTATGTTGGAATATTACATTGTTGTAGTAAGGAAAAATAACAATACTAAAGTAGATTTAGATCTTTTTACTCTAGGAATTGAAAGAAAATTAGTTGAACAAAATGATTCATTGTTGTTGCTACTATTGAACAAGAAATTCTTTAAAATGAGTAAATTTTAACAAAATAATGAATAAATGAAGCTAAATCTTACAACTAGAAAATTTAGGCATATAAAATCAAGTTCAGAAGGTATTTTTAAACATTTTAGCAACTTTTATTTTTTGGAAAATCTTAGGTTTGATGGTTCTATTTCTAATAAAAAGGACCGCCACCCTATGCAAAGTGGCGATCTTGTAATTTCCACTTTGGCAAGGTGGCGGTCTCATAACCACCGCTCTGTAAAGTGGTGGTTCACGATTTGTCACCCAAGTAGGGCTGCGGTCTTGTTGCTTACAACGGAAATTTCTAGTTCTACGTCTATGCAATTTCTAACTTGTAATAACTAAAATTTTAAGCATGTAAATTTACTAAGGACACTTCCAAAGAAGAAAACAATGGAAAATATCATGGTTTTAAGCAATAAAATCTTCAAATGGTAATTTTAAAACACTCTTTTTCATTTATGTTAATGGGGGTAGGGTTTTCCCCAAATAAAGAACCCCAAATACAAATGGCTTGAAATAAAACTAGTTTGGAAAGGAAAACCTCCTTCTATCCTTGAATGAAATAGATTACAACAATAAAACTACAATCTAAACAAATCTAAACTTGATCTTGAAGAAAATCCTCCATAGTTCTTCCTCTCTTGCTCCCATGGCTTCCTTCTCTCCAACCTGTAATTTTAACAAAAGAAAATAGACCAAATGAGAAGAATAGAATAAAGGAAAGGTTTTAATAAGAATTCATAAGGATTTCTAGGTTTAGTTTGAAACCCTAGGATCTAATGGCCAAGATTGGTTTAATCTAAGGGTTGAGGATCAACCCTACTTTTGTTTGGTAGGAATATATTTTTTAGATGTTTAAATAAAATTAAAGGTATGTGTAGATGAATGAATGGGGCCATTTAATTACCTTAGTGTGCAAGTCTTTTTCCTAGCTCCTAGTATGTTTTAGTAAATTAATGAAATGTGGATATTAAAGCTAATAGGATAATGAAACAAAATGACTAAGTATAAGGTTGACCATGTTGGGATTAATCATTGATTAAAGAGAAGAAAGAATTTAACCAAGCAAAGTAAAATATGGTACCTTCCTAGTTGAATGTTAATTAATTGATTTAGGGATAAATTAGAAACATTTAATCTTTGATCTAGACCTGGTTCCCCAATCATAGGGTTGAGAATATTGGTGTAGGTGAATTTAATGTACCATAGGGGTTGTCACCCTTGTAACCTTTTAACTTAAACAAAAAAACTTAGTTAGCAACTTTCGGATAACTGTTTAGGATTTTAGCATGTTTCTAGAACGTCATTTTTCACTTCGGGTGTTACACCAATAATTCACTATTCATCTAGAAAATAGGAGTTCTTAATCCATAAATATCAATATCTAATTCATGTACCATGCACTTGTCTCATTAAGTTTAACTATACTCACTATATAGTTTGTCACAGATCTTCAAGAAGTGCTATAAAAATCATTTGCAAAACAATGCTTTACATGCATGGATTAAAGTTGAGTGTTCTTACCAGCTTAGGGCCATTATTAAGATATTATCATCTTAACTCATGCTTTGCATAATTTCAAGAATCAAACTCGAAATTTAGAACTTATTCACAGCTGGTGGGTAGTAGAAAGATATGAAATCATGGGATGGACAAAAGTAGTATGCATGATGTGTGCAAGGTTTGTACAGTTTTCACAACACCATTATTCTACATAAGGTATATTTTAAATTTAATATATCATTACAGCAAAAATTATAGTTTTCACAGCACCATTATTCTACGAAGGTATATGTTACAAGCCGTCAAACATAGATAAAAATAGCATGTATGAGATAAATCATAAATGTAATAAACACCTAAACTAGATATGGTAGGGACAATTGAAATTATGAAAGTATGAGTAGTTTGTTGTGGCTATTTAGTTGTTGGTCCCTATGTGCATTGTTGGATCAAAGGAATCCATGATAAGGTATGTTAAGGCTTTGAAGCCTAGCACATCAGAGGATATCGTTCAACAAATAGAGGCCTATTCAGAAGATGTATGAGCTGATTTGCAACTAGTTCAACTTCCAAACTTCTTGTGATGCCGTGAAATAGATGGTGACGCCACACTCACGACAACGACGATGACGACGCCGCAACAAACAAACGTCCCGAAAATGCGACTAATTTTTTTTTTTTTATTACTAAATGAACATCTAATCAACACATCGAATTCCTCAAATCATTTACAGCTAACGAATTTCTCTATTATTTTCTTTTCCAACTGCAAATCATTTTTATGTACCCCATGCTGGTATTAGAGCAATAAAGGGAATTGGAAACCACTTCTCCCCACACATCAATTATAAAACTGCCTCTTGAAACAATTAGTTCACCTCATAATATATACTATCGAAAAATTATTTGAATTTACTATATATAGTCCACAATACTCCCTTTAAAAAATAAAAAGGTGTCATACATAGAGATTAGTGAATTCTATGACTATAGGTTATCAAGAACTATAGTTACGTGGTGGAATTATGTGCAAAGCACGTACTTCACATTTTATGGATAATTCACAATCAATGTATTAGTGGTGTAGATGTTTCTTAATTTTTTTTTTGAGCTGTAGAAATGTTGTGAAAATTTTAAATCATAAAGATACTATGTGTGTGTGATATATATATATATATATATATAACAAGATGTTTTTTTTTTTTTAACATTTTGACATATTATTATGATATCTTAGATTGAAAACTCAAGTTAAGTTATGCATTGGGTTTACCAAAATTTAAATATTTTTCTTTATGTGGATAACATCAAATTCTTCATTTTTTTTTTTGTTGAAATCTTACCACATTTGTTTGAATGAACTTAGAACATGTAAAAATAAATTAGAATAGTGATACATTAAAATTGATTTTTGTACATTATCTAATATAAATTATATTTTTAAAATGTGACTTTACAAAAATGATTTTAAACTATGGAATTTTCAAAATACAAATATTCCACAATTTTTAATATGAATTTTACAAAATTGTAGAATATCTAAGTTATATTTTTTAATTCATCCACTCAATGTTGATAATTGGAATATTTTATTCCTGTACATGCATAGAATTTGAATTTAAAGTAATAAGAGTCAATCCCATGAAAACGTTTCAAAATAAATTTAATTCTTTTTGGTTGGGACGACCCAACAACCAACTGTCGCTACTTATTACTCCCCCTGGCGTGCAACATTTTTCTACTGGCCGCATCGCATTTACTCCCTAAGATTTTGCAAATCAAATCTCTCTCGAGGTCGGCTGCTTGTTGGGATATGTCCTGAGCCGCGTGAAAAGAGATGAGGAGTTTTCAAGCAAGATACGAGCAAGAACCAGGCATTTTTTTTTCTCTCAGTCATGCTCGCCCTAGCCACGCATGGTACATGGAGGCAACTAAAAGAGTCCTGGCACGTGGGCAGTCGGTTAGAGGAGGTGAAACAAAGCAAGTCGTCCAAATGTCATATGTTGTTATCTCTGCTCAAGACTAAATGCATCCACAAATATGGGTTCGCCTTCGAGATTTTATAACAAAATCGTTTATGGGACAGTGAAGGCGTCTCCATTCTACTTTTGTTTCTTTCTGTTTTTTTTTTTTTTATTTCTTTCTTTATTTAATAATCTCTCCAGTAAGATGGAGCACAGGGAGCCTGAACTGTAACACTATGCATCTTTCATTGTTTGGATGCTTTGACAGAGGGTACAGGTCTACGGCCCTGGCCTGTGCAATAGCGACCAGGCAACAACAAGCAAGCCCTAAGGGCGGTTTCAACAAGCAGGTTGTCCAACTATGTTGTTATCAGTTCAGTATTGAATGCATCCTTAAAAAAATGGGTTTCTCCTTCAAGAATTCATAACAAAATCGCCTTAAGGGACAGTGAAACTGTAGCCAAAATCGATTGGGGCAGTGAATGTTCCACAATGTCTATTAATTGTTTTGCTGTCCCAGCACTCCTGGCGTCACAACTTACTTGAAATCAAGCTATGGTTAATTTATTATTGTAGCATGGTAAAATTATATATCCTTTTGCCAATAACCTTTCTTCAAGCACCGAGATAGAATGCCACTCCCAACAAAGTGAGGAGATTCAAGTAAACATGTAAGAATTATCTCATAGGGTCTAGATTTATTTATTTAACTCCTTAATTGCCAATGGATGGGGACAAGCCCTTCATTATGGTTTAATATTGTACTAGGTGTAGGTCATAGATGGAACGTGGTTATAATCTTATTAAGTTTAGAATTTTGTATTAAAATCTCCTTTCAAACAATTCAATAGGTATAGCGAGGGGTGTTCTAAGAGATTCGATTTCATTTTCTTGTTTATTTGCAATGGATTTTGCAATAAATTCATGAATGAATAAAACATGAAGATCTAGAGCTTAAAAGGGTTTCATAGGCATTTTAAAAACCATTAAAAAACTTAAGTTTTTCCAACAAGTATACAAGGAGGGGTATTGCACTATTTTTTGTTTTTCCATCCTTCAAACACATCTCCTTCAAGTAATAAGATAAAATTCCATATATATATTTTTGTACCAATTCCCAACACCCTTCAAGAGGGTTTCAAAATTACTTTCATTAATTTTAAGGCAAGGTCTACTAACATGTAAACAAGATTGACATACTCATGAGATGTTCTAAGTCAAGTAAGAAGGAGAATAGATAAATTGTCATGCTTTCAACTTTTGATTCCATCTATATTACATGCTTATTATTGGAGTTCAAAAAAACAACTTTCATTCAACATTTGTTACAACACTTTCTACTTCATGTGGAAGCAAATTTGCAACAATGTAAGCTAAAATACAATGTGATATTACATACTTCCTCCACTCAAGATGGTAAATACATGGTGGTTTTACATTATCAACAACAAGGTTCCAAAACTCCAAGGTGTTCTTCATCCATGCTCCAAGTTCCAAGTATTTCAAATCACAACCAAGATAGGGGGAGAGGCAACACTCTCCTCCCAACCAAAACTCAATGGAGAAGAGAAGCAATCTCCTCCATTGACCCCCGAGCCCCAAACACAACACAATGAAGGGTGGTCTCCAACTCAAGGCAACAATACTTGCTCCCACAACACAATTTTCTTCACAACATTCAAGGTAAAAAGGAAGAAACAAAAAGGAAACACAATTAAAACAATGCTTTTCAACACAAGGCTTTCATCCAAGCCAACAAGAGAAGGAACTATGGGAATGTTTTCCTTATGCCTCCCCATTGAGATGAGATGCCCATCCAAAACCCTCCACAATAAAACTCAAGCCCCTATGACTCTTATGCCTCCCTCAAGTACCCCTTTTTCCTCCCATACTCTTATGCCTCCCTCCTCTTATGGCTCCCTCAAAGACAAGGTAAGAATGTAAACATTCTTACCCAAGATGGGCATCCCTCTCAAACTCCCTCCACAATATCCTAATCTACTCTTATGCCTCCCTCATGAGTATTCCCATAGACCTCTCCTATACTACACAATAAGCATTCTATCCATTTTCACAATACACCAAAGTAAACATGCATTATTCACAAATTTAACATAGAAGCAACAATAATATGAAAGCAAAACAAAGGAGAAGGTTTCCTACCTCTCCATTGGAGAAGCCTAAACCAAGAAATTTGTCCAAGCTCCTTCCCAAAACAATCCAAGCATGCAAGTCCAAGCACTCTCTTTTTCTCTTTCTCCCAATTCTTTTTTTTTTCCCCAAAATCACAAAAGAGAACTCTTCAACCAAACAAAAACAAAACTCCAACCCCCTCAACATGAGAGGAAATTTCAATAAATAGACAAAAGGAAGGGTGAGGGTGATGTGGCTCCATGTAGGATGCCACATCACACATCCTCAAACCACCTCCCAAGGTCAACTCAAATCCCAAAACACCATAAATGGGTGGTTGGGTTGAATGACAACTCTCTTCCACATCCATCCCTTCCCATGTGTCTTAAGGCACAAATAAATGCAAAATGAAGAAAAGTGCACTCCAAAGTCATATTTCCCTTCCCAAAACAATAAATAATCCCCTTTTTGGATTCCCAACCCATAGATATGGTTGGTAAGGGGTTTTGGGAAGTTTGGGACAAGTTCAACTTGTCCCACAAGTCCCCCAAAATTGCCCAAAATCTCAAATTCGAGATTCAAAGGATTTGGAGTGGTCAACACTCAAAACCAAACATTCAATACATGAGGAAACACAAGGCTCAAGGAGCCAACCATCAAAATTAATTACACCCACTTGACTTCCCTCCAAAACTTAAAAATTAAAACAAGATATTACATTAATCTAAACACACTTAGCAAAGTAATTTTTAAAAAGAAACATCACAAAAGAAATCTCCTACTAAAGCAAGTTAAAACAAGTAATAAAATTCTTACCCCCTTGGTCACATTAGAAAATTTTCCCTTCATGGAAATTTTCTTAACACATACAAGAACAAAGGTAACACAATACAATTTACTCATTGCCTTGACGACCAATTGTTGTAACCACCCGACATCCTGTTGTGTTTGGTTCCCAATCCCCCTCATGGTTGTGATCATGCCGTGTTTCCTGCAAAATGCAAAATACCTCCTTCGGCCTTGCGGCCATGTCAAAATATCCAAAATAACCATATGCATGAAATTTATTAACATCTATACATTATTTCTAGGTCTAAATCACAACTTAATTATGCATCTCATCATTATTCAAAATTATAGTAATGTAAATTCAACAACTACATTCTACTCATCATGGCGAAGAAATCCAATGTTAGAACACATGCAATGTATCCATATAAAAATAATATCTCGTATCCAATCGTCTCGTCCATGAGTCGAGTGTAGGTCATACTGAAAACAAAATCCAATCATAATCCAAATGCATCTAGTCACAAAACATCCTGCTAATCAACATAAGTATAAGTCATGTCCATATCCAAAGTCTGCATAACTCAAAATGATAATCAACTAAGTGTCGTAGGGAAGTGGGCATTACACTTCTCATGGTAACAAATTTCGACCCTAATGCAATTGAAAACTATAAATCCTTTGTAATCTCTAGTGTTGGTTCATAAAAAAATAGAGTTTTGGACCATGTTTTCCTTTCTAATCTGCATTGAAAGGATCTTTGTTACACATGTATGGAAACTTGGTCTAAGGGACACAAATGCAAGGAGCACACAATGATTAAGATGCACACTGAGTCAGTTTAGGTAGGACTGCTCTGATAGGTCCCTAAATCTAGTAATTGCCAAATTAATAAGCGCATTGTAATATAAAGCCCGAACATACTTGTGTTGGACACTGAACAATGGAATTTGTGAAGCATCTCATGATACAAGAGATTTTAAATGGGGTTTTGCAAAAAATGAGCTAGGGTTTCAATATAGAGGTAGATCAAAGAATAAAATGAATAGAGCTATGTGAAAATGATTAGTCAAAAAACGTATCGAATGGCTTTGGTAGAGTGCGCAACTATATGGGGTTTTGAAAAAAATGAGCTAGGGTTTCAATTATTTTAAGCCCAAATACATGGGATCCTCCATTTTCACCAATAAAACAACCTATTCCATACCTGGTGCTCGTCAATGGCCTTGTTGGTGAGCTCATTGGGTTCGGTTTGTGTTCTTTGGGCTCGCTGGGCTCGCTAGGCTCGGTCTGCTCTGTGTATTCTTTGCGTGAAGGAGGGGGTGAAGGAAAAGTGAAATCCTCCACAATGCCTCCAATATATAAACAGGGGTGTTTACACAAATGCCCTTCGTGCGAAGGGATGTTCATTTGAACACCACATTCAAGCAAACCACATTCAATGCACGACATGTGGCAAAATAATAACTTACGTGGCACTTTGTGCGAACTTGGTTTGCACGAAGGGGGTGTTCGCATGAACCAATTCCATTTAACACCCCGCCACACTCCCCACTCACATTTTCGGGACAATAAGTGGGACATAACACCATGCATTGACCCTTATATTACATTTATTATTTATCATAATCTCTTTCAACAATTAATAAAACTACTAATTAAAATAATATACTCTTGTAATAGGAATTTACATTTATTTTGTATCGAATCTCTTTGAACTCTACCCATGTACTAAAGCCTATTTTAATGTTGTTTTTAAACACATGAGGATAGGGAAGTAATTTTTGATAAATATTGGGTTTGGGATGATCATGGTCTCATGATCAAGCCATGGTACCCATCCTTTGATCCCCTCAACTATTATTTTGATTCCCACCCGCTTAGGATTCGATTACCATGCCTCCCTCTGCAGCTTTAGAATAAAACTTTCCCTTTTGCTATTGGAGATACCCAAGGTTAATCTATGAAAGTAGATGATAAAACTATGGGTCAAACCAATACTACTTACACAAGAATCCTAGTTGATATTGATACTTCTTGATCCCTTCCAGCAGAAATTAACTTACAGATAGGCAACAAACATTAGATCCAGAGGATTGATTATGAGGGTCTAGCTTTCAGATGTCATAGGTGCTATCAAACTAGGAATCTCTTAAATGACTACATGCATTCCAAATGTAAAGAAAAATCTACTTGGTGGAAGGATTCATTACCATAACATCATAAATTTAGCCCTCATTCAAACCCGGTTGAAGACTCTTCAAACCCATCTGACGATCGTGCACAAAAAGAGTCAAATCCTATTCTCCCAGGATTTTAAGGGATTGGCGATTTCTTCTACCCAAGAGGTTGTTTCTAATACACAAATGGATGGACCACTCACTAAGAATAACATTCCAATCAAGAAACTAGAAGTTGTCCTTCTGATCTCTATGGATGCAGAGTTACGAATATTGGATGGTGGTGGAACGTAGGAAGAAAGGTTACAACAAACTAAAACACTCGGGTTCTACTAGCAAGGCTTGAGTCTTGTCTCATAAATTGCTTTTATTGTTATATCTGGGTGGTAGGCCTACTACTATTGAGTCATTTCTCTTCCGTGTGTAGGATGTTGATTGGTTGTAGTTCTATAGTTTGTTGTTTTTAATTGTAGTTCTTTGTTGAACATCTAGGTTTTTAGAACTCTCCTCTCTTTTCGATATTGTTGTATCTCGGGTTTTGACCGTCTTTGTTTTGGGGTATGGTCCCTCCCAACAAATCATTTACCATTAAAAAAAGATTTAATATTATAAAAAGAATGTGAATGATGAGAAACAAAAATTATAAGGACAAAGTATGCCATCTCAAATATGTAAAATTCCATTAATTTCAAGCCAAGGTGGACATTAGGGTTAGATTTGGGAAATGTTACAAAGAAACTATAACAGATGAAAGAAGTATACAACTAGCAAAAGATACTAAAAATGTTACAAGGAAATTCAGAGCCAAATTTGATTTGAGTTTATGTAGGGTTAGAAGTTCTTTAGTAAGAAAATTCAAAGATGCATATGTTGGTGTGATGATATCTTCATGAAACTTGAGCATCAAAAGACATGGTATTAATTAGATTAAGATCCTTAATATGCAAATGCATTACATGAAAGTTCTCAAAATAATAATGGACATAAGATGTCTTGATTTTGTTATCAACTTTCAAGGTTGAACGAGACCAATCTCATTGCACTTCATAACATTGACGAATATGCAAGAATGAAATATGTTGACCACATCATGAAAAATAAGAATAAAAATGATAGAAAAGAAATACTTTTATACCATACACAAGACAAAATACTATTCAATGTCAACAAAATATTATATAGGGTCTATCTAGCATTAAATTTGTAATGGATTTGTGATTTATTTAGCTCAATTTTTACAAACTTAATATATTGATATTACATATATTCTTTATCATAATCTCTTTGCAACAATAAATAAAACTACTAATTAAAATAATATATTCTTGTAATATTAATAAATGAATATCACATAAATTGTAATAGTAATAATATCTTTAATATTTAATTTGGCCGAGGGCCCATATTTTAATTTTAAGATTTACATAATATTTCTTTACTATTTTCACTATTTTTTATTATAAGTTTTCTTAATTTATATAAATTAAATAAAAAATATTATTAATATTAAAAAATAATTTTTAACCAAAATTGTTGGTAGATTTTCTAGCCTCAATTATTACTTGCTTTATATTTTTAAAAAATATAACATTTATAAACAATTATAATTCTTATCGGCGTAGACATTTTGGTATTGTTCTTTGTGTTCTTATCAATACCTGAAATTTGAACCATCTCCACTACAACTTGAAAAGAAAATAATATTACTGCTTATCCAAATAACATTGCAAAGGCATCCCTTAGGACTTACCTTGCACCTTATACACAATTGCTAGTATTATTTATTTAACAGCAATCAATCCGCGCAAGGGTCGTGCCCCGGTGGAGAAAAGTAGTGTAACCAACACGCTACTTTATAAGCATATTTCATAGTCAGTAATATAGAGCCTATCCATCACACAAGTTTGCAAGGCTGACCAGTGGAGCAACCAATGGGCTGTTTGCCACTTTTTGGACTGGATTCGACCAATCAACCGTACAAAAATATGTGATGTTTAAGCTTCCCAAGCTATGGCAACTGGACTGCGAACTACATGTGTTCCGCCTTGAATACTTTTCCACACTATCTCTCCAAACTCGGAAGTTTCCCCGCTCTCCTCACTTTGAAATCTGACAGTAAACATTGCCCTTTCATTCTGCTTTGCGAACCTCAACGTCTTCGGCTGCACATCTATTATTACGCCTGGAGGGTTGTTCACCATCACTTTGTAGACTGCAGGGCGCTACCCACGTTGGTTACTATTCTCGTCTTCACTTGAACTGGTTCGTCGGAGTTGAAGAGGACGGAGTAAGATGGGTAGTTCAAATATCCCACCCCCTGCGAAGGGTTTACTCTGGGGCAGGAGAATGACGTGTCGTCGACGAGGAGACCGATCTGTTTGGCGGTGTAGTCGAGACTGCAGAGAAAATCAATATATTCCTGAGGTGCGATGTCGAAGACCAACCCCGGATCCATCGCAGCTTGTGGATTTATATGACCTGCGCCCAAGTCGTATGCGTCTGCTGGTTCGTCGGTGGAAGCGTCTTGAATGGCCTGCCTTTGGTTGTCGATGTTATAAGCAGACGTCATGAGAGCAGATCTGAGTGCGGCAGGACTCCAGGATGGATACACGCTTCGTAACAGCGCCGCAATTCCGCTGACGTGAGGACACGACATTGATGTTCCCGACACGATATTGTATTTTCCTTGTGTCCATGCCGCTATTATTTTCACGCCCGGACCAACTACATCTGGTTTAATAATATCTGAAACACTTTACTCGGTCCCCTCGAAGAAAAGGAGGCTACAATGGGAGCTCTTATACTATCTCCTACCGCACTCGATCCTCCTCCCAGTTCTCTGTCAATACTGCTGGCGCCGACTGTGGTCATCCAAGGTGCTGTGTTTGTAACAGACGATGAACGAGGCCCACTGTTACCTGCTGAAATAGAAACAAATACACCATTCTGCATAGCCTTAAAGGCTGCGATGGCTGAGGAATCCCGGTAAAATGGCCTGTCATAACTTCCAAGGGACATAGAGATTATATCCACGCCATCTGCAACGGCCTTCTCCATGGCAGCCGCTATGTCGCTCTCGTCGCCGCGTCCATTCGATCCCCAAACGGCCTTATACACGGCCAATCTGGCTTGAGGAGCCATTCCTATGGCCGTTCCATTTACAATTCCGGAGAGAGCCACGGGGGATCCAGCGACAGTAGAAGCAGTGTGTGTACCGTGGCCATTGATGTCTCTCGTTGATTTGTATTCGCTTTTATCAAGACTGCCGTACCTTGCTTCGTAGCCTTTCAAGAAATAGCGAGCTCCTATGATTTTTTTATTGCAGTGTGAGGAATCGAATGACACTCCGCTTTCACATGCACCCTTCCATCTAGTGGGAGCAGGTCCGAGGCCTTCATCATCGAAGCTTTCGCTCTCGGGCCATATTCCGGTGTCAACCACGCCCACAATCACATCTTTGCCGTAATGAGACCGCGGCCACAAATTGTTATTGTTCTGATTGTTGAGACCCAGAAACTGCGGTGAGCGGGTTGTATGGAGGTGAGTTATAGAGGATGGAATCACGGCCAAGCAGCCCTCCATGGTCTCCAAAGCTTCAGCCTCTGCACTGCTCAATTTGGCTGCGAAGCCATGCAGAAGTATATCATAAGTATATAACAACAGGCTTCTATATTCATCAGTGCCACTGCCTGCAGCAGTAACCTCGTTGATGAGGGAAGCATACCAGTGTTCATGCAGGCTAAAATGTTTGGGCTTCATCGACTTACTCATGTGAACAATATATGGCTTCCTTCTCACGTCCTCCGACATGACTGTACTCAATGCAAGCAAAGTGGCGAAAACAGCGAGGCCAAAGCGGAAGGGAGCGGCCATTGCGGGCAACAATACTAAAAATGGACACAACAAACGAAGATTTCTTCGAGTAGAATGGAGAAGATACAAGTCCAATAACTTCGGAGTGTCTTATATATATGATAATTTGATCAAGTGGGATGTAATTTAATCGTGAGGATGATCATTGAACTTAATTTGTTGGTGCATAAGTATTGGTTGTTTATGAATATATGATAATTTAATCAAGTGGGTTATAATTTAATGGCGAGGATGATCATTTAACTTAATTTGTTGGTGCATAAGTATTGGTTGTTTATGGATTAACATAGAAATAAATGTAAAAATGTATAACACCTTCTCAATTATGCACATTTTTGAAATAATATTCCCACAACACTAACAAAATATTATTTTTAAGGATAATGGGGTAAAAGGTACTACTCCTTAACCGTCATTAATAAATGATAAATTAATTTATTGTAGTCTAAAATTTGAGATACTATTATAAAAAGTGTTGTATAACTATCCATTACATCATAAATTCCAAAAGATATAAAAAAAAGGGGTGAGACCGGGATCGTACCTTATAACTAAAATAAATTATCATATATTTTTCCTTTTAAAATTAAATGTATCAAACATACAGAAAATCGACTGAACATTTTACCTCGACATTGATGCAAGAGCATAACTTTTGATCCGACCATCGAGATCATCTTGAAATATTACTTCTATTTTGTATAAGCATGGCTAGTTGTAGGAGAGAAGGTTATGCCTATATGATTAGGCATATAAGGAATATAAAGAGATTAGTTGCTGAGCTCAAAAGAGAAGTTATCCGCCTCGAGACGGAGACATGCGTACATGGATGAATACCGAAAAAATTGATACTAAAGAATTACCTCCATTAAGGAATGAAGGAGACAATGAGAGAGATGAATAAAAATTGAATGAAATGTCCTTTGAGGATAGATTGATAAGACATTTGGATGTAAAAATGATGGCATCAATATTAATGTTTCTTATTATGGTAGAGGGTTACAACCGAGGTGTTGATCGACTCACCGAATAACAAAAATTCTTTGAGTGGGAAACATAGTCAAAGGAGAAGAAGGTTAAATTTACATGCACTAAGTTGGCCAGACATGCATTGATTTAGTGGGATCACCTACCAAATGAGAGATAAAGGAAAGGAAGGGAAAAGATCCAAATTTGGAATAAAATGGTGAAAAAGTTGAAAATTTTCTTTCAGATTATACACAAACACTAGTTTGATAGTTTCAATATCTAAGATAAAAGAATCAAAGCATTGAGGATTATACCAATAGATTTTATGGGATCTCAATCTGAGTGGAATAAAAAGAGTCTAAATCACATAAGGCTACAAGTTATGTAAATGACTTGACTTATACCATACAAGGTGAATTGACTATGCTACGGATCTATAACAAAGATCGTGCCTATCAAATTGAATTAAAAATAGAAGAACATCACAAGAGGAGTAATTTTAGAATAACAAAGTGAAAATATGGCCATCATCAACATATCTAATTAGAGGGAGAGGTAGATTGGATTCTTTAAAAGGTGAATTCTCTAATGCCAAATTGCAAGATGAATATGATTAAGGTCGTAGTAGCTACCAAAGAGATATGAGTATCATAGAGGAAGAGGATATGGTGGAGGATGGGATACAATAACCCCTAAAGGTAATATACATATTATAGATGTGGTGAAGAAAGGCACAAAGGTTTTGAGTGTCCACACTATCCAATACAGGGAGAGATAGAAAGCATAACAACCATGAGTAAATATGGATAAAGCTAAAGAAGCAGAGGAAACGGAGGTTACACCGGACGTGGTGAAACCCTCATAATAAGGAGGATGGCGATCCTCCCAAAGAAGGAGAAATCATAATATAATGTGGGTGGTGATTCTTGGCTTTAAAAAAAATATCCTTCAAACAAGATGCACCTCTTCGGAAGGGAAGCTACATGTAAACTAATAATTGATTATGGTAGTGAGAAAATATGGTCTCAAGTATGATGATTAATAAAATTAATATCAAATGTCAAAAGCATTGATATCCAAATCAAATATCATGGTTCAAGAAAGAAAACAACGTAACCATAGATAAAAGATCCCAAGTTAAATTCTTGATTGGAAATACTTGCAATAAAAAGGTTTGGTGTGATATTATCCCGATGGATGTGTGTAATTATATGCTATTGATGATGCCTTAGAAATATGATAGAAAGGTTACCCATGATGGAAGGAAGAATAATTATAAATTTTCCACTGACAAAGGTATAGGTGGCCATGTTACCCTTTAAGGAACAAGAAAAGAGTGAGGGATTGTTTTCTAGAAAGGATTTTGCTTTGCAGATATGGAAGAAGTTCATTCATGTTATGTATTCTTGGGAAATAAAATTTGTACATAGGAATTTTGTATATGTACAATAGTAGAAGAGGTAATAAAAGAGTATGATAATGTCATATCAAATGAGATACCATATAGGTTTCTCCGAAGAGGGATATACGACACCATATTGATTTTTATCCCAGGATAAACCCTTTAAAATTAGGAATCCTCCATGATGATCCCAATGCAGAGTGATAAGATAAATAAGAAAGGGACATGTTTCATAAAGAAGGGTTTAATAGAAATATCACGAGTCCCTATGTGACTCCAAAACTCTTGAATCCCAAAAATAAGGAGAATGGATAATGTGTTTTTTGAGAACGATGATAAATTAAATCACAATTCAATATTTGTTCCCAATTTTGAGATTGGATGATATGATCAATGTACTAGTGGGACCCCAATATTTTAGTAAGATCAAATTAGAGAGTAGGTACTACCATATTCGTATGGAAAAGGAGGAGACAATAGAGGTGGAAATGCCCCAACCCTTGGATGACTCACATCGCTAAACTCCTCCATCCTAAAAACACAACTTCTCGTGGTTCTTTAGAGGGTGGATTCAACGGATATGATGGTGAAGCCGGGAATATGCCCCTTCCTCTAGGTGGATCTTTCAAAGAAGAACTCGAATGAAAAGAAATTTGTCATATCCCATGTTGAAACTCCCCTAGTATTACTTTTCGTGAGGAGGTCATTGAATCTGAATATTTATACTAGAAACATGCTTTGATCTACAGATTTGGAGATTTTTGGCCTACCATAACAAGATCGCATGCTTGGATTTTAGCACACTAGATCCCTCTTCTTGACGTAAATCGAGCATCCACACTATGGGTTTGTTAATCACGCTACCTTATTTTAAAACCATGGTTTCCTCTTGTAATCCACTCACTAAATCCGTTTCGTGAAAACCTGTTTGATTAGATTTCTCCATCTACCCCTACAATTTTGGTTTAGTGAATGTCTGATCTCCATTGGAAATTGCTTGGGACATATTACCACCGGCTATACCCATACTACCTATGCCAGGATCTTAGTTGAATTGGATACCTCTAAAATCCTCCCTATAAGCATAGATCTTAAAGTTTAGAATAGAACTTGGTCACAACCATTAGATTATGAAGGTATACCTTTTAGATGTAGAAAGTGCTTTTGCTTAGGTCACACTGCTACTAATTGTGGGATAGAAAAGCACACTGAAAGAAAAAATTGGTGGAAAGATACCCTGCCAGAACATATGGTTATTCATGCCAAGGAGGATCTGGACTCAAACATTGGTTCTTAATCATTCTCAGAAACCCCTATCTTAGAAATTCCAGTTGTTGACAACAAGAACAACACAAAAGACTTAACTAAAACAAGAAAATCTATTGTTCCAACTGATAACATGACGAAAAGGAAATTACCCTCCTACCTCTTTCATGGAACAAAATGAAAATCTAGCGATGAATTCTATTGAGGTGGTTCTTCTTATCAAGAGGTTTCGAAAGGATGGAAAATGGTGCACAAAAAGAAGAAAATTGGTGGCAAGAATACCAGTTCTCCACCTACATGATTGTTTATTTGTTTTTGTGTTGCGTAATTTTTTCACTACATATTCGTTGCTTTTTGTTTTTTGTTATAGGCTTCGGTTCTATTCTTGGCATTTTTCTCTACTTTTGGACTTTCTTTTAAATCTTGATTTTGATCACTTTGGATTTAATTGTTAAATCCGGCTATTGAGCCTTCTTCTACAAGGGTATAGTCCCTTTTAAAAAACAACAACAATAATAATAATAATAATAAAATTATTTTAAAAAAATTGATATAAAAAAGCATATTCTCTACGCACTATATTGTGCTTTAAATTGAAGAAAACTTGCACAAATATTTTAAATTTATTTATTTGAAAAATCTTGATAAATATCGAAAAAATATATATCTTATATTTTACATTATTAAATTGATTTATTATTTTATTACATTCTGTTTAGATTTCACTCTAATTTTTACGAGGATGGAGATTTCACAACCACCATGGTTGAGGCGTGTGAGAGATGCGGGTTAGGGGGATGATGGCAGATCCCTGCGGCAACCTTTCTTAAACCTGCGTGGTTGATGGTGGTTTTTCCTAAGGGAAGAGAATCGGAGACCTTGGCGCTAATGGAGGCAGGGGTGAAAGCAATGTGGATGGATGTGCCAAGGAGAAAGAGTATCCACTTTAGGGTTTCTAGATGATGGTCGGGTGGAATGTGGGGGAGCAGAAGGGCGTTAGGAAGGGCTTCGACGGATTCATGGGAGCTCCAAACATGGGGGTTTTTGGGCTGCACCTAGGTCTTCTTTCCTTACTTGTTGTAAAGTGAGGGAGCCGTATTCCATAAATACCGATGGCCTATGTTAAGCATACCCTTGTGGTTAGCTTAGGGGAAGAGCTAACCGAATCCATGGAGTTCTACCAAAATAACGGCCTGATTTGCAGGCTCAATGTTTGTTGCCCTAGTCTTCCAAATTTTACACAAATGGATTGTTGATCGTTGGCGCCCTCTTATTGTAGGTAAAGTCAATATATATCCCTCTCGCTTGGTGAATTTTTATAGCTTTTTTTTACGCTTCGAGGCTAAGGAAATAATTTTAGGGAAAATATGGGATTTCGTGTCTCATCTTCTCCTCATGAAGCTTTGCAGGATAATTTTAGTGGCAAATATTCGTAATATGGTGAAAATTTCATTTTATGAAAATTTGAAAAGGTGAATCATTCGAGTGGGTCGGTGCCCTGTTTGCCTAAAATATATAGTATATTTTTTCTGGGGGGTCGGCTTTGCCTTCATTTGAAAACATCTCCTATAAAAACCTAGCTGATTCACCGAGTAGTATACCTCAAGTAGCTTAACAAATTACCAATACTGTGAAATTTGAACTCGCATACCCTTAAGCACTAGAGATTCAGATTACTGTTAGCCTGTGATTGTTGACGCGCGACAAATGCAGTGTTGACGCACGACAAAGAGCACCGCTGACGCGCGACAATGACCATACATGACACGCCATGCTGCAGGAAGTGTTGACGCGCGATGAGGGAAGTTTGACGCGCGATGAGGAAGTGTTGACGACGCGCGACGAGGAAGTGTTGATGCGCGCAACAGAGGAAGTGTCGCAGAGACAAGGGCGTGATAGATATTCAAATAGTGGACGCGCGACAGGAAATGGGTTGTTGACGCGCGACAAGTGCAGAGTTGACACGTGACAAAGACCTCAGACAGAGGATGCGCGACAAGACCTCAGACACTGGACAGAGTCGCTACTTGGTTTTTTTTTTTGCGACGCAGACTCTTTTCGAATAATGGAAGGTGCCACCAAAGAATATGAATAGCCTAAAAGTAAGTAAGAAATCTCAAAATCACTCTTCAAGTATTTTGGAAACTCTGTGGATACAGATATTGTAAATACCAATCATATAGATGCCACCACAAAGAATCAGAATACTGACTGTGTGGAAGGTATTATTGAGGTGGACATGCATTCTGCATAGTATCAAAGTCAAACAAATGAAACCTACGATAATATGCCAGATCTTGAAGATATTGTTCCTATTGGGGTGCAACCAGAAGTGCAGCTAGATATCACAGATACAAACACTCAGCAAAATGGAAGATAGAAATCAAAATCAAATTCCAGTCAAGAAAGAGGAAACTCGGTGATTGTGATATTGCTCAAAATTCTACTCAAAAAAGTAAAGCATTGAAAACGAACAAGAATATGTGGACCATTGGCAGACATACAAGTTTGATTGGGCAACTAAATTTCCGCTTATCAACCTCGTACAATCATCTAATTTTGAAGAAATCCCATCTAAATATACATGTAAAATATGTACGTGGAAATTGGGAAAGCAACAAAAATGCAATCAAGTTTGACACTATAGAAAAACATTGTGGAAAACAATATTTAACTATAATGGGGGCGAGATGGCCGTAAAATCAAAACACATAGGTGGAAAATTGAAAAGAATGCATGATGTTAGATACGCAAATGGAATATGAGGCAGAGCGTAAAAACACAGACATCTGTTGGAAAAGGGAGGAATGATCACATCGCATATTGGTAAGATGAAAGAAACAAATCTACATGCAAAATTCATACAATTCTCTACTCTTTTCAAATACTAAAAAAGGAAGAGCGATTTCAGATTTCCTCGATTTCAAAGTTTTCTATCAATTTAACTAATGTCAATGTACCTCAGTCTCATTGGTCTGAAAGTAGTGGATGGGAAATGGAAAAATGCCTCTCGATGATAGAGAAGGAAGATTTGAAAGAGAATGTAAAAAAGAAAACTTTATCTCTCTTTCAATTGATGAAGTGACAAAAGTCGACAACACCGCATGGGTATGTATCCACATCTATACTTTAGAAAATCATATAAGGACACCTCATCTATTGGGTGTTATGAAAATGGTTGAAAATTGCAATGCCAAAACCTATATAAAATAGTTGTTTCTCATTTGAAAGATGTTGCTGGTATGACTGATTATGAAATTGCTACGAAGTTGGTATGCGTTGGAGAAGATGGTGCATCTGTCATGCAGGGTCACCGAACAGGGCTCTGTGTTAGATTACAAACAATAGTGGCCCCATATATGCTACCAATTCACTGTATGGCTCACAAAATGAATTTAGCGTATAAAATGGTAAGCAACCACGAAAATGTTGCTAAATTAGAAGACCTTATAAGAGAACTTCATGCCTATATGTCAAGTAGCCCAAAGCATTTTCTCGAGTTCCAAAAATTTGCAATTGGAATTACAGATGGAAAAAAACTTCTAAAGGATGTGGAGACTAGATGGATCTCTTTGTATGAACCTGCATGCAGAGTTCGTGAGGAGTATCCTTCATTGGTTGGTTTCATGCACAAATACCGTCATGAAGTTGATAGGGCAAGGGACTTGTTGTTCCGTTTAACTGATTTGGAGACATTGCTTACATTGGTTGGTATTCTTCCAATGTTAAAGGAGATCAATACACTGATGAAGCATGCACAGGGTAGATTAATCTATATTGTGGATTTTATACGGATGAGGAAAATGGTATGTCAAAGTCTTGATATATTGTATTGTTCCCATGATAGTTTTGATGCACCTGTTTTTGAAAATTGGAAAGATTTATTAGATCTTAAAAATCCTAACACCTTTTTTATATTTAATATCCACGATCACCTATGCATCACTTTGTTAATCGGAGGGAAATACCAATGCACATTTTGCAAAAACTTCAAGATAATACAGATCGGACGAGAAGATGTTCCCGTGACACGTAATTTGTTTGAGTCTCATTATTGTTGAAACAAGAATAAAGCTTAAAAAAATTTAGAAAATTTGTCATCAGAAATTAGGGAACATTTCTGTAAAGATAAAATTCTGAAGCCATGGGTGTGATGAATCCTAATTTTTGAATATCAAGGTGGCCATGCAAACTTTGTTAGTAAGCATTTCCATAAATCAATGGGTACAATAATGGAACAATTTTCAAGACGCTCGAGCTCAAGGGTATGGAAATCAAAGGTATACTCGAATGCCGATTTATTAAAGTTTCAAATCACAAATTTTGCAACAATGAGGAACCAATATAAGAATTTAGATCAACCTTCCGAAAGTGGTGCTATTACAAGGATGTGGCAGGAATCTATCAAAGTTCTATCTTACAAGAAGATATCGCTGTGAATATTTCAGATTATATGAGTTATGCCAAACAATGATTTTGGGGTCTCAGAAGGATGAAAGGGTTTTCAGCATTGTCATTTATAAAATCAAAACCGAGAAACAGTTGATAAAAATCGAAAGTTGCATGAGGTGTTATGTTTCTCGATACTCCATCGAAACCTTTCCGCTCGACAGAGCAATTGCGCACCGGAATTCCCTTTGCGAAAGAAGAGGTGTGACTAATACAGCTACAAGTACAAATATTCCCAACCTTGAGAGTGTAATTGGCTCTTCGTCACATTCTACGTAAGACAACATCGACTTTGGTGAAGCTTTATTGATAATGGATTGTTTCAACTTTAAATAGGTATCTTCTTTATCTATCTTTTATCTTTATCATTAAAGATGTTACAGGTCTATATACTAACAAAATGTCAGGAAATTCACCCATCTATCTACTAATACATTTCTCGTGTTGGGTTTTTTTAAAACACAAATCTAGCTCATTACCAGTGGCAATGATGATTTCAACTTTAAGGAGGTATCTTTTTCCCCTTAATCTTATTGTTTGTTACTATTCATTTTTTTCAGCTCTGGTTATCATTAAAGAGGTTACAGTGTGTATGTATTTACATTTAGTTAAATACAATTTTTTTTTTTTTGAAAACGTGGGTTGACATCCGTCCGAGGAAGCTGTTACTTCTCGGGACTGACAATGTCAGGCAACTCACCCATCTATCTACTAATCCATTTTTTGTGTTGAATTTTTTTAAGACAAAGATCTAGCACATTACCGGTGATGATTTCAATTTTAAATAGGTATCTTCTTCAACATAATCTTATTGTTTGTTACTTTACATTTTTTCAGCTCTTGTTATCATTAAAGATGTTACAGGTCTAATTCTATATATTTACATTTATTTAAAGATATTGTTGGTCTATATATTTAAAGATGTTGCTAGCACTTCTCAGGACTGACAATGTCAGGCAACTCACCCCTCTATCTACAATTTCATGTAAAACAAATATCTAGCATGTTACCGATGATGATTTCACAAAGAATCTAATATGCAAGAGGTAAGCTAAACCCTAGCATATTTGCAATTATGTTTAATTTCTTACCAGTGATGATTCTTTCTTGATTTCTCATAATTATATTTAATTTATTTTTAAATATAAGTCCACATAAAATTCCTCATAAAATTCGGGATAAACAATACATTATACAATTTTAAATATAAGTCCACATAAAATTCCTCATCATCCATATATATCATATCATCACCATATCATTATCATATCCTGAGTCCTGACACTACAATTATTATTAACACAATTATTTATCTAATTTTAAATTTATTAAAACAATTTCATTTTTTAAAATAATTCATAATCATATCATTACAATTCTATTCGTTCTAATGTCATCTATATCTATTCTAATCATTAATGTCATCTACATCCATTATAACACATTCCATTTATTTATCATATATATCCATTCTAATGACATTATGATCATATCGTTATAAGTATAGAGAATAATTATCTTAAAACAAGTTCAAAAGTCTAGAGAAGAAGAATTACTGTGCTTGATGATAAATCTACATCCACATTAAATTGATCATCGTATTTCATCATCATCTATCATTAATTATCAATTATCATCATTCATCATCTACGTCCACATACAATTCATGACAATACAAGTAAACAAGAAACATACATATAATTCATGATAATCACCATCTAATGCAATTAAAATTAAAGATTGTATATAAATCCATATAATTAAATTCAAATACCATAGTACATACTCAATAGTAGAAGTTTTCAAATTCAATATTTAAAGTTTCCTCAATAATAAAAGTTTCTAGTTTTCAAAACCCTCTCTTTCTTTATCCAATTCTACTCCTCTGCACTCTTCCCCAATGGCTTCTTCCACTGTGGCTGTACCTCTTTCCCCAACACCAGAAATCTCCATGCGACAGCAAATTTGGATCAGCTGCAGCGTATAAACTATCCCGTTGCCAATAATTTTCATAACGACTAATAATCTCATTGATAAGAACCTTAGCCCTTCTGTCCCATTCTATAAGCTGATTGATATGAGGAAGCATCTCCATCTTTCTCATCAACCCACACAAAATCTTTTTTGTGCTTGTCCAGATCTATGAAATACTCCTTGCCCTCTTTAGAAGTACTTGTGCCAAAACCTTGTATGGTCCAAGCAACAAGTGATACCTAATCAGCAAGTGAACAAAACCAGAACTTGAAAACATATAAAGAGAAAACAAACTAGCATTACTTTGTAGTACTATATGGTCCAGCCAGTTATCGATCCACTCAATGATTCTCTCCAAGCTTCATACTCAGGAATTGTGTAAAAAGATAACACATTTCCATTTTTGTGAGTTGCCTACATCAACATGTGCCAAAATTAGACATGGAGATACATAACATCTGGAGGCTTAAAAACAAATATAAAGAGTCTCAATACACTTAACCAAATATACAGGGGGAACATTTACCCTGACAATAGGAGTGATAAATTCCACAAAAATGAAGGAATTTTAAGCAAAGGATGGCCGTGTATGGTGTATGAAATTGATCAAGCATTCCTTCGATGTGGAACCATCATGGTCCTTTAAGAGACAAAGGACAAGTCAAAAAGGATCTCACTAGAAAGGATGTGTCAGAATTAAGCAGAAACTAAACAACTACTAGACAAAGATCATGTACCTGGTCTGTCATTATCATCAGATGGCCATATCTTAAAGATTTAATGCCATTGTCATATATTTTATCTTCCTCAGAGACCAAGGATTTTTTTTATATTTACTATCTCTTTATTCTCCATTTGTTGGTGAGTGGTAGCTTCCCTAACATTGAGCAGCTTACCTCTGAGAGGAAACACACCATAATAATATTGACCAACAATAGATATTCCTACCACCTGATAGGATAAAGATAACTAAAATAACAAAAAATTAAATTGGAAAGTGATGTCGAAACATGTCACAATACTACTAAATTTAGTATTCACATTTCCCTGATTCAAGGCACAAACACTTACAAAGAAGAGCCTTGGGCTGAGTCACCCTCCGTTATTAAAGTACATTGATCGTAATTCTTCCCCGCTTGATTTACATCATCAAGTTTGGGAACATCAATTAATTTCCCCTTCTTGGTTCCATCAGTTTTCTTAAGATCTTTTTTTTGTTTAAACTTTTCCACTGCACTCATCAGGTCAAACAAAGTTACAAAGCTCATCTTAGACCCTAGCATTGCAAAAATTACATGTACTCAGAAATGCTACATCTTAGACACCACGCCTTTATTTATTGACATGGGTCAGCAAATGTGAAATAGTGAAAATTACTATAAATTTATAACAAAGCAAATTGTATCAAAATAAAAACAATAATAAAAATATGAATTAAAACGAATTATACTTACAATCAACATGGAAACTGAACGTTGATTCGAGAAAATTCTTTTCTTCCACGAGTGTTGCCTTGTTGTAACAATTGGTAATTTTTGAACAAGGCCCGTAAACCGATGGATATCATTTGCTTCGATATCGATTGGAAAATTCGCCATCGCTCAAAGTCACATAAAAAATGTCGTTCTCTGAATTGTAGGATGACAGAAGGTAATTCAAAATATCCGGATCTGTTTCGAAATGGGGCATATTAACGAGCCCTATAAATTCACATGCATCCATTAAATCTTTATATTCTGAAGACATCTTTAAAACAGTATGGATGTGAGGGCATAAGGGATTCCTGTAGTTGATCTTGGAAATCGATTGAATTGGATTCTCTTGATTTTTGTTACTGAACTTGCAGTTGGGAAGCATTGAGACCTGCAAAAATTCAAGAGCTGGAAGGTGAAAACGAGAAAATGACCGGTTGAAGGGTATTTATAGGCTAAATCAGGTGTCAATGGCTTCAATTGACGCGTGTCAAAGGTCTTAGCTGACGCGCGACAATAGTCCTAGCTGACGCGCGTCAATAGGATCCAGCGACGCGCGTCAATAAGAGCAAGCGACGCGCGTCAATAAGATCCAGTGACGCGTGACAATAGGAGTCAGCGACGCACGTCAATAAGAGCCGGCCATGACGCGCCAATAGAATCCAAAGACGCGCGCAATAGAGTCGCGACGCGCATCGAGGAGCCGCGACGCACGCCAAAAGAGCCGCGACGCGCGCCAATAAAGTGCCATGACGCGCGCGCGCGCGAGACTCAATAAGAAGCCAATGACACGCAATCCGTCAAGACCATTGACATTCCATTGACGCACGTCAGGAGTGATGAGTGACTAGATGGATCTCTTTATGCACAGAGAAAGCCTGAGACTACCAAATAATTGATTTCTTATCCAAAATTTAATGGAATTTGAAGTTTTCACCTCTTTTGCACTAGAGGAAATTCCCTTCATGTTTGCAATGCAGCCAATTGAGATGAAGCCTTCAAATTCATCCCTGCACCAAAGAAACAAACAAAGCCTGTTTGGTGTGTACTTGATGATGATAGGGTCTTGTTTGATAAGTTCAAAAAGAAACTTCATGATATATGCTAAGACTGAGTTTGAGATGAGGTACCAGTAAGGCACTCTTGACAAAATTTACACAATGTTACCTTTTTAAGATGATCCAACCTTGCACAGAACTTTATGTTGAGTCAGAAAAAAATTTCAATATTTGAGACACTTCATTTTATCAATTGTACTTCAAGAAGATCATGATTAATCAATTCAAGGCATAGAAATGGGGAGCTTCAAGAAAATTGTCTTCAAACATACACTTGAACATCAGATCTTCAAAGAAAGGAAAACAAAACAAGGTGGTAGCAGGAATTTTATACTTTGATACTCATTACAAGGGTCAACCAAGTATTTCATCAGCTCAACAATGATAATTAGAAGAAAGTAAAAACAACTTTCCGTTACACACAACAATTTTGATCACTTTACCCTTATTGTATCTTTCAAACCTCATACTTGTGCCTGAATATCCTTACATAGGATGAGATGAATCTACTAAAGGATCAAAGATTTCAAGTTCATTCTCAGTAACTAATATGATATGTAAACAACCTTATTGAGCTATGATCATATGCACCACCTTAAAAATTTGAAAAAAAAGAGAAACATATTTTAATTCAACCACTCGAGAAGCAAATTCTGAAGAGAGAATCTCAAGATGTGAATCCTATACAACATATTTTGATACTCGATCCATTTTCCCAAAATAGTTTACAATATCTCAAAATGTGAATCCTATACAAAAATAACTTCTATGATTTATCCGAAGAAGGCACTATATTTTTTCTTGGATGCTAAGAAGAGACAAAGTTGTTTAGTTTGCATTTCTAAGCAATCCAGCTTTATAAAAACTTGAATAAGTTTAAATACTCATTTCAAAATCTGATTAAATTTGGCATGAAGCACTAAAAGACACTCCTATACACATTTCATGTTTTGTTTAACCATGGGTTTTCCTAAAGATGTTACAAGTCTATATACTAAAAATGTCGTGCAATTCACCCATCTATCTACTAATCCATTTCTCGTGTTGGGTTTTTTTGAAACACGGATATAGCTCATCACCAAAGGCAAGGTGATGATTTCAACTTTAAGGAGGTATCTTTTTCCCCTTTATCTTATTGTTTGTTTCTATTCATTTTTTTCAGCTCTGCATCATTAAAGATGTTACAGTTTATGTATTTACATTTAGTTAAATACAATCTTTTATTTTTTGAAAACATGGGTTGACATCCGTCCGAGGAAGTCACATTTCTCAAGACTCGACAATGTCGGGCAACTCACCCATCTATCTACTAATCTATTTTTTATGTTGAATTTTTTTAAGACAAAGATCTAGCACATTACCGGGGATGATTTCAATTTTAAATAGGTATCTTCTTCAACATAATCTTATTGTTTGTTACTTTACATTTTTTCAGCTCTTGTTATCATTTATTTAAAGATATTGTTGGTCTATATATTTAAAGATGTTGCTGGCACTTCTCAGGACTGACAATGTCAGGCAACTCACCCCTCTATCTACAATGTCGTAAAACAAAGATCTAGATGTTACCCTTGATGATTTCACAAAGAATCTAATACGCAAGAGGTAAGCTAAACCCTATCATATTTGCAATTATGTTTAATTTCTTACCAAAGATGATTCTTTCTTGATTTCTTAGAATTATATTTAATTTATTTTTATATGTGCAAAATCCTTTGATATATTTTTTTAACTGCGGGATAAACTATTAAACAATACATTATACTATTATAAATATAAGTCCTGACACTCTTCCTAAAATTCCCTTCTTTGTCATAGATCCATCACTTCTTCAGATTTCTCCATGAAGAAATAGATCTATTTTTAGACTTATAATGATCATCCTCTAACACGAAGTTATTCAAACTCAATTCTAATGCTATCTTCCATATCCTATAGTCTACCACCCAAATCTACACTAATCACAACTATTTAAATCAAAATGCTGAATTTGTTCACCGAGAAAGCATTAATTTGATACTACATATTGGGATTTTTAGAAATCATGAATGTAATAAACTAAACCAAAGAAAAAAATTAGATCTAAATGGAAGAATGAAATGCGCAAGGGAACTTGACAGAGTCTTTATCTAATAAAAATCCTTTCTAGTAATAAAACTGACTAGAACATTGATAATTCTATTAACTTCAAACTATCCTACAAATGTAGTGTGCCTTCTTCAAGGCTCTACATAAATACTTACACACATAGTTTACTATGATCTAGTTTACAACCTTCAATATTTTCTTACACACTCAAAATTATTCCAACTTATAGCCTCCCAGTTCTAATCCACAATTATTCTTCACCCTTATCAAATATAAAAAAATGATAGGATTCTTCAACCTATGAACTTGATCTATACAGACTAATCTTCATGATAAAAACCTTATATGTTTTACATTAAACTTCAAAGTTCTATATCGAGCTTGACCTATCTTTTAATCACATGGTTATTCCAACTTTGGTTAATCTAGCCTCCATAACCTTGACTATTTACAACAACTTGTCAATCTACTCTACACAAAACAATATCCATGATAACAAAACCATATCTTTTAAACCATGGTCTTGATTATTTCCCAAGCTCTAATTCTTATGGCCTGGAATTTAACTATTTCATAATTGGCTAATCTAGCCTCCACATCAATGATTGTTTCCAGCAAAACGTTATTTTCTGACAAATGGTCTTGACTATTTTGGATGTCAAACAACCTCTCTAATGAGAGATTATGCACTTATATAGAGGTGAATCTCTTTAAAATAGAATTTTCCTACACCATAAGTCTATTAAGGAGAAATCCTAAAGATCTGTTTCAAATCTTAGTTGCTATTTTTTCCCAAAACATAATTTTCAAGATAATTAAAGTCCCACAAGATATTTAGGCACTACATTTTACATTATACACATTAAATTGATCATCATCTTTCATCATCATCTATCATTAATTATCAATTATCATCATTCATCATCTACGTCCACATACAATTCATGACAATGCAAGTAAACAAGAAACATACATATAATTCATGATAATCACCATCTAATGCAATTAAAATTAAAGACTTTATATAAATCCATATAATTAAATTCAAATACCATAGTACATACTCAATAGTAGAAGTTTTCAAATTCAATATTTAAAGTTTCCTCAATAATAAAAGTTTCTAATTTTCAAAACCCTCTTTTTCTTTATACAATTCTACTCTGCTCTCTTCCCCAACGGCTTCTTCCACTGTGGCTGTACCTCTTTCCCCAACACCAGAAATAACCCCTGAACTTATAAGATCTTCTCAAAGACTATCCATTTTTTAAAATTCTTTCTTCTTGATTTGTTGCATCTCCATGCGACAAAAATTTGGATCAGCAAATTACTTTGGCTTTGAATAATATGTCGTGGTTGAGACCATGCTCTTTAATTATCCGCTTTAGTGTATTGTTTTGTTTGTTAACCAAAACAATTTTTGCTTCAAATTTTTTGTCATGCGATAAGTCGTTTTTCTTTTTTCCAAGTGAACTTGCAAAACCTTTTCCCGACTCTTCAAATTTTCATATCTCAACCGCACAAAAGAGTATGTCAATTCAAAATATTACTAAAAAATGAAAATTTCAAATTAACAAGAATGATTGTTTGAATGTAATAGTACTTACAACCGCTCTATCTCTTTCGGCATTTGTGATTGCTACCAAATCCTTGTCCTTGGACCATTTGTTAAAATATGCCTGGGCCTTTGCACTAATATTTTCCAATTTTTTTAATGCCTTATCTAAAATGTCGTCTTTATAGTTGTTAAACGTGACAGTCCCACATCTTACTTGGGTAAGTAAGGAATCCATCTTCGCAGGTTGATTCTGGACTGCAGCGTATAAACTATCCTGTTGCCAATAATTTTCATAACGACTAATAATCTCATTGATAAGAACTTTAGCCCTTCTCTCCCATTCTATAAGCTATTGGATATGAGGAATAATAAACTCACTGACATGGGATTGACAATCATAACCAATTAAGTTCTCCAAAGGAAAACATGGCAACTGTTCACTATCTGAATCTGATGCAGACGATCTTGCTGGAGAAGTATGGGGGCTTTCACCAAGATCAACTGCTCCTTGTTTCTACCTTTGGGTGGGCTGATCCTGTTTTTGAAAAAATTAATCAAGATTTAGATAAATAAATTTAAATCAGAATGTAATGCAAAATTGTAAAGCATATTAAAATTGAAATTTGAAGTATACCGTTGGCCTTGAATCTTCTCGCGAGTATCGAAACCAATTGGGTCATTACTATCAATGCCCAAATAATCTTCATCTAAATTTATATTGTTCAAAATAGATATGCCCGTTGCACTGGGCAAGCCACCAAGTGAGAGAGTTGGAATTTGAAACGAGGAGGCAAGGTTTAGTGTCCCACTAGGGGCCGGAGCAAAAGGCATGCGTTTACCAATGTTCTTTTTCACTGTTCCTCTGGTTGGCATTTTAAAAATTAATGGTTGAGTGGGTGTCGGTGCCGTGGTTTGATCATGACTGACATGTGCTGAAAAGTATAAGAAAAAATTGAAAAATATTAAAACAATTCATAAAGTCAAAACTACGAAATTAAACGTACTATAGAAAAGTTGTACCTTGTTGTCGAGGGGTTTTTTTCTCGGTGCTACGAGTGGCCTCAGTAGGAGTTGTACTCAAAGTGGCTGTCGTAAGATATGAATGCATGCGACTGTATGGAGTGAGTTGGGGAAGAAGGTTCCAAAGTCCCTGCAATTCATCAATATTAAATGTTGTCAATTCATTTGGTTAAAATTTAAATTGAAAAATAAATATGCAAATTTGGAATTTGTAAATAAAATATGAGAATGTATTACTTCTCTGGTGTTTAACAAGTTCAAACTGTTGAGGGTTTGGAGAGGAGTGAGCTTCCATTTCAGATTGGGAGTCCCCCAAGCCTCTCGCATGTTGTTGGCCTCTTCCTCTCGATAACGCCTTTTTCTGGGAAGGGATTCAAGATATCTTCTCTGCAAAACAGTTTTAATAAATAATCATGCACCGTAATGTCGAAAATTGAAATACAATTAAAAACTAAATAGTTTATACCTGTTGTTCTTCAAATGGAATTGAGAATTTCATCAAAGCCTCATCAGAGCAAGTAGGAATTTGTTTATCTTTTAAATTTAAAATTGCCTCATAGTAGAAGCCGAGGAGATAGTTTGTTGAATAAATGAAAGGTTTATCTGAGAGTTTTGAATTTGTTATGTCAATTCTTATTTTTTTGGATAGATATGTGCACCAATCAAATTTTTGTTTTGCGATAGTGGCACAAATGTATGCAATGGCCCAATTTGGTATATCTGTTTGGCGACCCTGCAAAACAATTCTAGATTGAAAAAATGAAATAAGTGCAGCAAGAAAGTGGTGTGCAATTGATTGTGTATCTACACCATGCCCGGATTTATTGACATGGGCTGCAAATGTGAAACAAGAAAAATTAATATAAATTTATAACAAAGAAATTGTATCGAATAAAAAAGCAGAATAAAAATATGAATTAAAACGAATTATACTTACAATCAACATGGAAACCGTGACGTTGATTCGAGAAATTTCTTGTCTTCTTCCGTGAGTGTTGCCTTGGTTGTCAGAATAATTGGTAAATTTCTCAACGAAAGGCCCGTAAACCGATGGATGTCATTTGCTTCAATAGTGAATTAGAACATTTGGCCATCGCTCGAGTCACATAAAAATACCGTCCTCTCAATTATAGGATGACAGTGTAGGTAATTCAAAATATCCGGATTTGTTTCGAAATGGGGCATATTAACGAGCTCTGTAAATTCACACTCTTCCATCAAATCTTGATATTCTGAAGACATCTTTAAAGCCATATGGATGTGAGGGCATAAGGGATTCCTGTAGTTGATCTTGGAAATCGATTGAGTTGGATTCTCTTGATTTTCTTGCTGAACTTGCAATTGGGAAGCATGTGAAGTCGACATTATAGTTGTACTTGCGTCTTTGACAATGATTTAGACCTATAAAAATTCAAGAATGGGAAAACGAAAACGAGAAAATGAGCGGTAGAAGGGTATTTATAAGCTAAATAGGGCGTCACATCGCCCTTATTGCGCGCTCATTTACTCCTACCGACGACACGCGTCATCGCCTCCTATTGACGCGCGTGTCACCAGACTATTGTCACACGTCGTCGCTAAGACCTTTGACACACGACACTGGCTCCTAGTGACGCGTGACACTGCCCCCATCGACGCGTGTCACTACCTCCTATGTCACACGCCTAAAGACCTTTGACGCGCGCTGGCAGATCAGCAGATCCAGCGCGCCCAATAGAAAACGATGTGACGACGCGTCATTAGGGACAAAGGTCGCGCGCCAATAGGAGCTAGTTTCACGTGTCAAAGGTCTTAGTTGACGTGTGACAACAGTCCTAGCTGACGCGCGTCAATAGGAGCCAGTGACGCGCATCAGTAGGAGCAAATGATGCACATCAATAGGGTCCAGCGTGACCGCGCGCGAAATAGGAGACAGTAGGAGGCGTGTCGCGCGTCATTACAAGCCGTTGTCGTGTGTGACGCTTGACAGAGAGGAGACAATGTCGCGTGTCATTACAAGCCGCGTGTGTCGTGTGCCATTAGGAGCCAGCGTCGTGCGTCATTACATATTAGTGTCACGCCAGCGACGCGCGCGCCTAGACCATCGACGTTTCATCGACGCGCGTGTCGAGTGGTTATTGACGCCTTGTTGTTGTAAAGTCGTCACCGATGGAGCCATGAAAACTAGGCAAAAATTTTGTTTTTTGAATCATCACAAATTCTCCTTTATTTGAAACTCAGTTACGGGGATATTCGCGGTATTTTCCACCTACAATTTTATAGGGGTGTCTTAAAATGAACCCCGAGCCTTGGTTCCCACACTTCAATCCAACCACTAAGACATTTAACATTTGAACTATGTGGGTTAGGATACCCTATCTTCCTTTGCATTTATGGAGTGACGATTGTTTCGGTGATATGGATAATTCCTTAGGAAAATTCTTATTTGTTGATCCCAAGACCGAATCTTATGATCATACCACATTTGCTCATATTTTGGTGGATATGGATATGACTATGGACTTTCCAAACTTCCATGGATCTTAAGGTCAAGGATTCCATACGACACAAAACTTGGATTTTGAAGGTTTTCCTTTTAGATGCAAAACTTGTTTTTCTATAGGACATCTAGCTTCGATCATTCTCGGCATTAAGAATCGATTAAGGGACGCATTTCATGGTGGAAATATTTTAAAGCGGATAATTTAGTGGTATATGCTCTTGAGGACAACGATGGTGGAAATGATTCAGGTAGTATTATGGATAGTCACAAAGAGAAGAAGGGTGAGATCTCTTCCTCTAAAATTTCTCTTAACTCACATAAGGTTGTAGGAAACGAGGGGGTTTCTAGTCCCCTCATTGTATGTTGACTCTCGTTTCTCCAAACAAGGAGATTCTTGAAATTTGCCTTCCTGTTCATCCAGATGAGAATGTGGATCCTAATGGGGGGGATGGATGGAAGGTTGTGAACAACAATAAGAAAGGAAAATCTGGTAATTCCCCTCAAAATGAGTCTAAGATCCCATATGGGAAATGTCCTTGGCAATTAGGGTGGCTCATTTGGTTGTGGGTCAAGTGGTTTTGACCTACCCTTTTTGGGGCCCTTCCTCCGTTTGGTTTCTTTCCGTGTTTGGTTTCTTTTGGATTCTCTAAATGTTTCACCTTTGGCCTTGAATGCCTTATTTCATGTTGTTTCACTTCGGTGCTTTGATACTTATCTTTCGGTTGTATAGGGTTCGTGATCCCTTCAAAATCTATTTTTTACCTAATCTAATTAAAAAAACATTCTATTTAGATTTTTAATTTCACAAAAATAATCATGCACCAAATTCTACTATATGGTTAAGATATTATTAATTTTTGATCGACTTCTCTAAGATAAAACATAATAAAATAAGGGACAGTCAAATAGGCATCAAATATTATAAATTTACACAATCACACCATCTACATAACAAAATCATGCACAATTAAGTGAAGTCTCAGTGATGGTCATCTGAATTTGAAGAGAGATTGAGTGGAACCATGATGCTGAAGTAGCCATGATTACATAAGCTAAGGTAACTTGTAAGGTAGTCACCCAAGATAAGCAAGAAAGCGACTGTTAAGGTGGAATCACATAATGGGCAATCCATGTAAAATGTGATAAATAAAAGAAGAGAACTCAGAAATTACATTAACATCACTTTGTTGCAGTGTAGATATTTCAAGAGAATGACGATGCTTCTGCTATTGGGTTTTTAAATGTGGTTGATATATAAGTCAAATATAACATCGTTTTTATGTGCGTGCCTGCCATTACCATTTTGTGGACGAAATGGTCTGCTTGACAAGGAAAAGCATTCTCAGTTTGAAAATAACGATCATGGATACTACGCATCATTACTAAAGATTTTAAGACTATTTATAATACGACATTGACACAGCTATGCCAATTTTACCAATTTATAAAATACCATTGGAATTTATTTTGATCGTAGTCCATGAGAAATAAAAGGTTTTAATTATTTTTCCGTAGAGGGAGTAATATTTTACTAAGGATAAGTTTTTGTTAAAAAGACGCGGGGAAGAGTCAAAGTTACAATGAAGGAAAATGTAGTCCATGAGACATAAAAGCTTTTAATTATTTTTCCGTAGAGGGAGTAATATTTTACTAAGGATAAGTTTTTGTAAAAATACACAGGGAAGAGTCAAAGTTACACCAAAGGAAAATGTATATTTTTTTAAAACAAACATAGTATGTTGGCTTCTCATTTTAATGCATTCATTTAAAATTATTTTGTATTCAATACAATTTTAAATAAAAGATTTATATATTTTTAATTTCCTTTGATTTGAATTTGTGATTTTTTTAAAGAGATAAAGTTCTTTACTATTAAATCATTTTATATTATTCTTGTTAAATCATATCAATATTCATTTTAAAGATTTTAAAATTCAAAATTGTAATGGTGACAGGGTAGTGACTTGGGCAAACGTATAACATTTCAAAATTCAAATTTTAAAAACTCCATAATTGTTTCTCCATCTGTTGGCACCGACTTTGACCCTAGTGGTAACGTGGCAACAACATTAGAAGTCGTTTTTGACTTGAGAGCTGTTGGGAGAAGTAATGGCGGTATGTTGCTTTGTCAAACGACTTAGAGTGATGTGGCCAAGAACCGTGAGAATATGGGGAAGTGTAATGTTGCTGCGAGCCAACACATTTTGGATGGTGGGATAGAGGTGGCCCTCACGATGCTACCGGGGGATCCTTGTGGACGTGCCCCTCGTGTTGATGAGGGTGGGTGTACCTTGGTCCAACCCAAGAAACTTTATGTTGGGCAATCTAAACGAATGACTCATAGTCGATCCACATTCGGAGGGATGTCTTGATTTCTAGGTCTCGTGGTCATGTTTCTTCTTTTGTCTTCTCAATTCATTAACCCCAATTCCTTCTTTTGGCACAATATTTATATTGGGATTTTTATATTGTTTGGTTGTTATTCTCTTGCACACCCACTTTAGTCAGACAATAGTTGTGATTCTGGGTGTTATTCTTTTGTTGGGATGAGTGCTTCTTTTCTCTTTGGTTCTCACACCTTTATCCGGAAGTTGATCCTTTTTCGTTGTTATTACGTAAGATCTAGTAAAAAAACCTTTTACCATTAATAAAAAATCATTCACTTTTAAGATTGAGATTCGATAGATATCCTTAATCATTAAATATAAATATCTAAGTAATTTTTATGTTCTAAGTGACTATGATGTCATATATAAGATTTCAAATTTAAATTTAAATTTCATAATTAAAATATAAATTATGTATTTAGATAATGTATTGTTGTAAGATATGCATTTTTGGTAATAATAACAATTGAAGGAATCTTGTTGTAGGACACAAACACCATAAAATTTTGTTAATATGGTGGGAAAATGATGTATATAATTCACCAATTTCAATTTTTTAGCCTCTAACATCATTCCCCATAGGAAAAACCTTTAATGGGTTTAGTGCTTATTAAATCACCCTTTCCTTTTAATTATTATGACTGTGGAATATTTAACACAATTACAACTCAATCATATATTCTACATATGGAGTTAAACTTGGAAAGTTAATTGTAAACTTATTTTTACACTTTTATAATATAAAGTAGGTCTTACAAATATTTTTTACTACCATGTACCAAAAATGCATATCTTACAACAATACATTATCTAAATACATAATTTATATTTTAATTATGAAATTTAAATTTAAATTTGAAATCTTACATATGACATCATAGTCACTTAGAACATAAAAATAACAATTGAAGGAATCTTGTTGTAACACAAACACCATAAAATTTTGTTAATATGGTGGGAAAATGATGTATATAATTCACCAATTTTTATTTGTTAGCCTCTAACATCATTCCCATAGGAAAAACCTTTAATGGGTTTAGTGCTTATTAAATCACCCTTTCCTTTTTAATTATTATGACTGTGGAATATTTAACACGCTTACAACTCAATCATATATTCTACATATGGAGTTAAACTTGGAAAGTTAATTGTAAACTTATTTTTACACTTTTATAATATAAAGTAGGTCTTACAAATGTTTTTTAACTACCATGTTGTAGCGCCCACTTATATGACACTCCAAAACCACATTAATTACATAGGAAAAGTACGGTAAAAAAATTGATTAAGAAGATCATAGACATTGCTTGCGATCAATTAACTCACATCTAATAATTTCTATTGCGCCAAAATTTAATTCGGGATCCAATTAACAATCAAATATCATTGATCAATTTCTAAAGTCATTTTAAGATTTAAACTTCTCCTAAGGTCTCCATTAAATTTTAATTAAATAAGGGCTAAATCATCCTCATTATTTTACTCGTTTAACTCTCCTTAAGTTTTCCATGGATTATTCTCTAAGCTTGGTTTAAACATACTTCCCACAATAACTTAACACCCATACTCTACATTACTTATTTAACTATGCATTTTCCAATAATTAATTTAATCTTCTTAGACCATTTTCTAAAATATCCCTACACAATATCATTCATCTATTTCTCATAGTCAAATGCCAAATACATGTTATTTAATCCATGCTAGCAAGGGTCACTTTTTAATTCTAACTCTCTAATGCCCTTAAGTGTCCCCATTCATATATTACCTATACCATTTAATTAACAACTCATTGTAAAAAAGAACACCAACACTTTAAGTTATGTAGGATGTAATCTCATCCATTAGATAAAATCATTTTGGGCCTTTAGATCTTAGGTTTTCTAAAATTCCCTAAAATTCCTTATGTTTACTTTTATTCACACCTTTTCCCTAATCCATCTCATTTTTGTTTTGCAAGTATGGAGAAAGAGAAGGAGTGGAAGCCGGAAGCCATTGAGGAGCTATGAAGGTTTACTCAACTCCATTTTTTTGTATTAAATGGGAAATCTTCCCCATTTTCTTATGGGTCTTATTTTAACCCCTTTTTTTGTTTATTTTATTTTCCTATTGAAATCTTTTGCAGGTTTGAATGGATATACATTGTGTATATTCCATTTTGGGTGAATATATAAGCCA